>JAKZAP010000011.1:11672484-11993575 GCA_023053575.1 Branchinecta lynchi | reverse complement strand
CTCACTGCGAGGCTTTACGGAGATCTATTAGCAACAATAAGGTTGTCATCCAGACAGCGCAAGACCTTACGTGTCATTTTCAGCCCACAATCACGAACCCATTATCCTATATGATTTGCACTTTCCATATAAAGCGCTGCCAAAGATGCGCCATTTAGATAGCCATTTTTGTTCCTCATAATACCGTCTACGTTTGTTCATTCGATCGCTCATTCTTGCGATAGCAATGAAAAACTGATCTTATGTTACAGTTTCTGCTAAGCTCTGGCATGGTAACAATAAACAGCATATACAGTTTCTGTTCTCATATTTTAACATACTCCTTTGAAACTCCGCCAGTTTTTGTCAAAAAGATTACAAACCCAAACCAGTCTAAGTAGTCGGAGCCTTGTTAGTTAATGTGGCTAACACAGCATCGAAATTAGTAAAATAGAAAAAGCCTCCGGTCTCTCAACTCCTAAGGAAGAAGAAAATTAGAACAGGGTTCGGGTCTCTTCTGATCCGCCTCGAATAAATGGAAGAACCAGATACTCAGAAATTTCACAATAGATAATACAAGGATGTGCAGTTTAAACAGATAACACTTGGGATGTTATCTGTTATTATTTTGCAAACGTTATGCACTAAACGTTATTTATAACAAGCATCGCCAGGAAGAGCCGAAAAAAGCCAAAAAGCGTATGCTCACTTTTCAGATTTCATGATGACAAACAAAAAAGTCAGCAGATGTTTGTGGGTGGTGTCTTGGCTCTTCTTGTATGCATAACATTTTAATGCGTAACGTTTGAAAATAATAACAGCTAACATCCCAAGTGTTATCTGTTGAAACCACGCATCCTTGTGTTATCTGTTACGAAACTTCTGAAAGTGCACCCCGTTATGAGGAATTCACATTGTATGTTAGAAATCTCGGAAAGATAAAGAATGGAACGATTAGGAATGAGGAGTAGACTGGTACAGGTGCGATGGGTCCTTTAACGAAAAGTCTTAAAACTCTCAACATTCTAGCCAAAGACCACCTTGCGGACTAGTTCCGGGCAATTAGCCTACAACTAATCATCACCAATCTTTACAAAACTTTTTTGATTTAATCATACTGTTGCAGCTGAACGAAGGAGCAAACATTCCTGATGAACTTCTGCATTACCAATCAAGAAGCGTACCTAATCTCGGCCCAAAACTTAACAAGAAACTAATTACAAAACAAAATTGACTCAATATGTTTGTACATCAATGATGTTTTGTTTGTATTGCGCTACCTGAATTACTACTTCGCTCTACGTCACAAATCTTTCTAGCCATTCTCATTTCCGAACTCCTGAACTTCCTATGTCAATTTTGTTCAATCTAAAGGCACTACTCTGAATTTTGGATTCTCCGTATTTGGTTCCTTTCGAGGCAGACAAGGCTGCAGCTTATAACTTCCGAGGAGCTCATTGGTCAGAAAAAGCGGTTGTGCAAGTTGGTCCATGTTTCTCATCAAAGTAAAAGGGGGCGGAGCGAGGCTGAAAACAGCCGGAATGGGCTTGTAATCTTTGAGAAAACCAGCAGAGTTTCTAAGTTTCAGTTTCACTGGACTATATTTAAAGAAAAAAAAAGCACCATTAACATTCCTGCCACGAAAGCACAAAAGGAGTTCTTGGCTAGGGCAGGAGTCACGTATGAGTAGGCAGGGCATTGAAGACACGGGGCGATTTCCTATCTAAATGGCCCCGTTTTTATTTAACATGGGATTCCCTATCCAAATGGCTCCGTTTTTGATTGGTTGGTTTTGAGGCGTGGACCGCCCCCTCTTTTGTTGTAGCATTGTGTTCCATCTGGGTGTCCCCGGCGTTGGCTCTTTAAACAAGAGAGGGGGGCATTTGAATTAGTATTGATTTGTTGAGTTCCAGCTGTCAGGCACTGATCGTTTGTTAATGTAGCTGAGGCGCTGGTAGTCGCAAGGTTGAATATTTTTGAACGATGAGCGGTAAAAACCCGCTCATAGTTTTCCCCAATGCAGGTGAGGCGCTGGGAGTCGCAAGGTTTTATATTTGTGAACGATGAGCGGAAAAAAGGCCGCTCATAGTTTTCCCCAATGCAGGTGAGGCGCTGGGGGTCGCAAGGTTGAATATTTGTGAACGATGAGCGGAAAAAGGCCGCTCATAGTCTTTTCTCACAGGGACACTGACTGTTGTTCTAAGGCTCTGATTGGTCTGATAATTCACTCATTCCGCTCACGCGCTTGTTTTTAAAGGATAGCATAACAAATGAATGTTACTTTTACAATCATTTGTCAAGTGGAAGTGAAAGGATCTAAAAAAATGAGCTACTTGTGTCAAATGTGCTATCGTTTTATAGAAGACAGTTCAGACAAATGTGACTTGTGCGTACGGCCGTCATCTCTTGATCCTAATTGTCAACTATGCTACAAAGCGACTTGCGATTTCCACAAAGACGAACAGATGGACAAATGGTGTTTCCTTTGCATCAGAGCTGTATGTCACGCCCACGCAAGCTTCAACGCCATATGCCAACACTGTCATTCTTACGAAACATGTCTAAGAGGAAGTTTCATCGCCTTTGACCCAGAAGAAGAAGAAAATTCATTTCTGTTCACTGTTAAAAAGTTTGAAAGTGGAAAATAAACTCTCTGTGAAAAAAGTGACCCCAAAAGTCATCCTTTCTGTTTTTTTTACTTGTTGTTTTTCGTCTTTGAGCAAAATCTGCGAGTGAATAATTGACCTTTTAAGTGTTTGTGTCTGTAATTTTTATATGGGAATTCAATGGGAAAAGTGTAAAAACCGTCTTTTATGATTTTCGTACTTGCGTTTTTTCGCCCTTGCAGTAAAATGTGACAGTGAAAATCGATCCTTTGAATTTCTGTACTTGTTGTTTTCCGTCTTTCTGAATAAATGTGAAAGCTAAAACGTTCCCTGGGACTACAATTCAAACGAGTTTCTAGAAATTTTTTATTTTCACTACGACACATCTAAAGAAAATACAATACACTGACATACTTAATAAGACATAGACATTTCACTACAAACTTCATTCAAGCACTTCATTTTAAGGCTATCAAACTTGACGGCATACAAAGTACTTAGAACACTCTCACTGACGTAATCATTGACCAACAGATGATCGGAAAATAAGCTGACAATAGAATGAAAGGAATATTTACGCATACGGAGTAAAATAAACACTAAGGCGTGAAAACCACAGGACTGCGTCATTTCATGCTGAATCTGTCTCCTATTTTGGCTGATGTTCTTAAAGTTGGATATGTAGGGGGCTGTCGTTTTCCACTCTCTGAAATCCTTCCCGTAAGAGCAAAAAACTTCAATCCTTTTGCTCGAGTATAGGATCAGAGATATCCAGTGGCCGTAAACTTGCTCGGATGTAGCCGTGTTAGCCACAATTAGGGCGGGATAGCTAGAAATCTTCACTCGGTGTAGCCAATCAGCGGGTAGGCAGTGACAGTCGAGAAGCCTCGTAACAGGATCATCTTTTAGGAGTTTTAACACTTGCTGTGTATCCATCAAGGGGCGATGGACATGAATGGTATGTTGTCAGGTGTTATTTCTAGAACCGTCTCGTAAAAGCCAAGAACAATCAATGTGGTTGCATCGGCTAAACCTTCAGTGAAAGTGAGATCAAGGCGCAATTGTCCACTTCTAACAAGGCTCATATCAGGACCACCACTGATGTCAAAGACCATGATCCCTCGTCCTTTTATCCATTTTTCGTAAGAAATCCCATTCTCAAAGAACTGTTCATCTTGACCAAGACACTTCATTGACATCTCGTACAAAAGTCGGTAATTACTCTCAGTAAAGTTCATGGAGTAAGCTGGTTGGCCATTAATTTGAAGCTGTAGGCTTTGTAGGTTATTGAGTTGAAATGCAAATGGATTTTCTGTAAAAGCTCCTAGCTGACCAGCCGACTTGACCATCATAACAGCAAGCTTAGATGGCAAGGAGTTTGATGGCGTAACGTCATTCTCCGAGAACGTTAAAGATCCTTTGGACATGTTCCTTGCCATGCTCATGATTTTTGGAAACATTAGTTTAACATTGTTTCCTTGACTGCGAAGGCGCTCAACAGCTAAGCCAAGGCTTGGAATGACATTCACTTTCTTGACGTGCATGATGCACTGTTGAATCTGAACTTCACCGTCAGGCGACGTGTCCAACATTTTTCTTAGCAGGAATTTACTAGGCGAAGGGAATAGTTTGACTTCTATTCTCACATTTGGTGGTAAGAATTGACCGATCTGGAAGAATTCGTGAGATGGTCTTCCAACAAGGTGAAGTATCTTGGTAGTTTCAGTCTGCAGCTCGCTGTCCAAATTGTTGTCCTCCTTGTGATAGTATCCTACTCCACTTCCTCGAACTTTCTTTGTTCCCAGAGGGGTCATGAGCTCCCAGGACAACATTGAAGTGTATGCAGACAAGTTGTTGCCGTTTGATATCATCTGATCATTCATGAATACTTGTACGTTTTGGAAAAGAGCATTCAGTACCCCATTTTCGTAACACAGTTTGTCATCTTCTTTTGCCTGTTCTCTGTTGACGACAACTTTGAGTTTCACTTCAAGAAGTGTGTTTCTCAAGTCAATAAAATTGGATTCGGTTGCTTGAAACTTGAAGTGTATGGGCGATCCGGGTGTTATAGGAACGATTGGATAGTTGGGTTCATAACGGCTGTCTTTAACAGAAACGTCCACTGAAGGCGAGGAGAAAAGAGACATTGCAGACGAAATGCTTGGCGTAGCATCTTCAGACGGTAGGTAGCTCATTCTAGCTCAAAAAAGTCTTTTTTCGCTCTCTTTGCCTTTTTCTTACGTGTTGCCTTGAGCTTTGCTGGCATAAGACTAATCAAGCGTCGCTTAAGAGGCCTTTTAAATCCCCCAGATCCCTTCTGGATCTTTTCCTTTACATTGCGGATCGTGGATTTTATGTTCTCCTGAAACGATTGACCCAGGTCTTTGCCCTGTTCATAGTCGTTAAGAGTGTTCGACACAAGATCCTTTGCAGTTGGTACAACGTACTTTCGAACAAGAGGAAGGGCGAAACGAAAGATTTTACCAAACCACTGAGATAACGCACCATAGCCCACCATCTGGTCCTGACGACCTCCATAGTATGAAACACCATTTCCTCTTTGTTTAAGTGTAAGAGCAAAACAGTCTACCGATGGACAATTGAAGTGTGTTCGCTTCGTCATTGTTTTTGGAAATGAACAGTAAGTGATATGACGCCTCTATTTATATTCACTAAATTTCCCTTTTCGTCTCGGAGACTAAAAGTAACAATTTCAATATCTTTCATGGCAACGTCTACATAGGTTAAGTTCTGGAATGAGTAGTGCAACACTGCATCGGACGTCGTTTTCCTCGGAAGTACGCGGAGAACTGGTGCTGTGGTGTTCCCGATTCTACTGTTGTGGACCATGTCCGAATAGACAATAAGTGAACTCCAACTTAAGCCTAGACCAGGCGGGCTTTTGGCTTCAACACCGTATTTCATTTCAAAGTCCGATTCCGTGTTTACTGAAATGACAGCGCGTTGGTAGCCAAGAATACTCCGGAGCGCCTCTGTCATTTTTATTATCTCTCCACCACGAAGACCAATCACAGAAACTCGGTCATACGTGTTTACGTATACAAATTCGATGCCTTTTATTCCTCGATCTGTTCGCAGTCCTTCATTTATATCTTTTAATATTTCTTCGACCTTAATATAGCTTTTTGCACTGGACAGTGTGATAGACATGCCCTTTCTGTTACTTGGATCCGTCGGGTTTTCATAGGAGACGTGGATTCTGTAGACTTTGTCAGTTCTAAGAATGTCGAAGCTGTTCGTCATGTGCATTTCCACCAAACTACATTTCCACTCGGAACTATCCAGCTTAATGGGCGGCGATAGACGTGTGATGAAGTTACTTATTTTATTTTGACCATTGTAAACCGGATCTTCGACATCAGAAGAAAAGTGACAGTAAAATGAATCTTTAGACATCGCGCAAATCGTCTTCGTTAACCCAACTGTCGAATTCAGGACCGTATGACTGCCACCTCACAAGAAACTGATGCTTTCCTCCTCGTGTTCGCTTCTTAAGTATTTTTTCGATGTGATACTGCGATGGAGGAGAGACTGGTTGGATTTCATGTATATAAAACCCACCAAGTATAGATTGTTCGTTCATGTCTGAGAGGGCATATGTCACAGGCTCGGTGCTGTTCACTTTACTTATTATGAATATTTCATCGGTAAAGTTGTGTCTTCCTTTCTCAAACCCGCCTTTGGCTCTCGATATGCGCACATTTTGACCAATAGTCAGATTGTTTTTAGAGCCTTTTTTCTTTTTTTCACTACTGTACATGTGATCAAACAACTGTGGGGTATTATGTAGACCAACGTCTGCAGGTGCGATTCCTTTAAGGCTCCTATGCCCACTCTTATTATATTGTCCAACCAGGGACTGAATATCTTTCACGAATGAATAAGTATTGTTAAATGTACAGTAGCGTGAGATGTACAGTCGCAGCGTTCGGATAACGCGTTCTGCTATAGCAGCTTTTAAATGCGAGTGGGTATGGTATAGTTCCATTCCATGATGTTTTAGCAGTTCTCGCATCTTTTTCCCCAGAAACTCTTTACCTCTGTCAACATGAAACTTTTTAAATGTTTGCTTCTTGAAAATAATCGAGAGCTTTTTGCTCACTTCACTGCTGGTCTTGGAGACAAGAGGTTCGACGAACAGATAACGACTGAAAACGTCAATGACGATGAGCAAGTAGTTGAAAGGGGCGTTGGCCTTAACGTAAGGCCCATCAAGAACCATAAGATCGCTCTGAGCTATTTCTCCTCTGTAGAAAGCTATAGTTTTTCTGTATTCTTTTGCTCTCAAGGCTCGATTTCGATGAAGGGTATAAGCTGCCTGCTTCTTGAGAAACTCTTTAACTGTTTTCAGAGGAAGACCACTCTTTCTAGCCAAAACCTCCGGAGACCCCAGTGCCCCCACACTACCGACATTAGAATAAATACGACTTAAAACTGCATCCATTTATTGTTGAGGGTGATTGGTGATGAATCTGGAGAAACTGTGTTTTGTGGAGTTTTTACGGGCGACAGAAGGAATGATCTTTTCAAGGTACTAGCCACACTAGGTCTCTTCGTTGACTGAGGGGTGGAAGAGATCGTAGGTGTATTATCTATCAGTGAAGAGAAGTGACTCGTTGAGATATCATTTTTGCTCGCTTGAACATCATGCAGCAAGAATCTGTTCTTTATGAGGGAAAGTGGAATGGAAGACTGAGCCAAAAAATGAACTGCATGGTCGTCAATAGCATATCTAGTTTTCCTCGAGGATACAGCATCGGAGACAAAATCGAGTGTATTGTAAGTTCTCCCATCTACCGTAAGCAGTCCACTTTCCGCTGAATATACAGCTCCATCCACCGTCAACAGATGGTTTAACAGAGCTTCCCCTTGTGGTCTCTGAGAGCGAGGAATGAGCTCTAAATTAACCTGAACGAGGTTAGAGGGGTTTTGTGGCGATGCTGGAGGTGTAGATGGGGCGACAGTCGAGTTTACTTCACTTTTATTCGGTACGATATTCACTTTGAGCGGTTTAGTTGTGGTCTCTTTGTATTTTTCAAGTCTCTTAACTGCAGACTGAAAAAGCAGCAATTTTTCTTCATCCGAGATCGATTCGTCATTTAATAGTCCAGCCATATCATTCTCAAAGTGTTGTTTAGGCAAGAATGAAGCATCAAAAGGGATAAGTTTGTAGGCACGAGCCATGTTATCCCCTGCTGAGCAATCCACCAACAAGACTCGTAACTATGGGTAGCAATATGCCGAAAATACTTCCACCTTTCTGTATTAATTTATTTCGTTTTTGTTTTGAGCTAACTTTCTTTTTACTCAAATATTTTATAATATTTTGATGTTTAAAGCACCGCTGCTTCTGACAGTCTGGCATTTTTACGTTGCAGTTCACTACATTTAAACATATTTCGGAGATAATATCAATCAGTTGTTTGTCAGAATTTTCCAAAATTGCCCGTCTCAGTTGCGGTTTAGCTTTGCTTAGTACACTCAGAAGTGCCACATGTTCTTTAACGCGCTGCATCTTTAAGACTAATTGAGCTTTTTCTTCGACCCTTCTAGATATACAGTTACATTTTTGTCAAACACATTAGAGAGCAACATCAGGTTACGGTCTTTTGCATTTAAGTTTATGCACAGATGACCAAAGACTATAGAGGTGGCATGCTTATAGGCTTCAAGAAGGTAATGAGGATTTGTGGGGAACATTTGTTTTGCCAGATTCATTATAGAGGACTCGTCTCTAGGCTGACGGAACAGAACAAAGTAATTGCTATTAAGACTTATCGTGCGAACACTTTTTGTAGCTTGAAAGAGATTATGAAGTATAAGAATACAGGACAGATTCCTATGGTGAGACTGCACTGTCCACAAGTCGAGCAGAGCCTCCGAATGCTTTTCCATCTGCGTGGCCAGATCATCAAACACCAACAACGAATCTTGAGGGAGATTTTCTAGGATGTCAAACCCTTGAATGAAATGCACGTTTGGACTGTGCTTCCTAATGTCATCGTAAGTTGTTTGCCAAGTACGATAGCAGATGTAGACACTTTTATGCGAAGGAGCAATAATTTCGTGGGATTCTTGTATAAGGCGAGAGACAAAAGTAGATTTGCCAGACATGCTTGGTCCAGCAATGATCATACGGTAAGGACTCTCAAACTGAAAAGCTTTCATGTTGAAAGTAGTCAAGAAACTGAGCTAAGGATTCGTATGTACGACACTTTTATTCAGTTCACATATCAACATATAGAGAGGGGGTGAATAATGAACAGTCTCAGATTATATACACTCCCCTGATTTACACCCCCGACTCGGCATCGGCAGAAACTGCCGATGCCGAACGCAGCGCCTGGCGGAGGGCGCTGCGCCCTGGCGGAAGGGGCGCGGCGGAGGGCGCAGCGCCCGCCGGAGGGCGCGGCACCCGGCGGAGGGCGCGGCACCCGGCGGAGGGCGCGGCACCCTTGCGGAGGGGGCGCAGCGGCCCGCGGGGGGCATCGGAAGGCACTTTGTGCCTTCGTGCTATCCAAGTACATTGATTAGACATGCAACATGCTTGATGCTGCAATTATCATACGGTAGGAACTTTCCAACTGCAAGTAGACAAAGAACTGAGCAAATGGTTCTTATGTACGACACTTTTATTCTTATACACTCCAAATATTGAAATACGGCACGAATTCTTCCAGATCGGTCAATTCTTACCACCAAATGTGAGAATAGAAGTCAAACTATTCCCTTCGCCTAGTAAATTCCTGCTAAGAAAAATGTTGGACACGTCGCCTGACGGTGAAGTTCAGATTCAACAGTGCATCATGCACGTCAAGAAAGTGAATGTCATTCCAAGCCTTGGCTTAGCTGTTGAGCGCCTTCGCAGTCAAGGAAACAATGTTAAACTAATGTTTCCAAAAATCATGAGCATGGCAAGGAACATGTCCAAAGGATCTTTAACGTTCTCGGAGAATGACGTTACGCCATCAAACTCCTTGCCATCTAAGCTTGCTGTTATGATGGTCAAGTCGGCTGGTCAGCTAGGAGCTTTTACAGAAAATCCATTTGCATTTCAACTCAATAACCTACAAAGCCTACAGCTTCAAATTAATGGCCAACCAGCTTACTCCATGAACTTTACTGAGAGTAATTACCGACTTTTGTACGAGATGTCAATGAAGTGTCTTGGTCAAGATGAACAGTTCTTTGAGAATGGGATTTCTTACGAAAAATGGATAAAAGGACGAGGGATCATGGTCTTTGACATCAGTGGTGGTCCTGATATGAGCCTTGTTAGAAGTGGACAATTGCGCCTTGATCTCACTTTCACTGAAGGTTTAGCCGATGCAACCACATTGATTGTTCTTGGCTTTTACGAGACGGTTCTAGAAATAACACCTGACAACATACCATTCATGTCCATCGCCCCTTGATGGATACACAGCAAGTGTTAAAACTCCTAAAAGATGATCCTGTTACGAGGCTTCTCGACTGTCACTGCCTACCCGCTGATTGGCTACACCGAGTGAAGATTTCTAGCTATCCCGCCCTAATTGTGGCTAACACGGCTACATCCGACCAAGTTTACGGCCACTGGATATCTCTGATCCTATACTCGAGCAAAAGGATTGAAGTTTTTTGCTCTTACGGGAAGGATTTCAGAGAGTGGAAAACGACAGCCCCCTACATATCCAACTTTAAGAACATCAGCCAAAATAGGAGACAGATTCAGCATGAAATGACGCAGTCCTGTGGTTTTCACGCCTTAGTGTTTATTTTACTCCGTATGCGTAAATATTCCTTTCATTCTATTGTCAGCTTATTTTCCGATCATCTGTTGGTCAATGATTACGTCAGTGAGAGTGTTCTAAGTACTTTGTATGCCGTCAAGTTTGATAGCCTTAAAATGAAGTGCTTGAATGAAGTTTGTAGTGAAATGTCTATGTCTTATTAAGTATGTCAGTGTATTGTATTTTCTTTAGATGTGTCGTAGTGAAAATAAAAAATTTCTAGAAACTCGTTTGAATTGTAGTCCCAGGGAACGTTTTAGCTTTCACATTTATTCAGAAAGACGGAAAACAACAAGTACAGAAATTCAAAGGATCGATTTTCACTGTCACATTTTACTGCAAGGGCGAAAAAACGCAAGTACGAAAATCATAAAAGACGGTTTTTACACTTTTCCCATTGAATTCCCATATAAAAATTACAGACACAAACACTTAAAAGGTCAATTATTCACTCGCAGATTTTGCTCAAAGACGAAAAACAACAAGTAAAAAAACAGAAAGGATCGTTCAAAAATATTCAACCTTGCGACTACCAGCGCCTCAGCTACATTAACAAACGATCAGTGCCTGACAGCTGGAACTCAACAAATCAATACTAATTCAAATGCCCCCCTCTCTTGTTTAAAGAGCCAACGCCGGGGACACCCAGATGGAACACAATGCTACAACAAAAGAGGGGGCGGTCCACGCCTCAAAACCAACCAATCAAAAACGGAGCCATTTGGATAGGGAATCCCATGTTAAATAAAAACGGGGGCCATTTAGATAGGAAATCGCCCCGTGTCTTCAATGCCCTGCCTACTGATATTATAGCTCTGCCCATCCCTGAATACTGAGAAGGCAGCTACACTACACTTCATTCTTTAGAATTCTGAAAGATCACGGCCAACAAGGCGTAAAGAATAAGCCGTCTTTCACGCATCAGGTAGTTGTCCGAATCCACAGGAAATTCTTGACACCCAATTGGCGTGGAAGTATTGCTTTCTTGACTCCTAATGTCGTCAATTCTTTCTCGTTTTCTGATAATCGCGTGACGATGGCCACTTACGTCAAAACAACACCCAGTTTCCTCAAGAGCGGACACGTGCCCTTCGCCGAGAAAAAAAACGCGGTTAGAAAGCGCAAAAAAGTGACAGAGAAAGAGAAAAACCCAAAGTTGCTGGAAACCGCAAAGGTAAACGCCGACACTGGTCACGACGGCACGATATTGAAGTTAGAAGAACATTGAGAGATACAAGTCTTTGCAACATTTTACTAAGTTCCGAAAATGGTCTGACAACCCAAAAAATTTGTTGATAACGTTATCATCAGCTACGGATCAATCGTAAGGCCGTCGTAACCGGGCTGGCCCAGACCCGGCGTGCTCCCATTGACTGAAATCGCCAAAGTGGCCGCTTGGCACGTTGTGATGGCTTCTGACAGCTTACGATTGTCAGTACAGGACCTACTTAGAGTAGGCTAAAGCACTGCAAAAACTTTTCTTCAATGTGATCATAGTGATGACGATAACGAGCAAGGCCCAGTAGAGGTATTGGCACTGGCTAAACGGTAAAATAAACAAGAGCTAGAAGCTCATATGGCACTTGCAAAACTCGGTAAATAAGAATGACGATGGACCCTTGGAAATCACGAGATTGTATCGTTTGGTAATTTTGTTTCTTTCTGTAATCATCATAATCAAAACTCTTAAGGCAAAAATGATCATGGGCTCAAGGGGGTCATAAAAATGTAGGTTTTGCTTAATAGTATTTTTTGTACTTTACGGTTAAGATGACTACTTTAACGGATGGTCGGATCTGGGAAGTGACAATTTTTAAGCCAATCGATCAAGTCTCTAATGTTCACAAAAACAAGCGTGTCACAAGATTTCAGCCCCCCCCCCCTCCAACTCCCCCACATTGATCGGATACTGTCCTCACTTGAAATGGGACATCTGAGACACGGGGTCTATCCAAATATCAAGTTTCATTAAGATCCGATTACCCGTTCAAATGCTATAAGTGCGTCAATATTCCGGATTCCCCCTCCTCCACTGTCCCCACGGTAGTCGGATCGGGAAAGTAACTATTTCCAAGTTAGTTTGGTCGGGTCCCTAATACGCCTGCCAAGTTTCATCGTCCTAGCACATGTGTAAGCATCTTAAGTCAGGATCACTGGAATTCCGGAACCCTCCCTCTAACTCCCCCCACAGTGCTCGGATCCGGTCCAGTCTTGTCAACTATGTATCTAGGGCTTGTGCTTGTTCTTCCCACCAAGTTTCATCCCGATCCGTCCACATGTAACTCGATTCCCCCCCCCCCCCCCACAGTCATCGGATTCATTCCGGACTTGACGTGTAACATCTGAGCAGAGGCGTCACGACTGGGGGGAGGAAGCCCCCCCCCCCCAAAGCCGTCGGCCAGTCGGTAAAAAATACCTATTCGGCGCGAAGTTCCGCGATTTTTTGTCAAAACAGTTGATTTTTTTTCATCAAAACAGTCGGTTCTTTTGAAAATTGGTCGACTTTTTCGTCAAAATGGTCTGTTTTTCTGAAAATCAGTGGATTTTTTGGAAAATCAGTCGATTTTTTTCAAAAATGTCATTTTTATTGTTGAAAACGGTCGGTTTTTCTGCCGAAAAAGTCGGTAGAAATTACCAGCCAGTCGGTAAATGCCTCCCAAACATTTTGGCTAGTAACGCCTCTGCATCTGAGACACGAGGTCTTTCTAAATATCAAGTTTCAGCAAGATCCGATTCCCCGTTCAAAAGCTATAAATACGTCAGTATCCCGGATTCCCCCTCCCTCCACCCCCCACGGTGGTCGGATCGGGGAAGTGACTGTTTCCAAGTTAGCTTGGTCGGGTCCCTAACATGCCTGCCAAGTTTCATCGTCCTAGCAAATGCGTGAGCATCTTAAGTCTGGTGCTTGTTCTTCCCATCAAGTTTCATCCCTATCCATCCACTCTGAGTATGACACACGATTTCCGGTCCCCCCCCCCCCTCCAACTCCCCCCCAAAGTCACCGAAAGACCGATGAAGAGGTCTTTCCAAATATAAAGTTTCATTAAGGTCCGATTCCCCGTTCAGAAGCTATAAATACGTCACTATCCCAGATTCCCCCTCCCTCCACTCCCCCCATGGTGGTTGAGTCGGGGAAGTGACTATTTCCAAGTTAGTTTGGTAGGGTCCCTAATATGCCTGCCAAGTTTCATCGTCCTAGCACATCTGGAAGTACCATAACTCGAGATGAGTGGCCTGACAGACCGAAAAGAGATCGGTATATGGCACTTGAGCGGAGCAACTTAACCTGCAGTATTTTGCACTCTAGCGTTTTAATCCTGTATCGAGTTTCGAATCTCCGAATTCGGATTTTAACTCTCCTAGTTCGGAATAAAAATTACCGAAGTCGGTGATGTGCAACCACTAAGTCCGATGTAGGAGATACTTTTTACAGTGTAGTTACACATCACGTATTAAATTAAATAGACCTGAAAACTCGATATAAATCCGTTACCCCGTTTGTCCGCTAATTGATTTCATCGAATGATCTTTTCGGATTTGTGGTACCTCTATGAGCATGTCCCTCTATGCTTGGAATATTTACCAACTACAAAGGTAAGCCATTGCCGAAAAATAAACTAAAAAATGGCAGATTCCTGGCAAGGCATATTATCTTAATATCATTTCCCTACGTTCTTCTGCCTTGACCTTTCCGCGCTTAGCGTCTTTAATATTGAAAGTGAAAGGTTGATTTGAAATTCAGAATCTCCACGTCTAAATAAATTTGTATTGTCGTTCAAGCAGCGTTAATTCTGAACTCCATTACTCGAGCCTCGGGAGAAAAAAAAATCCCATAGATGGCAAAATGTTTCAGTGAATTCGGAATATCGGATACAAAAATAAGCTGCCTTTACAGTCAAACTTTAACTAACGTTCACAGGATCACACCCTGTTGTATATAACGCGCCATTCAGTACAATTAGCATGCTATGATTTAAATAACACAGCTGCAATTTTGCCAATTATGTGCCGACTCTTAGCCAAGGACACACAGTACAACTTGGACAAAGCACCCAAACGTATCTTCTGAACGACGGCATGAACAGATTACAAATAAGGCATGTTGCGGAACGGGTGTTTCAAGACGCTTGCCCAAAAAGATGACATTATACACTTAGCAGCTAGTGTGCTTGTAACACTTGAAACTTGACTTGAAAACATGCAAAAAAAACATAGTTTAACGTCACTCGCTTACAAATTTGCTTGAGTTTACTAGCTTTTTGTTGCAGAAAACATTTGATTTCACTTTCGAAACGATTAAGTTGGACCAAACAATTAATCTATCAACTTCGATGTTAGGCATACTGCCTAAATCTGAAACTCTTGAAATTTTAGTGTTTTTTTATAGTTTTTTTTTGTTAGTGTTTTCAGATCCTAAACGATTGGTTCCTTCTTCTCAAAATCTGTAATTTCAAATTTCTGATCTAGGCTGAAAAATAAATCCACGGGTCGCACCATAGTTCCTATATGACACGAATAGATTAGTTGCGTTTTCGCTGATACCATGGTATCTGTTACCACGGTCTAAAGTCGTTTTTGCAGTTATCGTGGTATCTGATACCACGGTCAAAAGGCGCTTTTGCAGTTATCGTAGTATCTGGCCAGTTATCGTGGTATCAGATATTCAGATACTACGGTCCGACCGTGGTAACCGGTCGTGGTATCTGAAAAGTCATCTCACTTTCATCAAATTTTGTCAGGTTGGTGAGAAAGAAGTTTAGTACAAGTGATATAACTGGATATTTGTTTTTTCTTTTGGGATGACTTCGGAAAGTGCAATTTCGGCAATAGTCGTTTTTGAAGAGCAACATGTATCAGATACTACGATAACTGCAAAAACGACTAATTGCAGATCCAGTTACCGTGGTAACAGATCCCATGGTATCAGCAAAAACGCAGCTATTGTGTAACGTGGAAATAGTCAAATTGATAAATAAGTTTTTGGTTCTACTCAAGTTGCGTTTTTTTGGATGTAGTTTCGGCGTAGTTTCGCTTAAAAGCCGTTTTATTTGTCCATTCCATTTGCTGTAGTTTCGAACCTGTAGTTTGACTTTTCGGAAACAAGAACTCAATAAAACGCAATTAAGACAAAACAAGGGCCAAACTACAAACTTTGACGAAAAAAAGTGAATCCAATAAAACGCAAATTCAGTTTCGCCATTGCATCCTCGACAACATATTAGTTTGAGCGAGAAAATGAAGCAGAGATACCATGTCTTCTTGCTGCTCCTGAAAGCCAGGCTTCACCTTCCAGATTACCAGACATCCGGGGCTTCCGCATAGTCAAGCAAATCCTTCCAGATTTTCATGATAATGATGACTGCTAAATTTGCTGTTCTTCAATAATTCCCCTTTACATTTCAAGTATCTCTTGCATCCCAGCCACAACTGTCAATAACTTTCCTTTTTCTTCCCCAATTTGCATATTTGTAGTGTCTCTCGAACCAGTTGCCTCTATGGCACCTTCCAGACATCCGGAATCTGGGGTGTCAAACACACCGGACTTCCAGACGTGTTTGGCCTGGCTTCACCTTCCAGACTCGTCTCGACGAAAACGGTTGTCTGGAATCCGGAAGAAAAATTTGGAAGGTGAAGACTCGCTTTTAGCCAAATTTCCAGTTATCTGCCAAACCATTCGGCGGGTGAGTAAATGAAGCAGAGGAGCAGAATCAGCATGCCTTTCTACCCTTGATCGAAACGTTTGTCAAGTTGATCGCAACACATTTGATGCTACCACATTTCCCTTCTTCACCGGATTTCAGTCGAAACTGGCGACAAAACGACTCACGAGGTATCGAAGCAACATGTATTTTTTTTTATCATTTACCGACAACTCAAATAATATGAGTTGCGTTTTTGCCGATACCATGGTATCTTGTTATCACGGCCTAAAGTCGTTTTTGCTGTTATCGTGGTATCTGATACCACGGTCAAAAGGCGTTTTAGCAGTTATCGTGGTATCTGGCCAGTTACCGTGGTATCAGATATTCAGATACTACGGTCCGACCGTGGTAACTGGCCGTGGTATCTGAAAAGTCATCTCACTTTCATCAAATTTTGTCAGATTGGTGAGAAAGAAGTTTAGCACTTAGTGATGTAACTAGATATCTGTTTTTCTTTTCGGATAACTTCGGAAAGTGCAATTTCGTCAATAGTTGTTTTTGCAGAGCACCCGAGAGCACCGTGTATCAGATACCACGATAACTGCAAAAACGACTAATTGCAGATCCAGTTACCGTGGTAACAGATACCATGGTATCAGCAAAAACACGACTATGGTTAAAGGACCCATCGTACCTATGACGCAAATGCAACCTACTTGAGCAACCGCTCCATCATTTCTAAAAACCCGGAGACCCGAATTTCTAACGACACCTCACTGATTCTCACATGTTTCTGGACATGTCTCACTGATTCTGGACATGTTTCACAATTTTTGACGAGTGGCTGGCACACTCTCAACGATTAGCTCATTATCAGGAAAAACGGTTATCAACATTTACCCGTGTCATTGCTAGAAGCTATCGGGCCTAGAAAAAGGCTTAAAACAGCCAAAGCCATGGGTTATTTGTTAAAAGCAGAGCTTAGTTTTAAAATTTTAAAGTTTAACTGAAAAGCAAACTTATTTTTGTATCATTTAGTTGAATACACTGAGTTATTTGGATTCTGCTAAGAGATTTTTTGATTTTCCACTATCTGCTCTCGTAGTGAGGTTCAGAGTATCTATGGCTGTCCCCACAGCGTAAATTCTACTATGACGCGGAATATTTGAATCGGCACACAGACGCGGCTTTTGTTATGGAGACATCCCATAGCACTTTGCTCTGCAATAGTCCTCCTAGTTATTCCCTCCATCTATCGCCTACTTTTCTATATATATCTTCGGTTTCCATCACCATCATTAATTTCCCGGCATCGTGACAATAGGTCACTCGGTCTTTATCCTAGCTTCAGTTAGCTGCTCGCTAATCCGAGGTCAGGCTTTGATCCATTTCATTCTAAGTATTTTGGCTGCGTAATGAATCCGCAGCCAAAAGTAGTTCTCTTTCATCCTTGGTCGGAGTAAGACCTCCGTTACTCTGTATTATAATTTATGGTAAGGACCAGTTTACATATTTAGTTAGGGACCCATTAGTGCTATATTATATGTGTCACACTCTTGTACACGATTTACATAGATAAATTAACTATAGACGTTATGATCCATCTCGGCTAGTAGGCCTCGGGCTTGACTGGATATGTGAATTCCAGCTTCGCTAGGATGTGTGAACCAGCTTGATTAGGGATTTCTGGATTGACTGCGGCTGAGCTACAGAATTCCCTGAGACTTTCCCTTGTCTCTTTTGTCCGGTTTCCTGACTGGTCCTGGGGCTAGTGGGCACCTACGGTGTCAGAATGTCTTCAGCCCACACCCCAGGAGCCTTATCTTCATTAAACCTCGCCTCCACTCGTCCATCCTCTTAACAATGGTGTCCGAAGTGGGATAACATCCTCTTAACAATGGTATCAGAAGTGGGAAGTTTATTTTTGTAAGCCCTTATTTTCTCATAATAAGGAGGACCCACGTCCAAATTTTTTGTTCGTAGTCACGACAATTAAATTTTTTTTCCACCCACCCGCCCTACCCTTTAATTTAGCAAAATAAAAATAACTCCCTTATTTATTTTATTACATTTTTTTTTATGGTTCAGCTCGGTCAGTCCAGTACAAAAAAAGTAGGTTTAGGTTTTTCCATTTTTGATCTTTGATATTTCCGTCGGCTTTCTTCACATATGAAAATTAATTTATGTCGGGTTTATCCTTTTGTTTTTGTTTTCCCTTGTATAGTTTTTTGGATTTTTCCGGTCGCCATGTGAGTGTGTGTCGCGCCACTGACTGTGAATTTTCGTTCCCCCTTTCCTCCTACTTTTTTTTTAAAGAATTTTCCGGTCTACATGTGAGTGTGTGTCGCGCCACTGACTGAATTTTCGTTCCCCCTTTCCTCCTACTTTTTTTTTAAAGAATTTTCCGGTCTACATGTGAGTGTGTGTCGCGCCACTGACTGAATTTTCGTTCCCCCTTTCCTCCTACTTTTTTTTTGTTTTAAGAATTTTCCGATCTATATGTGAGTGTGTTTCGCGCCACTGATTGAGAAATTTCTTGTCCCTCCCCCTTCCCTTTTAAGGATTTTTCCGGTCGACATGTGAGTGTATTTTGCGCCACTGACCGCGAATTTTCTTTTCTCCTGCCCTCTTCCCCTTTCAGGAATTTTGCAGTCTACATGTGAGTGTGTGTCGCGCCACCGACTGTGAAATTTCTTTCCCCCTTTTCCTCCCGCATTTTCAGGAATTTTCTGTCGTCAAGTGAGTGTTTTTCGCGCCACAGACTGCAAATCCTGTTAATCGTCATCGCATCGGCAAAATAATTTATTCACCGGGGTACATCATTGCGTCATTTCGCCGTGTCTATTTTAGATCAGTGCTCTCAACACTGACAATGCGTGCTTGCGGTACCATTGATAAACTAGCACTTGCGTATGATTTCATTTTTTACATACCCGGAAACGTAATTTTGCCTGCGATTATTCCCAATTCCATGAGGATTATTTTGTTTAGTTCCCCGACATAATATTTTTTTTTTCATGAAAGCCATGGTTATTCGGAATAAAATCAACCTTTTTCGTCGTTTTTTCTAGACGTTGTCTTTATGGCACGATTTTCAAGCCCTATGGTGTGATGCAGGGACGTCGTATTTCTTTTTGTGGCATTTTTTCGGCTTATCCTTAATTTTTCATATTCACCTATCGGCCAGTTTATTTTTTTTTTGGTGGTGATCTGTTTGTATATTTTTCTTGCGGAGATAGATACTCTCTCAAGAATGTACATCGCGCTTCATTCGTGACATTTTCGTGGAATTTCGATTGGTTTGGTCTAAATGTGTGTAGTAATTTGCCACGTAGACGTTGTGTGCGTTTCGCCAGTCGTTCCCTCTGTCATCCCTCCCCCACCACCACATTTTTTTTTTCAGGTTTTCTTGCGTTTCGATCGCCATCTAGCGTATGTGTGTTTATTCGCCATCCGGATGCGGCGATTTCGCATGAAGCCTCTGGCCTATTTTCTTTTGATAATAAATTTAAGGTTAATGCCATTTATTCATGCCACATATTTTTTTTCCCTCATGAAGTAAAAACATTGGTTAGATATAAAGTTGGTTCCGCGTCTTAGTTTAGTCTGAGTTTACACGTCCAGTTGAGCTTGTTCCCCTCCCATTTCCTTGTAAGCTTTAATATTTTTGTATAAGTGTTATTTTTCGATTTTCTTACATATTACTTCTCAAGTGAATATTTTTAGTGAAGATTTTCGGTGGTCCTGGCGAATATTTTGATTTGTCGTTCCGTAATTGAGGTCACCTACACTCATGACGGATTTCCGAAATGGACAATTACCCCGTTTGCCCCCCTGTCCCTCGACCACGCACATCGCTACTTCTCCCTAAAAATAACATCAAAAATGAATGTTCACGAGATCCTCAATCTCTTCCCCTTCCAGATCCTTGGTTTGGTTGGTCTCAGTATCTGCGAGAATGCCAACCTCTACCAGACTCGCATACTGAGGACCAACCACAATTCTCATCGTACAAAGGTATAGAACCTTTGCACGAAGTTGTGTCCAGTAAACTTCCAAACGTCTTTCCCGTCAAACCGATCCCGGCATCACCTCTTTCCCTTTCACAAGGTTTGACTCTTTTTAGTATCCATAACCAACCAAAAACCTGTCAAGTTATACCGGACGGAGAAAAAGTACTTCCGGTAAAGAGTGTTCATCGTATCAGGCCGAATTATTCGAGACACATTTGTTGCAAAATTGTCGGTTTACCCCCTGGTACGAGAACAGTCTTGATTAAGGGCAATGCAGCCCTACGGGCCCGACAGATTACGGTTAACCCCCAGTTCGTCCAAATTCTCCCTGACGGTAATGTGTTCTTTATCGCAGAGAATCATTCACCTTTAAAAATCCGAATACGAAAAGGTGACCTCTCCCTCCTTTCCATTGATAGAAATTGCAACAAATTTACCCCGCATGATACTGGTGACATGGTTTTTCTCAAATTCCCCCCCGCTTCTGGTATAGGGTCAAAAATTTCCGAAATGCGCCAGGATGGACCTTATCATGTTGTTCGCGTTTTAAACAAAGGCAGAAGCTACGAAATTCAGAAACTCGGATCACAAAAACAAGTCGTCCACTATGACCGCTTGGAAAAATCTGGTCCAAGATCTACATTCGTAGAGCCAAGAGGGGGTGTAGCTAGCTCACCAACTGTTCTTGTTTGGAAACAGCCGTTTTCACCGCCGTTTGCATCAGCTACGGAATACTACCCTTCTTCTACATTCCCAAAACTGGAACGGACAATGGTAACGCCGCCACTGATTCAGCAAACCTCGGTAGAGCCAGTGTCAAGGCCTATCAATCATCCTATTCATCCTCCTCAGTATAGTCAGATTTTCTCTCTATCCCCTCACGAAATAGGTTATGCAGGGCAAAATGATACTATGAGAAGCGATTGGCCCCGGCCAGTAACGCCGGAGTGTCCCTCCGAGCAATCACTTTTCTCTTCCAGGTGTCATCGCTGCTGGTGGACCCGCGCCAGTCGCCGCCCCGTGCCTTACCGTCTGTATTGGTACTAAAAATGTTTAATCTGTAAAGGTTCACACGGCGCAAGCAACCGGACCGACTTTCGGTCTCGGTTTGACGCCATTTCTTTAATTCTACCACAATACACCTTAAATAAAACAAATCTAATGAAAAATATTCCAGATTGTTTGGAAAAAAAAAATTAAAAAAAATTCCATTTTCCTGTTGGTTTCCAATTCTAATGTAAATTTTCCAGTTTGTTTGTGATTCAAAATTTTCAAACGTTAGCAATTAATCTTTAAATCAGAGTGGTCTGATTCCCAATCGATATTTTTTTGCAAATGTTTGTTTATATTTACATTTTCGGACGGACTTTTTGTATGGCACGCAGGTTGCGACAGAAGAGGCAGTGGCGCTGAGGTCCCAGCGTCTTCGAGCGTCAAGGCGCCTCCTATGGGACAACTTACACCGCCAACGCCACCAACGGAGCCTGTAACGCCGCCGACGCCCCCGAGATTCATTATCACGCCGCCAATCTTTTGAATCACGCCACCGACGCCGCCAATCTTTCGAAAGCACGCCACCGACTTTGAAAATTGCGCTGCCAACCCCAACAGTGATAACGGGCACGCCGCACAATCCGTGCCAGCCCCCCCCCCCCTTATCCGTCGCTCCGGACCCCACCTCAGCACTCAGCATCCTCCTATCTCCCCACCATGGGTCGAGCCAAGCCGAGCCTACTCTGAAAGCCGATCTCCGTCTTGTGTCACGGCCTCGTCCACTTACAATTCCGGCCTCTCCACCCTGACCCTCAATTCAACACTAAGCGACCAATCAGAAACGAGCACCAGCAGCAGCGCCATCTACACGAACAACCAAGAACTATTCCACCATCAACTCAACCCCCATCACTAGTCAAATCCTCCAAATCCACCTCCATCAATCCGTATCACCTGGACTGGACACCACGACAGCCAAGTGGAAATGTAAATATTTAGGTAGGAGTGTTAGGTCCGCGTTTTCCCGCTCGCAAGTGCGGCTATAAATATTTCCGGTTAGGTATATATATGTTCGTCCCCCCCCCCTTCTTAGTTTAATTGTGTAGGCCCTCTTTAAAGTCGCTTTTGTACATATGTTGATTTCGGTTTCGCTTCGCTAGCCCTTGCGATAACTGCACTGTTCCTTTAAGCATTGCTTTTTCTGCTTTCGCGCGTCTCTACTGCACTTTATGCAGCTTTCGGTCGATCTGACTGAAGCCGTTTGTCGGCCACCGCTAGCTTTTGTTTTCCGCGCTTTGTTGCCTTATACTTCTTCATATAATGTATATATTATCAATCATCAGATTGACGCCGTGTGTCCGGCAATCATGCTTAAAAATGCTTTGCGCCTGTCTTTTGCGCTTTCATTACTTGCGTGCCCTTACCTTTAGTGCTTTATTTTGCGGCTTAGAGTGCGTAGGACCTCCCCCATTTCTACTTCAAGTTTTTTTTGCATCAAGGTCTTACCTTAGGTCGTTGCGACAGTTAACTGGAGTAATTTTTAAAATTGCGGCCTTTCTTTTTCCCTTTCCTCCCAAATTCCTCCTAGTTTTCCCTTTTCCATTTTCTATTTTTAACAAATCTCAGAGACTTCTCTTTTGGGACGAGTTGTGGTACTGGCAACATTTCCCCAGTATTTCCCTGATAATCCCTTTTTAAAGTTTCTTCCAGCCCCTAATTTATTTTAGAACTTAAAGGCATCGACGCTTCAAATATTAATTCTGCCTTTATTTCGCATTTTATATTTGTTTTGGTTTGGTTCGTGTGGTCAGGGTAAGGTCAGTAGGACTGAAGCTCAATAAAGGACCCTGAACTAACTGAACAGAGAGTGGGCTTTGATTTTTCACACTTATTTGATTGCCCCCTCTGTCAGAAACCTGGGTTGCCGCGATGGCTTAGCTATCGATGGTATGTTAGTAGGTGGGGCTGGAATGGAAACATTGTAGACTCTTTTGTTGCCCGTACACCACTCTGCCCAAGGGGGGGAGGTGTGTTATGGAGACATCCCATAGCACTTTGCTCTGCAATAGTCCTCCTAGTTATTCCCTCCATCTATCGCCTACTTTTCTATATATATCTTCGGTTTCCATCACCATCATTAATTTCCCGGCATCGTGACAATAGGTCACTCGGTCTTTATCCTAGCTTCAGTTAGCTGCTCGCTAATCCGAGGTCAGGCTTTGATCCATTTCATTCTAAGTATTTTGGCTGCGTAATGAATCCGCAGCCAAAAGTAGTTCTCTTTCATCCTTGGTCGGAGTAAGACCTCCGTTACTCTGTATTATAATTTATGGTAAGGACCAGTTTACATATTTAGTTAGGGACCCATTAGTGCTATATTATATGTGTCACACTCTTGTACACGATTTACATAGATAAATTAACTATAGACGTTATGATCCATCTCGGCTAGTAGGCCTCGGGCTTGACTGGATATGTGAATTCCAGCTTCGCTAGGATGTGTGAACCAGCTTGATTAGGGATTTCTGGATTGACTGCGGCTGAGCTACAGAATTCCCTGAGACTTTCCCTTGTCTCTTTTGTCCGGTTTCCTGACTGGTCCTGGGGCTAGTGGGCACCTACGGTGTCAGAATGTCTTCAGCCCACACCCCAGGAGCCTTATCTTCATTAAACCTCGCCTCCACTCGTCCATCCTCTTAACACTTTTTAGTGGGCGGTGATAAGCTTGGCGAAGACTGCTTAGTGCCTGAACAAAAAAATGTTCATAAATCTTTTTCGTCAAGCATGCGACACAGGTAGTACCACACATCTGACAAGGAAATTCCACTATTTGAAAATTGGTTATTCGTGAGTAGTGGAGCAACAAAGTAACGCATTTTCACCGGGTCTTCAAGCCTCTCTAAGTGAATAAGTGAGGGGTAACAAGACTGTCCCTTCTCTGCCCTTTTCAGTTAAACTTTAAATTACTTTAGAATGCTGGAGCAGAGCCTAAGCAGTAAATAGTTCGAGGTGTAGGGTACTTTTAAGAGATTTTAGATTATTTCAACTTCAAACAAAAACTTTTGCGTTGAACAAATTGTCCGGTTTTGGCCGGATTCCGGGCGAACTACTTGTCCGGCGAAAATTTTTTTTCACCATCGTGTTCAGCATGTCTTCTTACCCCATAATCGACTATCACATTAGCTGTTTAAAAATATTTTTCTTGCCCCTTAATTTAAACCCCCTCCCACACCCCTAAACGTAGGGCTATAGAGCCCATCTAAAAACTCGACCTTACTCTTGACTCAATGAACCCTCACACCAAGTTTCATCAAAATATCTCATTCCCTTCGAGAGTTATCGTGCTTACAGACGAACGGACGGACAACTTTCGCGATGTTATAGGTATCCCTCCACTTACGTTTTGGGGTCCCGAAAAGACAAAAACATATTGAGACCCCACCGAAGTCTTTGGTCTTGCTTTTTATGCCTGATTGCCTTATTTAATAGCTTCCCAAGAGCGAAATTTCTTCTTTCATATTCCTGCTTTCAGCACTTGAGGGCAAACATTTTTTATTTACCAAATTAACAAAGCAACCACTTTGGCAACGGCAAAAATTGATAAACCCTAATGCTCCAAAACTGGTAAGCTAGTCTGGAAAGATCTCACATCCTTTACGAACCTTTGGCTGTCTTTTCCCTCGAGCAGGCAGAGTTCAAATTCAGTGCCTAGAATAAGGTAAGGTAAGGTACAATTTTACTGACAACTGTAGAAAAATTAAAGTTGCATAAAGGCGATAGACATGTCAGTGGCATAAAGAAATGACACTTTATTAATCTAGAAGAGATTTACGAGTCACACAAGTTACTGTGTGAGGAGACCCCAATTTGGTACGGTACACTCTAACCCCTAAGGAAACCATGCTGGTTTTCTCACTTGCCGTGTTTTGCTACCTTTGATGAGTATCGCGCTGTCGACGGTTGTCTGCGAGAAATTTTTCCGTCAGAAAAACCGGTTATGTAAATTGTTTCCCTTTTTTCGCTACAAGTCAACGGGTCTTGGAAAAGGCTTAAAACAGCCAAAACCGTGGGTTATTTGTTGAAAACACAGCATAGTTTTGAAGCAGGCCCGTATCCAGGAATTTATTTCGGGGGAGGGGGGGGGTGCCTGCTGGTCAGACAAAATAGTACAATAAACACATAGATCAGAGGGAAAAGTCTATAAAAGTCATTAGTTTTCTATGTTTTCTCTGGATACGGCCTTGTTCTGAAGCATTCAAATATTTTAAAATACTACGAGTTGAAGAGAAAACAGTGCGAGGGGTCCTTTGAAGAATCGAGATATTGAACCCCCCAATTGGCCATTTGCGAGCGAGGTTGATATTTTTAAATGGCCGCCGAGATCGTTATTCCGATTTCAACCAAGATTGGACTATGCTAACTGTTAGGACTTTTTCGAAGAGAACAATTACAAATTAACCATTACCCACGCTTATCAACCTCTCTGCAGGTTAACTTTCTGTGTGAAGATTATCATAGTAAAACTAACCAGCGGTCATAGGATGACATGCATTAAATACCTATTCGAAAAAAGTTATTTGTGAATATAGGTGTTGACTAAACTTTAGCCAATTATCTATCGCTCGTGCCGTCACACGAAAAGGCAATACAAAAGTCTCTGGGACAACATAAGTCTCTCCGTGGTATGACTTGTAAGCGTGATTATTGTCTCTGGTCTTTTTGACGGGGCCTTCAACACGAAGCAGAAGATACTCTGCGCGCTCTACGTCAGACTCGTCAAAACTTTAATCTTGTTCAGCTAGAGATCAGACAAAACAGACTTCAAAGGATGAAGTACTTTACTCTATCTGTCCACAAAAGTAACTTGTGACGCCATAACAAGCCCTGAAAAAAATGATCCCAGATAAAGGAGGACGGGCTCCGCTAAATCTAAAATGGGTCCTCCTATCCTCGGCCATCGTAACGTGTCGTTTTTTTTACTAACGGAACTGATTGTCCCTAGAACGGTTTATAAGTGTGAGCGCGTCTGGCGACTCGCTGGCCGCTCGGCTCTATATATACAGATACAAAATATACATTCTGCACCATTAATTTAATCGAATTTCCCTATTTCTTCCATGTCACGAAAACGCCACGGACCGTAGATAATAAACTAAGGTTTGGTTTCCACCTGAATATCAGGTGTTGCAGAAAGAAATGGTACAGTTTTGTTTACCGAAAACATTGGATTCGAGTCGACTGGTATGTTTCTCCCCAACTTTGAGTAATCTCTACCAACTCCTTTATGAAACAGCTTGTTCGTTGTCGGAACTTATCCATCTGTTGTCCTGAACTCAGATGGCACCAGGTTCAGAGCGTGTTCCATCCTACTTACAATAGTAACTATTAGTTACTATTTTCGTTTAAACCTCGTGAAAAGTTATTACGCTGGCCGATATGGTAACTATTTGCTTACCACGCTCGGGAGGTAGTAATCGTAGTAACTACGAATATCTGTGACGTGATAGGCCGGATCAGCCCGTGGCGCGATATTTTGCTGAAGCCAGAATTCATAACGTCATGCGTAGTGACTACGGTAAGTATGGTGAAACACGCTCTTAATGTGCAGAGAGTCTTAGCACCGGAATCAAAAACTTCATTAGAGACTGAACGAGGCAAAATCCAGCAGTACTCACCATTTTCAGTGGCTCGCTCGGTCTCGTTCCTACCCACTATCTCAAATCCCATCTTCCTGAACTTCGTATTACCAGCAAACGCTATGTTTTGACGGAAGTACGTTCGAACTTGTTCAAGTGTCACTGTTTTCAAAATGGCAATCTGAAAAGTTAGAGCAAACCTCAAAAACATTGCTTGAGATCTTAACAGATCCCGACTTCAAGAAGCAAGAAAGAAGATGGCGGGCATACTATTTCTGCTAAATAGGACTACCAAGCTGAATGCTATGTTCAAACGGCATTATGAGGTTGTAAAGCCATCACTATCAGGTAACCGATATCGCAAAATTACTGACTGCGTTTTACTGACGCTCTCGATGTCGCCCTCAATATTCATGGCAGAGCCAGAGCCTCGTTTTTGTTGCACTCTGCAGGTCCACTTCTCGGCCGCTTCCGGGCTGATTCTTTCTACATTCGTTTTTGCACTGCAATGCTTCCGAGAAAGACGGCAGCGCTTCTCGAGGATCGCGGACTTACTTACCGACCAAATCCGTGCTTCCTTCCAAGGTGTTGCATCAACCAAGAAGAAATCGTGCAGGAAGTGAATGCAAAAACGCATTTTGTGCAGAAGCAAAGAAGTGCTGCAGCTGTTGCAACAAAAACGAGACTCAGGACTGCTTGAAGTTTAATCGAACAGGGCTGACATACGAAAGTCTATTTATCCATCACCTATTCGCTTAAATAGTGTGAAGACCCGATGAAAATGCGTCGCTTCGTTACTTCGCTGTTTCCGAAGATCAAATGGATTTACCAATTACAAAGGTGAAAATTGCCGAAAGATAAACTAAAGACGGCCGCTTTTCAGTACTTGGAATAGAGGGCTCCTTCGAATGTAATCAATCAATCAATCAATCAATTTATTTTGCCAATATCATTATAAGATAGTTTGGACGCGTCACAAAGAAGACAATGATACAAAACACACAACATGCACAATTGAGATTAAGCAGAAATCTTGCATTCAGTAATCTTGCATTCAGGAGTCGAACATTTCATTAAGATTCGATTTGTTAGCATTAAAATCCAAGCTCTTGCTGGCATTCACATTCTCTGCGGCTAGACAAATCTTGACTTGTCGTGCAAGCAGCGCATATTCTGAACGTCACTACTAGAGCCCAAGATGAACAAAACAAAACCCACTTTGAAGAGTCGAAACAATTCAGTTTATCCAAATCCAAGAAGCAAATCTAAGATTACTATGCAGTTAAACTTCAAACGGAATGGATTGCTTGCGATACTGCTCACTCTTCTTCCATAATCACTCTTATCCCCGAAACTTCGAATTTCGTACAATATACTCTTACCGTAACATCAATTGTCTAGTTATTGCATCTACCCGGTCAACAGTAAGACCCGAAGGCCTTCTTTGTCACGTGTCTTAAAGCCACTGGCAGGGATGACCCATTTTACAAACTGCCTCGCTTTCCTTATCGAAGAGAAACAAATCTCAATGTGGAAAATAAGAAATGTGGTTTTTAATTATGATAGAAAGAAGGAAAAATGAATATTTGGAAGAACGATGTCTACTACATATACTTTTTTTCACATCCACACGCATACGCACTGGCGAATCAGGTGCTCACCCGCGGAAATAATTCGCTTCTACAATTTCAACCACAATTCAATAGTTGCGTTTTTGCAGATACCATGGTATCTGATACCACGGTCAAATGGCGTTTATCGTGGTATCTGGCCAGTTATCGTGGTATCTAATATTCAGGTAAACGGTCCTACCGTGGTAACTGATCGTGGTATCTGGAAAGTCATCTCATTTTAGCACTTAGTGATGTAACTGGATATCACTTTTTCTTTTGGGATGACTTCGAAAAGTGCAATTTCGCCAATAGTCGTTTTTTGCAGAGCAACCGTGTATCAGATACCACGATAACTGCAAAAACGACTAGTTACAGATCCAGTTACCGTGGTAACAGATACCACGGTATCTGCAAAAATTGCAACTGCTACATTTTTCAGCATTGTCCATCGGGAAATTTTCGATCTCGGCCAGCATGCACTTAACTTCAAGCGGGGACTAACCCAGTGTGAGAGCAGTACTCGCACTGAAAGCAAACTCGAAGTTTGTTCGGAGACCGATTACAATGACCCCTGTGTTTAGCAAGTGTATGAAGGTTTCCTGTCTGCTTGGTTAAAGAAACAGGTAATAGAGCTTATTGATCCTAGACAGTTTGGAAACACGCCTAAAACGTCAACTGCCGACTACCTGGTAAGTATGCTCAAACATCTGGACGAGCCCGAACGTTGGGTAAACCTAATAGCTATTGACCTTAAAAAGGCTTTTGACCTAGTTTGCCATAGTACACTGTTAACGAAACTTCTTTCCAAGTTTAATGTCCACCCTTTTCTGGCACGAATTGTTGCTAATTTCCTTTCAAATAGAACACAGCGTACTAAGTACAAGTCAATTTTTTCTGATGAATTGCCTATGAATTGCCTACAGTAGTTATATAAACCGGGTTCTGGCTCACCCTCCCCCCAATTTCAAAACCCCATTTTAACATCAATTTCTTAAATTTTAACATCCTTTTTACCAAATTATCCCCTTTTTTAAGAACATTTTTATTTTCTTACTTCCAAAATAAAGGATACAAGAAATGAGAATATTACCCTTTACTACATATAAAATACTACAATATACACTACTTCTTTTTTTTTACATTTTTCATTTTTTATTCAAATATTACTGAGTAAACAGTTCTAAATCCACATATGTTTCTTTGTTCTTGTTTTCGCGTACAATAGGCTGCAAAACCAGATTTTTCTTTACAAGTAATTCGTTAGCAATGGCATTATATCTCTGTGGAATAAACAAATCACATGGTTTGTTATTATGATTAATAACTACAACCAACTTATCACCATATTTTGTCTTAGCAATTCTCATTTTAACAATAGTATATTTCAATCCAAGAACTAGTTCTTCTTTCCTGATTGTCTCATTGTATTTATTCATTCTGATTGTATTCAAGACTTCCTTTGCGGACTCCATTTATTAGGGGATGATTTTATTAAATAAAAATCCCAATCGCTTTGAAACATCTGGTAATAGAAACCAACCACGTTTATCACATAAATGCGATAGATACAAACGCAGTACTGAGTTTGCATGATGATATGATGATTACCGATTTTGAACTTTATAAAATATTTTTGCAAAACCCCACACCCCCAGACTTTGAAAATTAAGAGGTGTGATGTTGGTACACCCCGATTGGTGTAGTGTTTGTGGTGATGTGGCCTTAGTCTGGGGGGCCCTGAACGGGGAACCCGCAAGTTTTTATTACCATCCCACTATCGACAAACAGAAACTGCGGTCAGTGGGATTCGAAGGTCTGAATGGTGATGAGTCAACGTTCGGCCGAGCGTTGAGCCACTACACCAAGGGTCCTTGTTCAATTCGCAAAAGTTTCCGAGTTAAGATGAGATTGTGTTAGTCACGCCGGAGACTGTAATTACATCCCAAATTGACGGCGAGACCTTTGAATGACGCAGCTCATTAATGCGCGTATGAAATAAAGATCTGTTTGACAGTTAGGAAACAATATTCAGTATAGCAATAGACTATATGTTTGGTAATTTCTCTTGACTTTTTATAGATTTATTACAATATTTATAGCCATTCAGACGGACTTGTTTCATGTATTTTTCGCGAGGAAAAAACCGAAAGGTTTTACGCATCTCTGTTTCTCTCTGAATTACCTCCTCAATTGTTAATTGTCCGCATTTTAGCATTGAGAACAACTCAGTATAAAAATTGTAATTTGTCCTAAATTCTGCTTTTCTATCAGCAATGCTTAACTGCTTTTCAATTATTTCGATGATAACAGCACCCAAACTTAAAGAAGCTAAAGGTAGCACTAGAAACGCAGACATTCCTGCTGCCGAAAAGAGGAATTTGGATACAAGTAAGCTATTACTTATACGATTGTAGTACTTGTAACTGCGACGGTAAACATACATTTTCTTTTCTAATTCTTCCATTTATAATGTAATAAAATTGTTTCAGAAATTATTTGATTGAATGAAAGGTTCGCGATTCGGAACACATCCGCCACCTGCTAAACTGTATGGAATCTTTCTTGACTGATTGGAGAGAATATAGACAGCGCTTGCTCTGTGAAACGCATACTGAAACCAGTGCTTTTCTTTACGGCTGACAAAACTCAGACGGGAGAAATTTATTAATAAAAATGTTCCCCTATTAAATGATGAATACTGCAGAGGTTATTCAGCTTTGTAAAAAGGTTATATCAAACAACAAAGCGGTTATACAAAGATTATCGCTATACACATATAATGAAATGCGGACTTATGCGAAAATTAATAAAATCAAAACAAATGGAGCTAAGAAACATGAAATAACAAATAATATAATAAACCATCTTAATAAGTATATTTTGATAGGTGAAGATAAAATTAAAATTGAACGCAGAAACGAAAGAACTCATAATAAGAACAGACCATCCGACTACAAACCAGAACCGAGATTACGAACCATTCTGGAAGATGAGATAAGAGAAAATAATATCACCATTACAAAACTAAAACAAGAATACAATGATAACAAAGAAAAAGAGACAAGCGAATTAAAGAAATTTCTGAAAAACAAGAACCTATCAACTCGCGGAAACCGAGAAGAAGTACTAAAAAGAGTTGAAGAATACTATAATAATATTATTACCAAACATAAAGATTCCGTACAGAAAAATAGAGATATCATAAGAGATCAAACAGAAAGACGTGACAACAGTAGACAGAAACCAATTGGCTTATCAACTCTCTTCATAAATAAGAAAAAAATCCAAGTAGAAAAATTAATTCCTGATCATTTATTTAGAACTGAAGAAGAAGAACAACCTACTATCTCTAGGGAAAATGAGAATATATTCACTGTAAACGTATCAGTTGAAAGCAATGGAAGAGATGAACAAACTCTTATTGCTTTTACTTTCGCCGATTTACAGCGGCGGATGAATGAACTTTATCAATATAGAGTTCAGTTCGTAACTCGTGTTATTTTCCATCGACAGGAGAATGATGAAGAAGTAGTAGTGTATTACAACAGTACTTCTTGGATTATAAATAAAAATAGCATTCTTACTCATAATCATTTGAGTGATAATAACAAGAGACTTAGTTCTTTAAGTAATACCCCTCGATCTGGGCTACAATTTAGTCGGTATGAAGGAATTGATTATAGGATGACACGAATAGAATCTTACATGGGAGGAACGTTTAAAATACTGCCAGATTTCGTAAAAAATAAAAAAGCGTGCATAAATATAAAAAATTTAGATCAAAAATGCTTTCTTTGGTCCATCTTAGCACATTTATACCCAACCAAGGACAACGCTGAGAGAATTTCGAAATATAAACAATACGAGAACGAATTTGATTTCGAAGGGGTTACCAACTTCCCAATGGATACTAAAGATATACACAAATTTGAAAATGGATACAACATTAAGATTTGTTTATTTCAAATTGAAAAAGAGAAAATTATCAGAAGTCATATACTAAAAAGTACAATCAATGGCAAAACTGCTAAACATATCGTTCATTTATTATATTTCGATAATCATTATGTACTGGTAAAGGATCTGAGCAGATTAGTTGGTAGTCAAATCTCTAAAAATAAAACAAAGACATACCTATGCACTTTTTGCGGAAGGCATTTTACAAAAGAAGAACAATATGAAAAACATGAGAGTAAAAATAATTGCGAAGATCCTGATATTATAATGCCTCCTGAAGGTTCAAGTATACAATATAAAAATATTGCAAAACAAATGAAAGTACCTTATTGCATAATAGCCGACTTTGAGTCTTATAACGAAGAGTACAATCAAGTAAACGGGAAGAAAACAATAAAAGTGGCCAAACAGAAACCATTTGCTTACGCATTTCAGGTATGCTGTTCCTTTGATACAAACCAGAACAAATACTATGACTATTTCGGTGAAGACGCTGCAAAACATTTTGTTAAAACCGTTACAAAAGTATCCAAAGAAATTGCAAACAAATATGAAAGCAGACAAAGAAACCATACTTATACCAATGCAGAAATTACCGAAAAATGGAAAAATCTATTGAATAAGACTTGTCACATCTGTACAACTGAAATCACTGAAAATCCTCACTTTGATCACGACCACATGACAGGAGAAGATAGGGGATTTGCTCATGCTGAATGTAATATGAAATACAGGATTCCTAGGCATATCCCGGTAGTAATGCATAATTTATCAAAATATGATTCTCATTTATTTGTTAGAGAATTGATACCTGATAACGGAATTTTTGAAAGTGCAGAAAGTTTCATCTCATTCTCGAAATCAATAAGTATTACAAAAGCGGATACGGAAATAAAATATGAGATGCGGTTTATAGATTCAATTAGATTTATGGCTTCATCTTTAGACAAACTATCAGCAAATTTAGCAACATGTGATTGCAAAGTACCTTGTAATCATCTAAGACAGAATTTCAAGTACACATCTAACAGCTTCAAAAATGACGATGAATTCAAAGAAATAATTAAAAAAGGGGTGTATCCCTATGAATTCGTAGATAGTTTCGATAAAATGAAATGTGCAAAGTTACCACCAATAGAAAGCTTTTATTCTAGGTTGACGGGGAAAGGTATTGACAAAAGTGATTATAAAAGAGCGGTATCTATATGGAAGCAATTTAACTGTGAAACTTTACTTGATTATACCAAGTTGTACCTAAAAAGTGATGTGTTAATTCTATCAGATGTTGTGGAGAATTTCAGGAACGTTTGTATACATAATTATGATCTGGATCCACTTCATTACTTCTCAGCTCCAGGACTAACATGGGATGCTTTCCTAAAGCATTCGAAAGTAGACTTGCCGTTATTCTCAAAGGAAGACATGTATACCTTTATAGAAAAAGGAATAAGAGGTGGTGTATCCCAATGTATAAAAAGATACGCAAAAGCAAATAATAAATATACAAGTGATTATAATAAGAATAAGCCATCTAATTATTTAGTGTATTTGGATAAAAATAATTTATATGGGTGGGCAATGTCACAAGATTTACCAGCGAATGATTTCCAATTCATTTCCATACCGGATGATTTGAAAGAAAGGAATGAATATGAATCAATCGAGTATTACAACCATCTGAAAAGTCATATCAAGTCGGTGATTACGATTAAGTCGGTGAGACAAGATGTGGGTGCTATATATGAGGTAGACTTAGAATATCCAAAAGAACTACACGAATTACACAAGGATTTACCATTAGCACCCGAACACTTTAACGGTAAGCTATGTACCACAGTATTAGATAAAACTAACTATGTAGTTCACCACAGGAACCTAGAATTCTATTTACAAAAAGGTTTGATATTGAAAAGAGTACACAGAATACTAGGATTCACTGAAAGTGCTTACTTAAAAGGATATATAGACCACAACACAGCACTTAGAACTAAAGGTACAAATGATTTTGAAAAGGATTTCTTTAAGCTTATGAATAATGCTTGCTTTGGAAAAACTATGGAAAACGTAAGGAAGCGAGCGGATATGGAAATAATAACGGATAATGAAACAAGAGAAAAAATAATAAAGAAACCCAACTTTAAATCTGAAATAATTTTTAGTGAAAACTTTTCAGTAGCAAGAATGTCAAAGGAAAAGATAAAATTAGACAAACCAATGTATATCGGCTTTGCTGTATTGGAACTATCCAAGTTATTGATGTATGAATTCCATTATGATTATATGAAGCCTAAATATGGAGATAAAATTGATTTGTGTTATATGGACACTGATTCTTTCATATATGATATTAGAACTGAAGATTTCTATGAGGATATCAAACAGGATTTGAATGAGAGGTTCGATACATCTGATTACGCGAAAGATAATCCATATGGGTTTCCTAGTGTAAATAAGAAAGTGATAGGAATGATGAAAGATGAATTAGGTGGACAGGTTATGACAGAGTTTGTTGGATTACGATCAAAAGTATATGCTTATTTAAAGGACAACCAAGACCCTTCAAAAGCTAGCAAAAAACTGAAAGGAATAAAAACCAATATAGTTAAAGATAAAATTACGATTCAAAACTATAAGGATGTACTGTTTGGTAAAACTGAAAACCTTTCTGTGACCCAGTACAACTTAAGATCATACAAGCACAATATGTTTCTAGAAGAACAGAATAAAAAAGCGTTAGATCCTAAGGATGATAAAAGGATAGTAACAAGCGATAAAATACACACTTTACCTTTAGGTTATAAACATTAAATTCAAGTACCTACTTAAAAACTTCAAGTACCTACTTAAAAAATTCAAGTACCTACTTAAAAAAATCAAGTACCTACTTAAAAAATTCAAGTCCCTACTTAACAACTTCAAGTACCTACTTAAAAAATTCAAGTACCTACTTAAAAAAATCAAGTACCTACTTAAAAAATTCAAGTACCTACTTAATAAATCCAAGTATATACTTAAAATACTCAAGTAAATCTTATAATGAAAAATTCTTCCTAAATAAATGAATGAAAAGGCTCCAATCAAAGTCTATGACTTTAGTGAAAAGAACACTTATCAGAATAAGCACGACCTTGCACCTCAGTGGCCATTCAGACTCTTAATTTGTGGTAGTTCTGGAACAGGGAAAACAAACCTTCTTTTCAATTTAATTTATGAATATCTTTGTTTCAACCGAATATACTTGTATGCTAAAGATCTTGAAGAAGATAAATATCAAGACCTTATAACCAATTTAACCACTTTGGAGTCACAATGCAAATCGAAAGTCTTAACAGTAAGTAACAACCTTGATGATATTGTCGATGTTGACGACTTAGACCCTGAATACCAAAACTTGATTATCTTTGACGATTTTGTCACTGAAAAAGACCAGAAGAAAATAGAAGATTTATTCATAAGAGGAAGAAAGAAAAATGCCTCAATTATTTACTTGTCTCAAAGCTATCATAAAACGCCAAAGGTGGTAAGGCTCCAGTGCAATTATTTTGCATTCTTTCAGTGTTCTAATCCAAAAGAAGTAAAATTAATAAGACAAAGCCATGTATCCAGTATAGACAATGAAAAATTTCTCAAACAATTCGAGGCTGCAACCAAGGGCTACGGTTTTTTCTTCATAGATTTAAAAATAAAAGATAAAACCCTTAAGTACAGGAAAAACTTTGAAAAATTTACCGGATAATTTATTTCTATAATAAATGAATAAACTTGGTAGTGTTGGAAAAAAGGTTAGTAACGAATCGAATGAAAAGAGAGTTACTGATGACAACGGTAATATTAACCTACAAGATAAGAGAATTATTATGTTAGGGGATGCGAAAGCTGACCAGGACGCTATTAGTTTCAGATCCATGACTATTATTCTGAATCAATTTAAAGAAGAAATTACCGCACAACAAGTGGGGATAAATCAGTATTTTAGCGAAGATATCAACAGATTAACTGCGGTACATGATTCTCCTAAAAATTTATTGGTAAGGATTAATGATAAAGGGTTATTTGTAAAAGAAATAATTCGAGTTAATGAGAAAGAAATTGATGCTGAGAACAAATTGATAACAAATGTTCAAAACCCTAGAAACAAACATGATGCTGTTAATTTAGCAACGTTAACTATGAATCTTTTAGATTATGACAAAAAGCTTCTTGGGCAACACACCCATAACGGTATAATTGAAGGAAAGATTGCTGGTCAAAAAACTCGTATCGATAATATTGAAAGAGCAGTAGTAAATATTTTAAAAAGGCTTCTAGAGCTAGAGCTAAAACCTGTTGACAAACCATTCGTTACCAGAATAGAAAAAATGATGGCTGGTAAATAAATTTTATAAGATAAATTTATTCCCTAATAAATGGTTGAAACAATGGAGTATACAGTTTATTTGTCAAAGCTTCAGAAAGGAAAGTTGAAGAAATGCTTTGATGCTAAACAAAAATGTCAGATACGTGTTAGTCATAGTAGACAAAATGAACGAGAACCAGTTAAGTTACTTTTAAGTAAACGACAAATTGATAAAATTGAAACCTGTAAAATGAATAATAAGGGATGTGATATTGATGTATCATACAAGCAGATGAGAGAAGCGATTCAAAAAGGTGGATTACTTCCATTTTTAATACCGCTAGCAATTACCCTTGGTAAGGCAGCTTTAACAAGTGGTGCTGCTGCTTTGGGTACATTCGCTGGTAAGAAAATTATGGATAAAATGACCAACACAGGTGGAGCGCTAAAACTTCCTGGAACACAAAAAGTTGTGGGTAATGGGGTACGTGGAAGGCCTAGGAAGGAAAAAAACGATGATGTCAACACAGGTGGCGCGCTTACACTCCCTGGAACACAAAAAGTTGTCGGTCATGGGGTACGTGGTAGACCTAGGAAGTCAAAAAACGGGGACATCAAAAAAGAAGCTAAAGTAAAGTAGGACCTCTAACCAATTTTGATATTATGGATGCATTAGGGAGTATACCACAGTTTCGAGGTGTGTTCTCTTTAGATACGCTACCCAAACATATAAACGATTCGGAATGTGGTGTAATCAACTATGACAAACGTGGAATGCCTGGAACACATTGGGTTGCCTATTGTAATCTACCTGAATCCCCCTATGTCGAATTTTTCGATTCTTTCGGTATTCCTCCAGGAAAAGAAATAGTTAAATATCTAAAAAATTCAAAGAAAAAAATAGCTTATGAAAATCTTGCTGTTCAAAATATAGATGAATTAAACTGTGGTTTTCACTGCATTTCCTACATCCAGCGGAAAATGAAGGGGTGGTAGCTTTTCGTTTAAGAAAATTGTTTTCTAATAAATGGAGATTTATTGTATGAAATGTAAAAAGAGCACTGACACTGAATCAATGTTTAAGGCAGTGTCACAAAAAAATAATGTTCCAATGCTGAAAGGGAATTGTGTTATTTGCGGATCGAGGAAAAATCGCTTTTTAAAAAAAACCTCAACGCAGAAACAGATATTTTAAAGACGTATTATTCTAATTATTCAGGTGTGGATGATATTTACAGAAAATTAAAAGAAAATGGTGTTAAGGTTTCCAAGGATAAAATAAAAAATGTGTTGCAAAATGAGAATGTGTATACGTTACACAAACCTTCCTATCATAACTTTGAAAGGAGGCGAGTGTATGTTCACTATGTTGATGAGCAATGGCAAGCTGATTTAGTTGACATGCAGAAATATAAAAAAGAAAATAATAAAACAAATTACATTTTAACTGTTATTGATTGCTTTAGTAAATATGCTTGGTGTATCCCTCTGAAAGACAAAACGGGTGCTGAAATAATAAAAGCATTCAGTGTTATATTTAAAGAAAGAATTCCTAAGAAACTACAAACTGATAAAGGTAAAGAATTTGTGATGAGAAATGTTCAAACTTTTTTGAAAAATAACGGCATACACTGGTTTGCATCTGAAAGCGAATTGAAAGCACAAATCGTTGAACGGTTCAATAGAACGCTAAAAGAAAAGCTATGGAGATATTTCACTCACAATAGCACTACTAATTGGATTGATATTTTACCTTTATTTGTGAGTAATTATAATAACTCGTACCACCGTTCAATACAAATGAAACCAGTTGATGCTAGTAAAAAGGTTAATCAGAAAAAGGTTTTTAGTGCTCTGTTTCCTCCAGTAGATGACTACAAAATCACAGGAAACGTCAAAGTAGGGGATTTAGTCAGAATTAAAAAAGAAAAAAGTATTTTCGATAAAGGATATTTACCTAATTATACGGATGAAGTATTTCAGATAGCAACCATCAGACCTACCATTCCCATTACTTATGAAATATCTGACAAAAGTGGGGAATTAATTCAAGGAGGGTTTTATGAAAAAGAACTTTCAAAATTTATTATGAAATAAAATTAGTTGTATATAAATGGATTCAAGACGCTTGAGTGATATGTTATCGGATATAGTGAAGAACAGAGAAGTTCAGAGAAGAAAGGTTCAACAAAATGAGATGGAGAAGGCAGGATTTCGGGAATATGCTTCAGAGTTAAACGCTCCAGTTATTATAGCACAAAAAGAAAACACTAAAGACACCATCAAAAAATTACAAGAGAACGCTGAAACGATAATTAATAAACTACAGGAAGGTGATAATAATTCAAGAAGACGGTTTCTCAGATTAGGTGATACATTTAAAACAGCTTTACAGACCACTACTTCAGAGGAAGTGAGTCGAGCACCCGCTTTAGAACCTTCTCCCGATTTAGGACCACTATCCGTTGATATGAATAAAGATATTACCCAAGAGTTGTTAAATCAGATTAATTTAAAACATGTAGAATCGCGGGGTGGCACTGATACTTATTTTAAAATGCCTACGTATTACATTAAGCATCATACGGATATAGATGAGGCTCTAGAACGTTTGACATCTCTAAGTCAAAGTTATGGCGGGAAAAAAGGTAAAGGTTACTCTAGCTATGATGAAATCCTTGAATTTATAAGAGAATACAAGGAGAGGTTAACCAGCATTCGAACTAATTCCCCATTTTTAGTTCAACAAAAAGGAACTGGAATATTTATGAACTGTGATGAAATGATTTCAAAATTATACACTTTGATAGGTAGCAGAGTAAACGGAAATACATCTGACGAGGTGAGAAATGAAGCTATTGATATTTTGGATTCGTTAATGCGAAATAAATTTCTTACGAAGAGAAATTACAATTCAATATATAAAAAATATTTCTAATAAATGGTGTTGTTAAACATTGAAGGTAATGAAAGTATCATTGATATAACATTTAGTCAACCAATCGAATTGAACCGTAATTGTGATTATGAAATAGGTTTGAATCAGTGTACTTTGTGGTATTCGTGGCATAATATAAGTGATAAATTTGGAAATAATACATTTCAATACAGGAAAGATGAAGATAATAATGCAACAGAATGGATGAATGTTACTATTCCTAATGGGATGTATAACGATGATTGTTTGAATTATTTTTTGTGTCAGTATTTTGATACCCCAAAAGATAAATGTCCTATTGTAATTTCATCCAATCCAGCATCTATGAGATTTGTCATACTATTACAAGAAAAATATGTGTTTAGATTTAATAGTGACTTGTGTCAGATTTTAGGATTTGAGAAGGATAGTGAGATATCTAAGAAAATCAATGAAGGTACAAAGCTTCCGAATATAACAAGAAGCGTTGATAAAATACAAATTCACTGCTGTCTTGTAAACAGTTCTATCGTAAACAAAAGTAAATCAGATGTCATTTGGACATTTGTTCCTAATACAGAACCGGGTTGTCAAATTGTTGAGAATCCTAGACAATTAATCTACCTTCCTATTAATACAAAAGACTTTATTTACTCCTTGAGAATGACAATTACTGATCAGTTGGGAAGACCTATCGATTTGAATGGTGATAACGTTGGATACGTGCTGCATTTAAGAAAAGCTTAAAGGATTAGTGAAATAAAATTATTTACCTATAAATGTTGATTAATAATAAGCGATTACTTTATAAAAAGCAGTATGGAAGTGGAATCGGTAGTGTATTCAAAAACATTGTTAATTCCCAGTTATTTCAAACGTCAGCAAAACAAATAAAAGATGGGGCTATGTCAATGTATACTAATATTATTAAACCGAGATTTGAGTTGTTGAAAAACAGAGCAATAGAATATGGGAAAGATCTGATCAATGTCAACAAGAAGGAACTCATCGATGTAATTGGAAACAAAAAATCGATGAAGGATCTTATCGGTACAAATAAAAGGATTTTAAATAAAAGAAGTCAGGACTTGATCAAAACGTTAATGACTGGAAATGGATTAAAGATTCTGAAATAAGTTTTATTTAATAATTTCTTTCTTATATAAATGGCAGTAAATAAAGTTATCAGTCCGCAATGGAACATATTTGACGAACCGCTTGTGGATGATACAGTGGTTAAATATGAATTTAAAGAAATTCGAGAAACAGATGTGAATGTATCTAATAAATCAGAGTTTGAATTCGTAACAAAGAAATTAGATTCCTGGTTTTATCCAAGTGAAAGTTATCTTGATGTCAGTGTCAGAATAGTAAACGAAGATGGGACTCCTATAGCTGCAACCGATGTTGCTACTTTAACGAATAATGGATTTAATTTATTCAGTACCGCTGAGTATGTAATAAACGATGAATCGGTTGAAAAAATTAATCATGTTGGTATTACAACTACCGTTACAAAGTTGATTGAATACTCTGATGATTATTCTAGAAGTGCAGCAAGAAATCATTTCTGGTATAAGGATTATAATCAAGGAAAATAAATTAATCCTGTTATTGCTTCGTTTACTGCAGGGGCTGCAGGGGCTGCAGGGGTTGCAGCAGGGGGTGGAACAGTCAGTTTGAGAAATAATAATAATTATAATAAAGGATTTGAAAAAAGATATAACAGAACAAAGAGCAGTAAATTAGTAAATATGTATTTACCATTATCAGAATTGTTTGGATTTCTGAAAGGAAACAAACGATTCTTCAGAGGTGCATCGCATAAATTATTTCTAAGAAGAAATGATGATAACAACATGATTATAAGAAATGGAAATACTAATTTCAAAGTAGTAATCGAGTATTTATCCTGGAAGATCCCTATTGTAGCTCCTAGTATCGAAATGATGAGTGAATTAGAAAAGGGTCTTGCTAAGGATAAAAAGCATAATCTGATGTGGGAAGCATGTAATACTTATAAAAGCGATGTTAGTCAAAATAAGGAACACACTTGGAAAGTTATTTCTGAGAGAAACAATCCAACAAAAGTAGTTGTGATGCTACAGAAAAATGAAAAGCATAACAATCAATTAATGAATAATATGGTGTTTGATCATATGAATTTAACAGACATAGAACTTAGAATTAATGGGGATAAATATCCTGAAGAACCACTTAAATGTGATTTTAGCGATGACAAATGTAAATACTCAAATCTTTACAATAGGTTCATACATTTGGGTTATAAACAATTAGCATTTGATACTGGTAGTGTTGTTAGTATAGAAGAATTTAAAGAAGTATATCCACTATTCTGTTTCGATGTTTCCAAACACGAGTCAAATATTTATAATGGAACAACTGCTGATATTGAAATAAGTTTAACGTTGAAAGATAATCAACCCGTACCATATAATGTTTACTGTGTTATATATTATGAAAGAAAAGCTACATTAGGTATTATTAACAAAAATATGTATGTGAGTTTGTGAGCCTGGATTTTTATTTAATAAAATCATCCCCTAATAAATGGAGTCCACAAAGGAAGTCTTGAATACAATCAGAATGAATAAATACAATGAGACAATCAGGAAAGAAGAATTGGTATTAGGATTGAAATATAATATAGATAAAATGAGAATTGCTAAGACAAAATATGGTGATAAGTTGGTTGTAGTTATTAATCATAATGACAAACCATGTGATTTGTTTATAACACAGAAATATAATGCCATTGCTAACGAATTACTTTTAAAGAAAAATCTGGTTTTGCAGCCTATTGTACGCGAAAACAAGAACAAAGAAACATATGTGGATTTAGAACTGTTTACTCAGTAATATTTGAATAAAAAATTAAAAATGTAAAAAAAAAAGAAGTAGTGTATATTGTAGTATTTTATATGTAGTAAAGGGTAATATTCTCATTTCTTGTATCCTTTATTTTGGAAGTAAGAAAATAAAAATGTTCTTAAAAAGGGGGATAATTTGGTAAAAAGGATGTTAAAATTTAAGAAATTGATGTTAAAATGGGGTTTTGAAATTGGGGGGAGGGTGAGCCAGAACCCGGTTTATATAACTACTGCCTACTATAAATTGTACATATATTTTTTATTGACGACCAAACAAATATTTGGCTTGTCCGCTGCACGTTTTAGAAATAAACTGAACTGAATTGAAAATTGAAAAGTTCGGAATCATCTTTCGGTCTCTCTATCCTGCAACGCTCTAGAAGGCTTTCTCGTGGAAAAATGAACAAGTCTTCTAGGCTAAAAGGCCTCCCATATGGAGCCACTGGAAGCTCTCCTTCGACTAAACGTAGGCATCTGCACAAAACTCAACTTTCAGATGTGACAGAAATGATATAAATGCTTCGAGTCAAAGCTACACACGAAAAACGGTTGTCGGAGACTCAGATTTGTGTGATCCTAGTACTATAATTTCCTAGTAATATAATAAAACACATAATTATTTACTTACTATTTCTAAAAAAACGGTAAGCTAGAAGCTTGTCAGTAAAGCTTGACCACTGAGCATATCAGAGGATGACAACTCTTCAGCATGCCCACGCTATCAAACTAGGGGTATTTCTTTTATCAAACGCGGATTAACACCTTCTTAGCAACCTTATGAGTGTTATGTTTTTTCGGAAACAACAGTCGATACTAATACTCCTTCTCGGAATCAGACATAATGCAGATTCTGAATTTTGTAAAAGGAAACACAGCCAGAACGTCCATCTTTTTCGCCAATTCTCGCTTACCTCGCTTTCAAGACGATCGAACTTAAACTCTCCACGAACTATTTCGTCCCAGTGCCGCGTAACTTCCTCGTCGAGACTGACATCTGGCTTTTCTTTGTTCTTAATAAGAGACGTAAGATGGGCCTGGAAGTCATCCGGGGTGAGGGAGCCAATGAACTCGTCGAAAGACAGAAGAAAGGCTTCGACGCGAGAGTTGACATGTTCGGGGCTAAAGAAAAAAAAAAATCAGACATGAAATGCGTCAAGAATGGACCAAGTTGTAGCCTCCTTGTCTTCTCCTCAAGAATAGGCGGACTTTTCGAGCGTGTTCCACCATACTTACCGTAGTCACTACGCATGACGTCACGAATTCTGGCTTTTTGTCGTCAAGGCTGGAACGATTTTTCTATTTTCCAGCAGAATATCATCCCATGGGCGAATCCGACCAATCACGTTACATAGATGCGTAGTTACTACGCTCGCTACGCTCCCGATCATGGTGAGCAAATAGTTACTATTTCGAGAAGGTTGGAACGGTCCGCGTAGTAACTATTTCTGAGGCTGGAGCGAAAATGGTAACTAAGAGCGTGTCCCACCCTACTTACCGTAGTTACTACGCCGTCATGAATTCTGGCTTTTTGCCGTCGATGCTGGAACGATGTTTCTATTTTCCAGCAGGATCTCACGCCACGGGCGAATCCGACCAATCACGTTACAGAGATGCGTAGTTACTACGTTTACTACGTTCCCGAGCATGGTAAGCAAATAGTAACTATTAGTTACTATTCCGACAAGGTTGGAACGGTCAGCGTAGTAACTTTTCGTGAGGATGGGACGGAAATAGTAACTAACAGTAACTATTGTTAGACGGGTGGAACACGCTCTAACAAATACTATTGTTAGAAGGGTCGAACTCTTGAAGTAAAAAAATCTGGAGGCCGGAACTGAAGCCTCCATGTCGCAAAGGCTGAAAATGAGGTTAAACAGTGTGTAATAATGATGTTCTTGGCCCCTCTGTGTTATTATTACTCTTTATACTCTGGCCGGCGGTTTGTCTCCGACTTAAGAACATTATAGGGTAGCGTTCGAGCGGCGGCGATATTCAACCTTCGAAGGCGTATTCGGGATCGTAGTCTTTCGTTTGGTAGTTCGAGCTGACTTACACAACAACTTTTGCTTGGCTTATTTCTCATTCGCGTCTCCATCCATTCTCTTCTGCGTCAAAACCGCTCTACCGTTCCTGCTGTCCGTTACCACAAACTTCCGCTGTTGCACCACACACGATATTCCTAGAAACCTCAGTACCCAGGAATCTACGTTTTTTCAGCAGGATATCCAAACCTCAGCTTCCACGATATTCAAACCAAAGTCTAAGTTTCCAAGCGGAAATGGATATTCTTTTACGTCTTTAATATTTTCTGAACTAAGAATAAAATCGTTTCTGCTAATTAATTATTAATCACCAACCCAATGTCACAAGTGTTATTATCAGAGCCAGACAATGCTTATGAAAACAAAATATTTCTAGCGCTGTATTTCCTTTAAGTAGCTGACCGCAATGTACTTACGTGAACTTAAAGATCTGGTAGTAGACAGACACGGAGAACCCCATCATTCCATGAGTCTGAAGAACCGATGTACCAACGTGGTAGCCTAGCTGCTCCTGCGTTCGCAGTTGATTGAACGCCGGTTCTTCCATGAGCCAGAGTAGCATCTAGGTAAGGACAACAAGATTACTTCAAGAACTTTATGTCCATCCTCTTCCAGATGTACAGAGGCGAACCAATTCCTCAAACGAACTGAATCCGGAATTGCTGCGAATTCGGCTCAAATCCAGTTGTTTGTTGAGAGTTCAAATCCCTTACCTATAGTAGAGGAACGCTTATTTGAAAATGACAAACTTACATCAGCTAACAGCCAACTATTTTCAGGTTTATCTTGGCATAAGATTTGAGTACAATTAAATTTTATTTTTATTTCCAATTTACAAACGTACTTCTTCTCCTATTTAAGGCGTATGTTGGTTAGAAGCGCCATCTTCTTGGCTGAAAGTTCCTTCTAGCAAAGTATTCAAATTGTGAAAGGACTATTAGCATTCAGTCACTATTAGCAAAACATTCAAGAAGTGATATAAACGTGAATGGAAAAGCGTTTTTGGAAAGTATTTTACAGTAAAAAATGCCTGGTTTGGGTTTCAGTTTTTCTTAGGCGACGTTCACATAGGCATACCTTTACTGTATATTTCCCATACTGCTGCTTTGCTCTATCTCCCTAATCGTTTCGTGAATTCTCGTTTCCGACTTTCTGAACTTCCTATATATTCAAACAATGGCAAAACGAATACGTCGGCTACGATGCTCAACAACGTTGGATAAAGAATGAACCTGCAAATTTTACAAAGCATCGTAGCTGACGTCTCCGTTTTATGCATTGTGATGATGATGATGAAATTTTATTTACGCACTTAAGGATAGTGCAGTAGAGACAAAGAAAAGGAAAAAAATACACTGAGCTTTCAATAATGTAGTAAATAAGTTGTCTGAATATATGCTTCCCGGTCAGCTTGGGCTCGAGAGGTATTCGAACTTCCTGTGTTATTTTTATCCAACCTTATAGCACTACATTGATTCTTTTACACTATCCGTGTTTGGCTTTTTCGAGCGGATCAAGCTCCCGCTTAATATTTCCCTGGAGGTCATTCCCGTGAAATGGCGGTTATGAAAGTTGTCCGGTGATTGTCGTCAAAACTACAAAGACGAAAAGCTGAGCCGAAAGCAGCCTTAAAGGACTTCATACAAACTGAGAAACCCAGCAGTCACGTCGGTTAGAATATCAGAATATATAGGCTATATATATATAGGTTAGAATACATAGAATATCAGAAGGACTTCACACAAACTGAGAAACCCAGCAGTCACGTAGGTTAGAATATCAGAATATATAGGATATATATATAGGTTAGAATATATAGAATGTCAGAAGGACTTCATACAAACTGAGAAACCCAGCAGTCACGTAGGTTAGAATATTAGAATATAAACTGTATCTACGACGACTTGCGCTTTAAGCTAGCGATGAGCCGAACCAGGAGACCTGAATCGGAAACTGGGGTAGCTGCGAGTGCCGATCCGGTTACGGGTCCGAACATTCGTTTAATGATGTTCTGAATCAGGATTCCATTGTAGCCTGCTGATAATATTAAAAAATTTCTAAAAAATAAAGCGGGACTAAGAGCGCTTGGCTTATAAATCACATAGGAATTTTTCCTGAAGTCGGAACGAGTGGTTCATCTACCGATACTAAACACATAAGTGAGACAAATGGAGTAATAAAAAAAAAGGAAAAAAGAAGCGTTGAACATTCTATCACAATGCCAATGCAGCCGTCTAGCCCTAACGCAAGATGACAGCTAACATCCTCAGAAAGGAACTAAAAGAATACCTCTAGTACACAGCTATCACTCAGATCATATTTGCCAGCTTGATAGTAGTTCACCGTCACACAGTTGGAATCCGTAGGGTTGAAACCAAGAAACCGAACATAAGTTTCTCCATGTGGAATCTCATGGACCAAGTACTAAAAAACAAAAAATATTAACTAAAACCCCTCCACATAGTGAACCACAGTAAACTACACACCATTGAGACGACACGGGACCCATGTTCTAGGCAACTTGGTGCCAGAGGGCGTAGTTGACTCTTCCTTTCAGCCGGGCAGGACTTGGCAACATGCTCCTTAGCAACTTGATTGCCAAAACTATGATCCAGTTGGCTCCTCCTCCAAGGCGGACAAGCCGTCGCCTTGTCACTAGTTGACTCCTCCCACAAAGAGGAGCCAAGTCATGCAACGGGCTAATCCCATGTCTTTGGAACTACCTGAGTTCTGGAAATTAGACATCAAAGCTTAACTGAAAAGAAAACTTATTTTTATATTATTAAACCGAATAAACTGAAATACTTGGTTTGTGTTAAAGGACACCTGAACGATGAAACCATACTTGAACACACCATGGAGATCGCATTTACAGACATGGACACGGAGAGCATTCTTCTCCTGAGCTTGACGTTTTCAAAATGGGGATGTTCATTTCTGGAGGTTTGCACATGCAGGCTCCAAAACAAAAAGCGCAGTTCATTCAAATCTTGTACAGCGCTGGCGGGATTGTATTGGAATTTCTTCTAGATATACATTTGGTCGTAACTGGTTAAAAAATATTCCAGAAGAAGGGTTGATTGGAGACATTTGTTCATTTCTAAAATTGTTCGGTACTGAAATAAGGACAGATGCGAAACGGAGCACAAATCATAGCTTGGAAACTCTATTTCGTATCTGGATTGGGTTCTCTGCAGGCAATGTTAACGGAAGTCATACAGATAGGGATGATACTTGGTACTCTTCATTCAGGTGTCCTTTAAGTGATTTTTTGTTTTGTTTTACTATATGGTCTAGTACGACGTTCAGTATATCTACGGAGGTCCTCACAACACAAAGCTGATGACGCGTAAAATTTGACAAACGCGGCTTCTCAATGGCCAGTAGTGAGCTACGCACTTATACTTATTTGTCGTAAACCGCTTTGTCAAACATACGACACAGGTACAAGCGCATAGAGGTACAACAAATTCGACAGAGACAGTCGACTTTCTCGAATAGCGGAGCGACAAAGTAACACATGTTCATCGGGCCTTCGGCCTATTTAAGTGAATACGTGATGGGTAACTAGACTGTCGTTTTTCAGCCCTTTTATAATTAAACTGTACATCACTGGTTATTCGAAACAGTCTATGCTTCCAAATGTCTGCTTAACAAGAATCTATCCAAACAGACTCTAAGATCAAACTCTTTTAACAAGCAACAGTGACTTTGGGCGGTCGAATGCTGTCCACACTGATTCACTTACGACTAGGGGCCCCAAGTAAGGTCCAAGCAAGACTGGATTAAATGTCAAATTAAAATAAAGATTAAAAACAGACAAGCAGAAGTTTACCGGTCCCACTTCCACTAAACACTCTTCTGACAAACCCTCACATGAACTTCCGGCATATACCCATGTAAGGGACACCAGATATCAGGAGAAGACACACGTGAAAATATAAAGGGGAGCCAATGGAGAAAACGAGAAAGAGCGATAACTGCTTACCTTGGGTACCGCTTGTTCCATCGAAAGCGAGCAATATATCCGAGATTGAACCTGCTTGAACATCTCAACAGCCCTGGAGGGCAAGAGGTTACCTTGGTAAAGAGCCTAGAAAGAGCAAGGGAGAATATTAAGTATTTACTTTATTTTTTTTATTATTACATTTGGCGTTAAGCTTTTAGCTTGTCGCCCGCTTTATCATATCCGTCATTGCCAGAAACAGGATGGAGCACAGGGAAAGGCAAAGCAAAAGGAAAACATTAAACTTCCAAGCACTGAAAGAATAAAAACTCATAAAATGAAACACCTCTGATCATCAAGTCCACTTATTTACATATATCACTTAAACCTTGAGAATTTGTTCCGGGAGGAATGGAATGTTGAATTGTAGTATGCTAACGCAGGTACTACATTATAGAATGGTATTTCCCTGTATTACAACCCGACATTAATTATAGTAGCGATAAATGACCTGCGGAACTGGTTAACTGAAATTGTTCATAATAAATGTATTGTATGAACTTTTATATCTTCGAGGACAGCGGGAGAAAAAAAATATGGTGAAACGATATCAGTAATTCTTTCGTAGACGAGATTTTAAAATGTTTGGTCAAGACTGGAGGCATATGTTCTCAGTTGGAAATTCTGGAAACTAAATTTCAAGATTCTGCCGACAGATGGCTGTGTACTTCGAGAGTCCATGCTTTGTTTGGGGAAACGGTATGAGCGGGCTGGAGTTCACAAAATGCAGATGGTTCTGAATAATCTCGTTACTTACCAGTAACTACTGAAAGGACACTATTTTGATCGAACTTGTACTAAGTATTAATTTGTTTTGAATCTTCAAAAATGCCCTCAGGCCTCAAACCAGTCAAACCCTTCTAAACAAAAAAGGTAATTTACAACGTTATATCCATTACCACCTGGAGATTTCTTTGTGTACATTACAACCAAATATCCCACCAGTCGAGTTTTCAAAGTTCCAGAATTTTTTATGAAAGCCTAAAAACCATACAAAAAGAATGACAGCAGAAGCCGCATGACGAAAAAATCAAATTCGGCTAAGTCCGTTGGGACATCTTAAAAATAAACTAAACTGAACTGTTACCTGAATGTAGATGCTTGAGCGGAGATCAGAAATGTACTGAATGAAAATTTCCCTGCTCAGTCCATCAATAGCCTTCAACTTATCTGTCAGCAGGGAGCGGCCCTTGATCAAGAGAGATAGTCGAATGTCCCTAGAAAAAAGTCAACGTGAGCCAGGTAAAGCATAACTCGTAAAATAGAAGTTATACACTATTTGTTTTTTAATCGTGAATGTCTAAGGTGTCTTAGTTAATCTCTAAACTGTACTATACAGAAAGCCGATTTGGTCTTGCTGAAAACAAAACAAGCATCAACTCCTATGAATGAAGGATTTTGTCCTGTCTCACCCAGTCACGCCCAAATCATAAATTTTAGGGCATAGGCGGTCCGCAAGATGAAAGCATGACACATACAATGGAAGTGCAACTATTTTCTGTCATGAATCAATCAATCAATCCATCAATGTTTATTTTCCTTAATATTTATGTTTTCACAAAAAATAGCGTAGGATTGTCAACAAATTTATACACTCGAATTATATATACAATTAAATGATGCAAAATGTCACTGTAGCTGATTATAAAATTTGACAAAGTATGGCACAAATGAGTTAAGGTATCTGTCCGATGAGTGAGTTGGTGGGGCAATTAGTTTTTGTTTCCCTGCGTTTTTTTGGGATGTCCGGGTAGCTGGGTTGTCAGTTCTTGGAGCAATGAAAGCAGGTAAAATATCGCGGTGCTGCTCACTTGCTAGGCACGTCATCCCGAAGTTCATTACCAACTGGTGGCGTCTTTCGGACAAGGTGACCAACTGAAGTGTTGTTAGGCTATTTTTGTAATCGATGTAATTTGATCCAAGAATTATTTTGCAGGCTCTCTTTTGAAACACTTCGAGTCGGTCGTTTTGTTCTTGAGTGATCCCAGCATTCCATACCGGGCATCCATATTCGAGTAGTGGACGGACGTATGTCAGGTAGCATATAAGGAGATTTTTCTTGTGAAATCCAAACCGTCTCAGGAGAGTGAAAGACCGAAGTGCTTGATTGGCAATTTTTATAAAGATAGGCCATATGTGTAGTCCATCGCATGTCGTTGTCAAAGAACACCCCCAACACTTTAACAGATTTGGCAATTGTTAGCCCAACTTCTCCAACTTCGGGAATTTCTCGCTTCAGAAAGCTGACTCGGAAGATGACTGACTTCTCCAGGCTAAGCGTGAGCTTGGCTTCCATTGCCTGAGAATTAATATCTGCCAAGAGATTTTTCACGGGGTTCACACCCGGTGGGTCCCCCAGTGATCTGAGTAAGGCGGCATTAAGGTCAATGCCTTAAAGGACCATTCGCACTATTTACTCTTCAACTTACAGTATTTAAAATATTTGAATACTTTAAAACTATGCTATGCTTTCAACAAATAAGCCACGTTTTTTACTGTTTTAAGCCTTTTCCGAAACCTGCTGACTTGTAGCGAAAACAGGGAAACAATTTACGTAACCGGTTTTCCTGATGGAAAAACTTCTCGCAGACAACCGTGGACAACGTAATACACATCGAAGGTAGCAAAAAACGGCAAGGGATAAAATCAGCGTGGTTTTGTTAGAGTGGTTAGAACGTACCGTACGAAATTGGGGTCTCCGGGTTTAGAAATATATGGAGTGGTTATGGAAGTACGTTGCATTTGTATTATAGGTAAGAAAGGTCCATTAAGTGTCTTAGTCAATGTCTAAGCTGTTATTATACGGAGAACCAATTTGGTCTTGCTGAAACCAAAACGAGGATCGAATCCTGTGAATAAAGGATTCTGTCCTGACCAAGTCATACACAAATCCTCAATTGCAACGTTAAGTCAGGTCATGCCCCAGCTTCTGGGCACCGGTACTCATGCCTTGGGCAACCATGCTCTACAGCAATGGCACAGTACCTCCACAACAATCAGCTGAATCAGATATCTGAAATGAAAAACTGATTTTTATTTTGTGCGGGTACTGCGCCCTTGCTCTAGGGCAAGGTGCCCCAACGAGTGGGCATCGGTGCTCATATGGAGATTGGAACACTGTTCCCAAAAAACTGAGGTTTTGTGTATGACTTACGTGACCAACCAAATACCCCTCAGCACTATACGAGGCAGCAAAAGCGACCCTTATAGAAGAAGACGATAATCACTCCATCAGGAACAGATAAGAAGGACTTAACGAGTAATAAGTTTTAAGTTTTAACAACTTAGTATGGACCCTTGCCTCCACAAAGACGACCGAAACGAATCTCTATTCTTGTAGGTACAGTTTTGCTCCTATTACGTCACAGATTAGTAAGGCGCCAAAGATGAATGAATGAACATTTTTTTTACCTTATCCCATTCTACCAGAACTCACTAATTCTGGGACACCCCGTGCTAAACGATAGGTTTATCTAGCGCCTGGCATTGGCATATCCTATACCCAACCCTTACCTATGCCAAACACCGAGTACGTTAGTGGGTCAGAAGCCACCATCCTAACTGGCCTTTCTTTATTCGGGACATAGGCAGGGGAAAGAATCTCTCGATTTTTGGGAGTCTCCAGTAGCTTTTGACTAAAAGCAAGACTTGGTTTTTCACGGCACTTCGATAGGGTTTCTACATAGAAATCGTTTAAAAGTAGGGAAATTTCGGATATTATCAGTAATGTTCTATACTAAATTTTCTCAAAAGCCTCGGCCTGCTCAGCCGTCAACCCATACTGAGACACAGGCACAGGGCAACAGTATACTGGACGAATGAAAGTTAAGTAACCTTGTAGAAGATGCTAAGAGGGCAATCGATGACGCAAAAAAAGTTTAAGCGATCTCAGGGCGTAGTTTGCTTTTTAAGGATCTCGTTCGTGTTTTTTTTTTTTTTGCACTTTAGGTCTTTGGTCAGGTGAACTCCGAATAGCTGAATCTCTCAAACCTTGCACCTGTGATTATCTCAACCTTGACCTCCTCGACTACAAAGGAATTGGTCGTTAATTTCTCAACTTCACTCTAATCGTCAATACTTTACTGGGGTACGGTACATGATTTGACATAAGTTATCCATTTTAGGTGAGCAAGAGTTAACAAATATGGTTGGAGAATAGATATATTAAGGTATATTTAAGATTTTCGTATAGTTTGTTATTTTTTTTCTACAGGATTTTGTTTATGTGGTTGCTATGGCCAGTTGGCTTTTTGCAACAAATATCCATAAATGCCCAGCGTTTGACACAGGGTATCCCAATTATAATAATCAGGTGTTTGGGGAATCCAAACCACAGTCCCATTATCCGAACAGGACTAGGGAGATAAGACATACAGTCAGTCAAGAAAGACAGACAGACCGTCAGTCAAGACAGTCAGTCAAAACAGACAGACAGTTAGTCAAGACAGACAGACAGTCAGTCAAGACAGACAGACAGACAGACAGACAGACAGACAGACAGTCAGTCAAGACAGACAGACAGACAGACAGACAGACAGACAGACAGACAGTCAGTCAAGACAGACGGACAGTCAATCAGGACAGACAGACAGACAGTCAGTCAAGACAGACAGACAGACAGTCAAGTCAGACAGACAGACAGTCAGTCAAGACAGACAGACAGACAGTCAAAAAAGTTCAGACGTTGAGGAACGAGAAACACACTACAAATAATGACAAAACTTACTTTGCTAGCGTCGACGGCTTGAACAGATTATTCTTATACTTTTTCTTGGTTTGACGATGCAAAACTTCGAAAAAGCCAACAGCAATCCTCTCTTCCAGCGTTGTCAGATGCGCTAAGATAGTGTCAACCAGAACACCGATCTTATCATTAAATCCGCTGGCCTTGACGATCAATCCGCGGTCTCCAGCGGAAAGAGAATAGTCCAGCTGAGCAAGCCGAGCGGGATAGAGCTCCTCAACAATGTCCTGGTGCAGAGCTGCGATGAGCATGTCTAAAGCTGCAGAACTAAAAGGAAAGACGTCATTTAGTTTAACTAAAGAACTACATTTCTACTGAGACAAATAAGTGACAACGAATATAAGGTTTGAAGCCAAGCTGACCATTCATTATGAAAGAAACAGAAAACCGTGATTTTCATTTTTTTTTTTTTTTTTATCGGCTAGTTAGATGATGCGAGGGATAAATATAAATTTGGATATTTCGGTTGCACTTCCGGTAAACCGTCCTCAGCGAAGAAAAACAACAACAACAAAAAGTTCCAACACAATACCAACAGAAAAACGATGCGGAACCAACAAAACATACAACCGAATGTTTTCCGAATTTATATTTATCCCTCGCACATCATCTTAGAGGGATAACTAGCTGATCAAGAAAAAACAACCCAAAAATCACGGTTTTCTATTTCTTAGGTAGCCGATGTCAGGAGATTACAGTGACTCAACCTTATAATCGCAAGCAACTAACGAAACATCGTCACAAAATCAATTTCGTTGTTTGAGGGAGGAAGGAATAAGCATTCAAGCCGCTCCGCGACTCAGGATTCATTACCTGGCGTCGTCATGAAGCTGAGGACTATCCAAGGATGTCTTTCAATGAAAGCAGGTTGAATCTTTCCTCTGATTTTCGAACCTTGATCGTCTCTGCGGGAAACATTTTCGCGAGCTTCAACCGACGGGGTACCATGCGTTTGACGTTGTAGCTTCCAAGCATCATTTTGGTTGTAAAGCATACCCCAGACATGGAGACAATTGTCCAACTTGACCGGAAGGAAAGGAGATTACAGGTTTGTTTCCTTCCCCGACGTTGACCCAGAAGATTGGCAGCCTGACGAGGACCCTTGCCAAGATGGGCCGAAATATCGCTGACGAAGAATCGTGGCTGACGTATATCCGTTGTAAACATTGTTTGAACATATGTTTCAAAGTCAGCTTGGGCTCAAAGAATATATACCCGGTTCTTTACACTTGTAGCTTGTCGTCAAGACATAAGGATAAACCCAAGTCCCCAAAAACTATGAAGACTATTCGCTTTCCTAACAGGCGTGGCGCAAAAACAGCTCTATAAAGTGAAGCAAGTTGTAGACTCAAAGTGCAAAAACTTAGCAAGGCTTTCCACCAGAATCTCCCTCTTAAATCCAATATTATTAAAAAAAACCAAGGGAAAGCGCTATGCTGCTACAGAGCCCACGACCTCGGGCACACAACGGTACGTATGGTGGGTGTCCTTAGGACGACAAAGGAATCGGCAAAGCACTTACTTGCGGTGACTACAGGTGGCGATTGGGGACATCATGTAGACTCCGAGAGAAGCCTTTGGCACATTAAACAGATTATCTTGCTTGAACCACAAGATGCCGCTATTGTTGCTGACTAGTTTCACTGGGTGCTTCACAGCTGAAATATTTTTTGTTAGCCTTTCGTGCGTAAGTTGGCCAGAAGGAAGGGTTTCGGGAGATTCCTTAACTACTTTCCAGCGAACGTAAGCTCGTCCCGAAAACCACAGACAGCGTACTCCGGGCATAACTTTCTACTTTCGTTTACGGCTGTAACGCTCGCAAGCTGCATAGGATAAAGGCACATGTTTTCCTACAAGATTATCAGTTCTTCCCAAAGGCAAAGGGCCCATGACGTGTTGTTCATGTTACTCACAAAGTTATGACAGCATCATTTCCGTCAATCTTCTTCCCAATCTTAAGTTTCCTTTTCTCTACCAGGTGACAAGCAGCTACGATACAAAGCAGATCTACTCCGGACAGTACACAGTAAAAAGTTTCTCCGAGTAAGGATTAAAGTTAACTACAGTATCTGCTACGGGGATTAATCTTATCTCTACTGTGATAAGATTAATTAGAATTAGAGATAAGATTATCTTTTTAGAGACAAGATTAATCCCAGTAGCAAATAATGCAATTTCTTTATTTTTTTTACAGTGTAAGATTGATTTGTCACGACGGAAACTAAACCAAAACACAATGGACCGCGAATGACAGAGAGAGGTGCACTTCAGCCTCAGCGCCAATACCAGGCAGCAGGCAAAACTGACACAAAATAAAGGATGGCGGACGGAAACAGGTGAAGATAGCTCTATCAAAGGATACGTAGCGGAAGCCCACTGCGAATGAGCAAGTTGAGAACAACTTCTTATGGGCCCTTTATAAACAAGTACCTGTTTTTTCCGGACTTCAGACTACAGTCTGTACCTATAGGCTCATTGCTTCTAATCTCTTGTATTTTTTTCACTGTATCCGAGTGGCAACACTGCTTCAGTCACCGTGGCAAGCTGGGCTTGCACGCTTTTTTCCTCGAACCCACGAAGTTCAGGTATTTTTACATTAAAACAGAACCTTGAATGGGGACTGTTATTTAGGGTTGCATGCGGCAACTCTTGAACTTTCCGGACTTTCGTTGGCTATTGGTAGAGAGTTCAATTAATTAAAGGAGCAGAAAACTTGACTCAAACTTGACTCGGGGAGCTAGCTGACATATGAAGAATGTACCCTGAGTCGATATTGAGAGTAAGAAAAATTCTCGTTACGACCATTGCAGTTTCCGGGCAGTTTCCGAGAATTCGACTTTTGAGTTAGTAGAAAAAAAGCAAAAGGTTCGTGTGCCGGGAGTAGGAATCGAACGCACGACCTCTTGACTACTGTCCCGATACTATGGCCGAAACACGGCCAAAGGCGAACTTTTACAGTACATAAGTGCATAATTACAGTGCATAAGGGGCAAGGGCCTGCTAGCTTTTGCAACACTAAGGAGGGGGTTTCGAGATAACAAAGAAGGGGGGTCCTGTTGACAACAAGTCCCTGTATCTTTATCTAAGCCCCCCAGGTGGGTTTGATGGCCGAAAGTTGCGTAGTCAAGTTTTCTGCGCCTTTAAATGTATCACTATATGCGAATTATGATTTTGTTTTTCTCTCACACATCTTTATTGCTCAGTTCTGCGCGGTAAAAATAAATTGATTAAGTAAAGGCTGTTATTCCGTCAATATTAAAGGACCAGTTTTACCTATAATACTAACGCAAACTACTTCCATAATGACTCCATATATTTCTAAAACCGTAAACTCGTTCGGTACAAAAAACGGTTTTGTAAATTGTTTCCCTGTTTTCGCTACAAGTCAACGGGTCTCGGAAAAGGCTTAAAACAGCCAAAAACTGTGGGTTATTAGTTGAAAGCATGGAATACTTTTAAAGTATTCAAATTTTTTAAATTACTATAAGTTGAAGAGTAAATAGTGCAAGGGGTCCTTTAAGGAAAAATACAAAGGGCTGACAAAGGGTATTAACTTAAAATTCAGATCTCGACTTAGTGATACTATCACAAACAACCTATGACATAAAATAAAATATTAGATTACAAATAACCTAAAAAAATAAGGTACTAAGATTTACTCACGGTTTTCGGGGGTATTCACAGTAAAGTCCTTCGCTATGAAAGGATTGGGCTTGGGAATGAAAAACTCAGAGTTGCGAGGTGCGTTCTTCAATCGCTCCATCAGCTGTGAAGGAATGTCTTCGACCTTAAAGCAGGCACCAACCCACTTTTCTTTTCTATCTGTGAAGCCGTTCTGAGCATAGTCCTTGTGAAGTACCATGATATTCATCCGCTCAGGGGTCAAATAGTTGAGACTATCCCGAATGCTCTGCAACATAGGGATGATCTTAGTGGATTCCCAGAATGCAATACTACCATGAAAGGACCAAACAAAGAAGAAATATAAGTTGCGATTTTGCAGATACCATGGTATCTGATACTATGGTCTAAAGTCGTTTTTGCAGTTATCGTGGTATCTGATACCACGGTCAAAAGGCGTTTTTGCAGTTATCGTGGTATCTGGCCAGTTATCGTGGTATCACGTACCTGGTTTTCAGTCACCCTTCCTTCATTTTCCTTCATTTTTGTTGTTGTTTTTGTTTGGAATGATTTCGCTTCGTGCTGGTGTTGTCGTGCGGTGATCTTTCTACTCAGCGTTGGGTCGATTTCGTTTTATTAATTTTCTTTTATGGAAGGGTCTGAACCATTCGATGATTTTCTTCTCTCCGGTTCAAACCCTGAAATAATTGTAAGTGCAGAGTATAGTATTATTAATGTTTATGTATTATATAAAGTAAGAATAAAAAAACCTTGAACCTTGAAGATACTATGGTCCGACCGAGGTAACTGGTCGTTGTATCTGAAAAGTCATCTCACTTTCATCAAATTTTGTCAGATTGGTGAGAAAGAAGTTTAGCACTAAGTGATGTAACTGGATATCTGCTTTTCTTTTGGGATGACTTTGAAAAGTGCAATTTCGGCAATAGTCCTTTTTGCAGAGCACCGTGTATGAGATACCACGATAACTGCAAAAACAACTAGTTGCAGATCCAGTTACCGTGGTAGCAGATACCAAGGTATCAGCAAAAACGCAACTATAATTTTGTATGCTTTTGTCGAGCGTCGGTCGACCCATCAGACACATCGATTTCTTTTTATACGCAAGAAATAAAATGCTGCAAACATTTGTCGGGTAAAACACAAAGAAATCGAAATCTGCATGCTTTTTGTCGGGCCTCGGTATTCCCTACGGCACATCGAGTTCTTTTATTCATAAGGAATACAGAAGAAATAAAATTTGTATGCTTTTGTCGGGCGTCGTCGACTCGTCGGCACCTCGAGTTCTTTTTATACGCAAGAAATAAAATCCTGCAAACATTTGTCTGGTAAAACACAAAAGAAATCGAAAACTGCATGCTTTTTGTCGGGCCTCGGTATTCCCTACGGCATATCAGGTTCTTTTTATTCATAAGGAATACAGAAGAAATAAAACTTGTATGCTTTTGTCGGGAGTCGTCGACTCGTCGGCACATCGAGTTCTTTTTATACACAAGAAATAAAATCCTGCAAACATTTGTCGGGTAAAACACAAAAGAAATAGAAAATCTGCATGCTTTTTGTCGGGCCTCGGTATTCCCTACGGCATATCGGGTTCTTTTTATTCATAAGGAATACAGAAGAAATAAAACTTGTATGCTTTTGTCGGGCGTCGTCGACTCATCGGCACATCGAGTTCTTTTTATACGCAAGAAATAAATCCTGCAGACATTTGTCGGGTAAAAAACAAAAGAAATAGAAAATCTGCATGCTTTTTGTCGGGCTTCGGTATTCCCTACGGCATATCGTGTTCTTTTTGTTCATAAGGAATACAGAAGAAATAAAATTTGTATGCTTTTGTCGGGCGTCGTCGACTCGTCGGCACCTCGAGTTCTTTTTATACGCAAGAAATAAAATCCTGCAAACATTTGTCGGGTTCTTCTATCTACCAAGATAACTGCAAAAATAACTAGTTGCAGATCCAGTTACTGTGGTAACAGATACCATGGTATCAGCAAAAACGCAACTATAATTTTGCATGCTTTTGTCGAGCGTCGGTCGACTCGTCGGCACCTCGGGTTCTTTTTATACGCAAGAAATAAAATCCTGCAAACATTTGTCGGGTAAAACACAAACAAATCGAAATCTGCATGCTTTTTGTCGGGCCTCGGTATTCCCTACGGCACATCGGGTTCTTTTTATTCATAAGGAATACAGACAAATTTGTATGCTTTTGTTGGGCGTCGTCGACTCGTCGGCACCTCGGGTTCTTTTTATACGCAAGAAATAAAATCCAGCAAATCTGCCTTTTATCTTATCCCTAGCACCCATCTTAGAGCTTTAATTTGTTGCAATTCTTGTTCTTGTATAATAATTGAATATTTGACTATGTAAAAACGCAATTGTATATAGTTATGTTTGACGAGAGAACAAATATTTGTTTTTTTGTTTTACCGTAAGGAATGTTTTTCGAATAATAAAGATTGATTGATTGATTGAAGAAAAATAAGCTCCTGATATCCCCGCCTTTCGGCATTATTTCCTTTTGTACTACGACTTCTTTGCACTTTTCAGAGTGTGGCCAGTCACGCGCGCAAACTTCGCCAAAAGCTTCAAGGTCACTCAACTCTTTCACACATTAGAACACGAGACGTTTCGAAGTCTTGCTTTCCATTTTGGAAGACATGGTAGGCTATCAGGTCTATTTTGTGTGTTTGGACTTCTTTTGTTTTGCTTGTTTTTTTTCAGTTTCTGGGATCCCAAAACGTAAGTGACGGGATACCTATGATTTCGTAAAAGTTGTCCGCCTGTCTGTTTGTTAGCACGATAACTCTCGAAGGGGTTGAATATTCTGACATGAGACATGACAGGAGGGCTCTTTGGTCAAAGCAGGGGCGTCACGACTGGGGGGGGGGGGACGCTCTCCCCCCAAAGCTGTCGGCCAGTCTGTAAAAAATAACCGAGTCAGCGCGAAGCGCCGCGATTTTTCATCAAAACAGTTGATTTTTTTCAAGAAAACAGATTCGTCGATTTTTCATCAAAATAGTCGGTTTTTCTGAAAATCAGCGGATTTCTCTGAAAACCAGTCGATTTTTTTTTTTCAAGAATGTCATTTTTGTTGTTGAAAACAGTCGTTTTTCTGAAGAAAAAGTCGGTAAAAATTACCAGTCAGTCGGTAAATGGCTCGTCCCCCCCCCCCCCCAACATTTTGGCTAGTAACGCCTCTGGGTACAAATTCGAAGTACGGGTCAAATTCGAAGATAGGCTCTGTAGCCCTACATTTAGGGGCTGGGGAGGGGTTTCAAATTAAGGGGCACACAAATATTTTTTATAGCTATACTGAAATAGCCGATTTAGGGATAAAGAGACATGCTGAATAAGAATATGAAAATTATTTTCTGGCCGGACAAGTAGTGCACCCGGAATCCGGCAAAAACCGGAGAATGTGTTAATCCGAAGTTGATTGGAGCTTTGACCTAGGGGTAGGGACACATGCTGAATACGGATATGAAAATTATTTTCTTGTTGGACAAGTAATTGGCCCCGGTTCCGGCCACAATAGGAAATTTAGCATGAAGTTTTGAAACCCAATGATATAGTCTATATAGGGCGAGGAGACATGCTGTTGCAGCTTTCGAACATACTCAAGATCGATAACAGATTCGATATCGGGGTGCTGAGACATGCTGAATCCAGTTTTGAACTTAATTTCCTTGCCGGACAGTTGCCAAAAGAAATTGTCAAGTTGGTCTGAAGTCGATTAGAGATGAGATGTTGGAGTAAACATGCATGCTGAATCCATATCTGAACTTGGTTATAGGTTATAGCAAAATGTTAAAGGGGTTTGGGGAAGACCGGATGTCTACAAGAGTCGCTTGTCTGGATCAAGTAGTCCAATAAATATTCAATATTTGGGATCTCGTCAAAACCTTTGGTCTGCTTAACCATGGCGCGTTCAGTTTTCAAATAGTTTGCGTCTACCAGCCGCGTCGCAAAGCAGGAAGGCTGGACAAAGTTGACAAGCGCGAACAAGAAAATCACTTATTTCACGAGGCAAGTAATGTTTTTTTTTCGAAAAACAATAGTTCCGTGCCATTTCATCGTGAAATATCATTTCCAGTACGAATTCAGCTTTAAAGCAATCGCTGATTTGATATGGCAAAAAAGAGGAGCGAGCCTTTACCAGCCGATAGGAGTTATTATTGCTAACGCTACTGAGCCTTTTCTTTCTTCACAATCCTAACATGAGCCAACATTATTTTTAATTAAGAGAAACTTAATCGACCACTTATGACAACAAGTCAGTCATAGATAGATAGATATGTTTATTGATCCAACTCGTAGCGCCAACATGGCACTAAATACGTCGACCATCGCATTTAAATACTTGAGTAAAATACTTGAATATATACAATTATTACATAAAAGAAAATCGGCAAAATTTAAAGCTAAACTTGATAGATGGTTTGCAAGGCCGTACGAAGCGCTTCGCCATCTAACATCCCAATCAATACCAGTCAATCCTACCCGCTCATAAATTATTGTTATTAATTATTATTGAATATCAATGCCCAATATTCAATAATAATAATAATAATAATAACAATGCAAAAAAATAGGTAATTCAGTATACATCTCAAATACTTTTCACTGTGAATTTTGTCAGCGTACAGGTTGTCCCGGGAATTTTCTTTAAGGCGTTCATAGAGTCGCACAAAACTGCATCATTTAGGTTAGGAAATAAATGGACAATATGAAATTCTGAAGTAATCGGATGTGACGTCACGATCCTCAAATAATCGGCTCTGATTTAGTCGACACCTCACAAATAGGGGAGAGTTGGGTAGTATGACAAGGCGGGTAGTATGACACACTCCCGGAAATATTGGTTCTGTTCATCTCTGCTCGCAGCCGTCAAGAGACATATACTTTATACAAAGAAAAAAACGCGTTTAAAAAAAAAAAATTAATTACTCACTCAGAACTTATGAGAATACTTCCGATTTGGGCCTTTGACATATCGTTTAGTATTTTTTTTTCTTTCTGTAATCAGCATAATCAAAACCCTTGAGGCAAAAATGATCATGGGCTCAAGGGGGTCATGAAAATGTAGGTTTTGCTTAAAAGTATTTTTTGTAGTTTGCGGTTAAGATGAGTACCTTAAGGGATGGTCTGACCTGGGAAGTGACAATTTCTAAGCCAATCTTGTCAAGACTCTCATGTTCAAGACAAGTTTCATCGCCCTAGCACATCTTGAAGTAGCCTATCACCGGAATTCAAGGCCTCCCTCGAACTCCACAAGAGTGACCGAATCCGGTCCGGTTCTATCACTGATGTATCTAGGGCTAACGCTTGTTCTTCCCACCAAGTCTTATCCCAATCGTTATATTCCAAGCGTGTCACAAAATTTCCGCTCCCACCCCCCTCGACTCCCACACATTGATCGGATACTGTCCGCACTTGAAATGGGACATCTGTTACAAATACGTCAATATTCCGGATTCCCCCTCCAAGGTATTCGGACCGGGAAAGTGACTATTTCCAAGTTAGTTTGGTCGGGTCCCTAATATGCCTGCCAAGGTTCATCGTCGTAGCACATGTGTAAGCATCTAAAGCCGGACCACCGGAATTCCGGAACCCTCCCTCCAACTCCCCCCACAGTGCTCGGATCCGGTCCGGTCTTGTCAACTATGTATCTAGGGCTTGTACTTGTTCTTCCCACCAAGTTTCACCCCGATCCGTCCACTCTGAATATGTCACACGATTTCCGGTTCCCCCCAAAGTCACCGGATCTCCTCCGGACTTGAAGTGTGAATCTGAGGCACGAGGTCTTTCTTAATATAAAGTTTCATCAAGATCCGATTCCCCGTTCAAAAGCTAAAAATGCGTCAATATCCCGGATTCCCCCTCCCTCCACTCCCCACGGTGGTCGGAACGGGGAAGTGACTGTTTCCAAGTTAGTTTGGTCGGGTCCCTAAAGTTTCATCGTCCTAGCACATGTGTTAGCATCTTAAGTCGGGATCACCAGAATTCCGGAACCCTCCCTCCAACTCCCCCCACAGTAGGCTCGGATCCGATCTGGTCTTGTCAACTATGTATCTGGGGCTTGTGCTTGTTCTTCTCACCAAGTTTCATCCCGGCCCGTCCACTTTGAATATGACACACGATTTCCGGCCCCCCCCCCCCCCTCCAACTCCTCCCAACGTCACCGGATCCATTCCGGACTTGAAGTGTGACATCTGAGACAAGAGGTCTTTCCAAATATCAAGTTTCATTAACATCCGATTCCCCGTTCAAAAGTTAAAAATGCGTCAATATTCCGGATTCCCCCTCCCTCCCATGGTGGTTGAATCGGGGAAGTGATATTTGGAAGTTACTTTGTTAGGGTCTCTAATATGCCTGCCAAGTTTTATCGTACTAGCACATCTGGAAGTACCCTAACTCGAGATGAGTGGACTGACCGACCGACAGACCGAAAAGTGATCGGAGCTGCAAGTGCCATAAAAAGAATTCTATTCCGTCAGAACAGGCAGAAAATAAATATTAAAGAAAACAGGCGATTGAAATACAATTCTATATATTCCCTCATCTAAACGCTACGTGCACATACAGTCTGATAGAGATTTCGCATCCGAAAATACACATGCGAATCACTATGGGGAACCTGCAGTCAATGCCTCAAAAGTTCGAAGCGAAGGACGAAATTCGCCTCCGACTACGAAAACCAGGAAGTCTGTGTACGTCTCTTTAAGGGCTGGCAAAATTTAACCGGCTTGTCCCTGTTCGTATTCTTCTTCTCGCTCGTTCATTAATCGAGCTATCCGTCTTTGCAATGGCCTGTCCGAGGGTTCTGTCACCATCGAGTTACCAAAGGGGTTGAAAAGGTGGCTTGACTAAGACTAGCGCGGAACCGTGAACAGATGGTACTCTTGATGACTAATTCTTCGTCCGACGAAGAATCGCCGTGTGCCTATAGCGAAGAACCAAAAACGTCAGCATAACAAAAGCTGTTGATTTGTTTAAACAGGATTTCTGTCAATTTTGAGGTTTTGTTTGGGTGACGTTTCATATAGAGTACTGGAAAACCCCTCAAGTTGTAACCCGGAAATAGTCAACATCACCAACTGCACGCTACTTAACAGGGCACTAGATGCTTATTGCTTGCACGTGCAAATTAAGGTAACCAATATTTTGCAAATTAAAAAATAAATAAATAAAACGCCTACCTGAGGATCATATTCTGTCAAGAGGTGCGCACCAGATATGTACTCTTCGGGAGGGTACCTGTGCATACTACTGGCCAGTGTTTCAACGTTGTCATACGGCGTTGACTCTTCAAGAAATTTAAAGCTAGTTTCGTCGATCATCTGTATCTCCCTGAATAGCCTTTCTTCTGGTCCCGTTTCCCTGACTAGTGCAATGTAAGACACGGTCGCTTCAATTACCTATAAGAAATATAGTAACAGATCCTTGGAAACTGGGTGAACAATCGCCAAAAGGTTGTGTTATAAAGGAGTTCGTAATAACCAGTACTTCGCCACCCACTGTTGCAAGCCACCTACCACCGCGCCCGACCAATTTTGGTCCCCAGTCATAAACATACCTTGAATTTAATAATCTACCATATCTACAATCAATTCAAAGCAGGTGTGGATCGCCACCTGGCTGAAATTCAATATAGTGTATAGAGAATTTTAAAGAGGCGAAATCCTTTTGATGCAGTTATATTTTATTATTATTTAATTACTCTTGAGGGTAAATCTAAAGTAATTTCGAATATACCTTAAAGTGCCACAGCTTTGTCTTTTGCATTTCGATAAATCACCAATGAGGAAGATTCTGAATCAGGGGGGCAGAGGCACCCCACCCCACCCCCAAATCGCACCCTTTTAGCAGGGGAAAGGTATTGGAGCTGTGGAAACTTTTAGGTTTCATACGACCATCTCAATGGGTTTTTGGGATCCCAAAACGTAAGTGGAGGGGTACGTATGACATCGCAAAAGTTGTCCGTCCGTCCGTCTGTAAGCACGATAACTCTCGAAGGGAATGAGATATTTTGATGAAACTTGGTGTGAGGATTGTTTGGGTCAAGGGTAAGGTTGAGTTCGTAGTTGGGCTCTGTAGCCCTATATTTGAGGGTGGGGGAGGGGGTTCAAATTAAGGGACAAACAAAATATTTTTAAACAGCTAATGTGATACTCGATTATGGGGTAAGAAGACATGCTGAGCACGGTGGTGAAAATCATTTTCTCGCCGGACAAGTAGTTCGTCTGGAATCCGGCAAAAACCGGAAAGTTTGTTAAAAATAAAAGTTTCATTTGAAGTTGATTAAATGTTTGATTTAGGAGTAAGAAGACATGCGGAACACGATGGTGAAAACCATTTTCTCGCCGGACAACTAGTTCGCCTGGAATCCGGCCAAAACCGGAAAATATGTCAAAAGCAAAAGTTTTATCTGAAGTTGATTAGATGTTAGATTTAGGGGTAAGAAAAGACGCTGCGTCTGCATATGACAATCATTATTTACCCGGACATATAATTAGTCCGGAATCCGGTTGTACCCGCATTTTTTTTTTAAGTCAAAGTTTTATTTAATGTTGATTAAGGAGATACGCTGGATTCTTTTCTGAATTTTCTTTTTTTGCTGGACTAGTAGTTCGCTCGGAATTCGGGCGAAACCGCAAATTTGGCAGAAGTAAAGCAGGAAGTTTCGGTCAGTATCGTCAAAACAGATATGGCCTATAGTAAGTAAGTAAGTAATTTATTTATAACCCGCCGTTTTCAGAAAGCTGTTTTAAGAAATAGATGTATAGATTGATAGATAGATGGAATATCTGAACTCGGTTTTCTTTGATGATTAGCCTGGCGAAGACTGGATCTGGCGAAGACAAGACCCAATTGTCTGGATCAAATCTTAGAGTTTTGGGATCCCATCGACACCTTTGGTCTTGTTTAACTTGTTTTCTTTTTTACTTTTTAGTCAAAATGCCCCGTTGCCCGAAGATACACATCCTTCCCGCTATCCTAGGTACTATACTGCTTCATATTTTCAATCTTTAGAAGGCAGCAAGGACACCTTTCCGTTAGTTGATTTCGTAGAAAGTTAAAGGCTTAAAAGTTTTCTGATTCTCGGATCCGACATGCGATTAGGCTACTTGTATTTGATAGTGCAAAACGGATACGTCAGCTGAATTTTATTACAGCTTATATATATTTAAATTTATTTTTTCCCACAAGTTCGTTTTTCCAACTTGAGCGACTTTGAGCCTGAAGAGGACCTTTGCCAAGAAGGCCGAAATATAGCTCTAATAAAATTCATCTGACGTATCTGTTTTCTCAAATATGATTCGCAGTCAGCTTGGGCTGAAGCAATATTGCGGCTACTTACATCTTCCAAATGCTTGAATCCGTCATCCGAAAGTGTTATCCTGACTGTGAACTCCGAATAAGTTGCATTAAAGACCGTGTCGTTGTCTTCATCTGTTCCACTCTCGAGTTCTAGTGCCCACAGTTTTCGCCTCAGGAAAGACATCAGACTACCCTCTCCTTCGTGGCCAGTCAAATGGGAAATATACTGAAGAGGTTTCGTTCTGAAACAGTGGCTTTATTGAGTAACTGGGATTACAATTACTGAATTTTTCCAAAATACTTTGTAAAAACAGTGGACCACATATCAGCACAGATTTTCATTACTTTTTATTTATTTATCACCCGTCATTCCAACAATGAAAAAAGATGGAATATTCACGAAAAAGAACAAGAAAAAAAAAATGAAAATATCAGCCTACACTTTCACAAAAAACATATTATACATGACGCACAACTTACAGTATATTTTCTCCCCAGGCAAGGCATTCCCCTATATATACTTATGCCTACCTATATCAATTCTAACCTATACCCTACCTACACTTAGGTTAGGCCGCCTTAGGGTGCTTAAATCCGTGAAACAGCTAGAGCCGGTCAGGTGCGTCACTCAGAGATTTTTCAAGAGCTTCATCCCCTTGTTTATTTCAGCTTTAAACAACGCCCCGGCTTGCTTCAGCGTTTCCACGTATATTTATTATTGTTTGTGTCACATGATGCTTCAACCCTTCAACTATGCATACCGTTTGCATGTGAAATGTGACGTCGCCAAACAACCTTGGCGCAAGCTATGATGATGGTTGCAAATGAACGGTTATTTTATAGTAAGCTGTTCAAATCAACTCATAAATCAAGAGTCTCTGATTCTTTCAAAATCTTGGTCTTGCTTTGCTATACTGTACTAAGAATACTCTTGATGACTATCTCTCCTTGCCGATCCAAAATCTCCGGCCTCTCCGGGTATCTAGCGGAAGAAAGGCAGAAGGGGCTTTGCTGCCGAAGATTGCGGTGATTGATTGACACAGGATTCGAGTCGTTGAGTTTGAGTCGTACGGACACGCTTACTCCTTCTTCCTGAGGATCGCTGGCGTGCTTTGGACTTGGTCATATAGAGTATTGCATACCTGTATTTCGCTAGCATTGGAGGCAGCGCCCATCTCAGCTCCAGTTCAGTCAGATCCTTGACAGGAGCTACTCTGAAAATCTTGTTGAATTCGGGTACGTCAAAGGGAGGTGACAAGTGAGAATAGTCAACTCCAGGAGGCGTTGGTCCACTGGGGACTTCAGAAAATATCCGTCTGAGAAAAAATAAGCCCTGTAACAGTTTTAGTTCTTTAGTTTAATACTCTTTATTATACAAACCAACTTTTACATTCTAAACTACATAAATACACCTTTTATAACCCTCTTAACATCCTTTATACATGTAGCTGATACTTCTGACTGCATGAAAGCCCGAATGGGCCTGTGGGGGCAGTAAAAAAACAACAGTACTAACGTGACCCACTCCGGCCTACACCGTCAGAAGCACTTCAGAAGAGCCTTAAAGGCACAGAAAACTTGACTACGCAACTTTCGGCCATCAAACCGACCTGGGGGGCTTAGATAAAGATACAGGGAGTTATTGTCGACAGGACCCCCCTTTTTTGTTATCTCGAGCCCGCTCCTTAGTGTTCCCAAAGCTAGCTGGCAGGCCCTTGCCCCTTATGCACTGTAATTATGCCCTTCTGCACTGTAAAACTTCGCCTTTGGCCGTGTTTCGGCCATAGTATCGGGTTAGTTGTCAAGAGGTCGTGCGTTCGATTCCTACTCCCGGCACACAAACCTTTTGCTTTTTTTCATCTAACTCAAAAGTCGAATTCTCGGAAACTGCCCGGAAACTGCCCAGAAACTGCAATGGTCGTAACGAGAATTTTTCTTACTCTCAATATCGACTAAGGGTACATTCTTGATATGTCAGCTAACTCCCCGAGTCAAGTTTGAGTCAAGTTTTCTGTTCCTTTAAAGCATTCGTACAAGTAACTATGCCCATTTATTCTTTGTCACCACTCCCGTAGTGTATTTTCAGTCACTACATGCTCATACTCACATAATTTGTAGCTGTACCCAAATCGCAATCGGTCTTTATTTTACCGAAGATGCCGTTAATGCTTCCTTGGAACAGCCTTACCGAAGATGCGGTTAATGCTAAATCGATCAATAGTTTCAAGTGCATTGTTAACGGGATTTTTTTTAACTCCGATCAGTTCGATACTCAACATTTCTTAAAGTTCAGTGGGCACATCAAACTACCCCAATCCCACTCTGTAACAACCTAGGAACAATGCTTACCCCCTAGATCAGCAGCTTTTTCAACAGTTTTCTCTCTGTGATATTTCAAAGCGTAATTTTTTGGGCCAGTACATGCTCAATTTACTAGCTTGGACAAAGATAAAAATGATGTTTCTTATAATACTTAGTAGATCTTTATTTTATGCATAAATCAGCTTGTATAATTCAGATTTGAATAGGTTATTTGTTTTTTAATGATTTTTGTAGCTATGTTATGTTTTATAAGCTTATTGCATATTCTGGTACATTTTACAAAGCAAGTTAATCAAGCTTCACAACACTATTCCACAAAGAAAAACTTTTGATAGGCAGTTCAAGCCATGGAACTTCTGATATGAAACACTAGAACAGTCAGGTAAACTGCATCTGCGGCTTGACTTTGGTGACATCTCAAATATATCCTTTTCTATCAAGCATTGCTGGGAGTTTTTTCATTTCCTGCCACGATATCCCAGCTCCTAAGATTTGGATCGCCGAAATGCCAGAGAGGTAAAGACAAGTGATAACAAGAAAACGGCCGATTTTCGTAGCGCCTTCTAAAGGAAGTCGGAAATGTTTATTTGTGAAGCATTCAATACAAAGTAAAGCATTAGAAGTGTCGATTGTGCTTTAAGAGTTATTTAGAGGCGAAAGCCTTTTCTCTTGCTTTGTATTATTATATTATTATTTATTTCACCACGCAAAATATGTGGGCCTGATCAGGACCGAACCCCACCAACTATGAGACTCTGGAAGCAGTTTTCTTATGGGTTTTCTTGAACAGGACATTTTCTGACTTTGTCAGTTTCATTTTATGCGGTTACTGACATGAAAAACAAAAAGGAAATAAGTGCAGAACATTGTTTCCATTCGAGTTGCCAGTTTTAGAACTTAAAGTTTAACTGAAAAGCCAACTTATTTTTGTTTCATTTAATCTAATACACTGAATTATTTGGATTCTGCAAAGGGATTTTTAAATTTTCCACTATCTGGTCTAGTTTTGACGTTCAGAATATCTGCTGCCGTCCCCCACAGCGTAAATTCTACTATGACGCTGGAAATTTTAATCTCAACACAAACGCGGCTTTTCAGTGGGCAGTGGTGAGATTGGTAAAGATTGCTTACTGCCTGAAAAAAAAAATCATCTTTCTCGTAAGGCATACAACAAAACTACAAGCTCATCGAGGTACCGCAAATCCCACGGAAATTCCACTATTTGAAAACCGATTAATCGTGAATAGCGGAACAACGAAGTAACGCATTCTCAGAGGGTCTTCAAGCCAATTTAAGTGAATAAGTGATGGGCAACTAGATTGTCCTACCCCAGCCCTTTTCGGTTAAACTTTAAGGTTTCTCACCGACGCCGCTGATTTCTCGAACAAAATATTTAGCCAGGAAACAGAAACGGCCATAGTTCGATCAGATGCTAGTTGGGCAACGTCAGTACTTTCAAGAAGCTTTCTTCTTCTTCTTCGGGATTACCGTCTCCTCTCAGGAATTCTAAAAGTCGTGTTCAAGAACCTCTGCACCGACCAAACGTTTCTAAAAACCTTCCGCATAAGTATGCAATCAGAGCGACCGTCAGCTCTCTAGACTGTTAACCAAAAAATGAGTTTTTCGCCACCTGCTTTCATGTGCTAAGTTCCTAAACGGCGAGTATTAATCAGCTGAAAAACAAAAAATGATGTCATGGGTGCTTTAAGATATACGGGGAATCCTCTGGTGGAGGTGTGGGCGCCAGAGCGCGTCTCTTCAATTTCAACTCAGAAATAACCGACTCCCTGGTTCTTTTTCCAAAAAACTTCAAACAAAGGCTACGAACCTAACAAATTAGAAAACGCACTACTACACACCTCACACGGGCTTCTAGTTCATCTAAGCTATCGTTTGACTGGACGACCAAATTCATCCTATTGGCAATATAATACTGGCGACGATACTCCTGAAGGCGGTCATTTAGTCGAAGTCTATCGAGGTCATCAGGAAGGCAGATAGAAGTTGAGTTGCCCCACATGAACTTGCCCAGTGGGTGGCCTGGCAAGACGATGCTCTGGAGAATCTGCTCTTTTCGCACACTGTCGGAAGGAAGCGCCATCTCGAACTCTGAAAGTAGGCTTTAGAAAGTACGCGACAGTGGAGTAAGAAAAAGCAAAAGAAAAACAACACATAGCAAAATCAACATGAACACAGACAACTTAAGACTATCACAACTGGGCATAACAAAGTCATGGAAAACATCATGCAGACGATGAGCTAGATAACGTGATGTGACACCGATATTCTCCCCAGCGACCAAATGATATCTTGGATGCCGAATTTCTGTACTAGTTTATGCTCGCGACAGGATCGAGGATGATACATTAAAAATTTAACGCATAAGTTTTAATATTCGTGGTCGTTCACGCTTTTTCAAAGCCAAAGCAATGTGTAATGGCCTGTTTTGTGACACGGGAGGCAGGCTAGACGTATAAAGAGGCAAAACTGAGGTAACTAAGGTTGGAGTCATAAAGCGGCAGAAGGGAAAGACCGTCTGCCGCGTCCTAGGTTGTAGGAAACGTGGTCACTGACAAACAATTACTGGCGTGACATAGTATATTTTGCTTGTTGATTTGATTGGTCCCTTCAATCTATTATTTTGCTACTCCGCTGTTTTCTTTCACAGGCGATAGTAAGTGCAGTTAACACTTTATTCTCGGTTGAAACGAAAGTCAGACAGGTGTTCCCGCTGCAACCTTCGACCAACTATTTTTTATTTTTTAATTTTTTTTTTTACTAAAATGAAAAACAACTTTACCAGACAAAAATCCATGGAAACTAAAAATACATTTGGAAACCAAAAACTTCAAACTACGATATTTTTAAAATTAAAAAAATTCCTTTCGGTTCCTATCCCATACCTATTTTGTTTCGCCCCAATCTGAGCTATTAGTTTTAATCCTCATGAGTCGTTTCCAGGGTACTGACAAGCCCAGCGACCTTCGATCAATAAAGAAGCGAGGCTCAGTCCGAGGCGGAGACGAGGGTGGTTTGGAAGCTTTCGGCACTTTATCAAGCTGCAACAAATAGCTCTCTCTCCGACCGCAATACAGTTTACAAACTATTTATATACAGTTTCATTTCTCTTTTCGCACACTGTCGGAAGGAAGCGCCATCTCGAACTCTGAAAGTAGGCTTTAGAAAGTACGCGACAGTGGAGTAAAAAAAAGCAAAAGAAAAACAACACATAGCAAAATCAACATGAACACAGACAACTTAAGACTATCACAACTGGGCATAACAAAGTCATGGAAAACATCATGCAGACGATGAGCTAGATAACGTGATGTGACACCGATGTTCTCCCCAGCGACCAAATGATATCTTGGAAGTTTACAAACTGTTTTAACGGTGGAATTGCTAAGAAAACATGCATCACTCACCGCTGTCGACAGCTTTCAACTCTCGTTCCATGGAATCTTTCAACATGAGGGGATGGATGAAAAACTGAGCAAAAATATCCAAAGCTCCTTCAAAATGCTTGGGCTGAATGTCGAACACGAAGACGGTCTCTTCACAACATGTGTGTGCATTCGAAGAGCCACCATGTTTCTGAAAACGAAAGACAGAATGAGAAAGAGTCCTTAGTAGCATTTTACAGATTTTCGTATTTCCATGTTTGGTTCGTGAGGGTTCCGGCAAAAAAAAAAAAAACGGCGACCCCCCCCCCCCCCCCCCCCCCCCCCGACAAAAAACAAGACCAAAGGTTTCGATGGGATCCCAAAAATTTAATATTTACAGACAATCGGGTCTTGTAGCGGTCCAGTGGTAATCATCGGAGAAGACGAAGTTCAAATATGGATTCATCATGTGAGTTTACCCTATGGCTTCGTCATGTCTACTTTGACGAAAGTTCCTGCCTTACTTCTGCCAGATTTCCGGTTCCAGCCGGATTGGATTCCGGGCGAACTACTTGTCTTGCAAAAAAATTAAGTTCAAAAACAGATTCAGCGTATCTCCATACCATCCATATCTCCATAATCAACTTCACGTAAAACTTCAACTTTTAACAATTTTTCCGATTTAAGCAGGATTCGTGGTGAAATGTGTCCACGTATAAAATGATCGTCATAAACGAATTCAGCAGGCCTTCTTACCCGTAAATCGAACACCTAATGAAATTCATATAAAACTTTTACTTATTATCGCCGGATTCCTGGCGATCTACTTGTCCGGCCACAAAATAATTTTCATATTCGGATTCATCATGTACACTTTCCTTCAACCGAACCTCTAATCAACTTCAGATTAATCTTTTCGCCGATCTACTTATCCGACGAGACAATTATTTTCATATTCTGATTCAGCATTTCTCCTTACCCCTAAATCGGATATCTAATCAACTTCAGATATAACTTTTACTTTGAACAAACTTTCCGGTTTTAGCCGGATTCCGGGTGAAGTACTTGTCCGGCGAGAAAATAGTTTTCATATTCGTGTTCAGAATGTCGTCTTACCCCTTAATCAACTATCTCATTAGCTTTTAAAAATATTTATTTCGCCCCTCAATTTGAAACCCCTCCCCCTCCCCTAAATATGGTGCTATCGGGTCCATCGACGAACTCGACCTTTCCCTTGACTCGAAGAGTCCTCACACCAAGTTTCATCAAAATATCTCATTCCCTTCGAGAGTTATCGTGCTGACAGACGGACGGACGGCCAGACGGACAACTTTTGCGATATCATAGGTATCCCTCCACTTACGTTTTGGGATCCCAAAAACCCGACAACCCCCCTTCCCCCCCCCCCCCGGACCAAAAAACCCCGGTACTCCCCCCCCCCCCCCGCATAAAAAAAGACAATCCCAAAAGAATCTCCTACTCCCAAACAATCCATACGCCACGGAGAGTACAAGGGATGAGCTGGGTACCCAGATTAGCTCATGTACCTACTGACAGATACATAAGAGTAGGATAACTGGACGCAGTATCCAGTAACAAGTGTAAGAATAAGCTTGTGCGTGTACCAGGGTATGTGTATGTGAAGCAAAAAGTGCTGGCAGGATGTGTTCTAAGTTTTGAATACGTTAAGCGCAGGCAGAACAAAGATAAACAAGGGAGGAGAGTGTAAAGCGGAAGGGTGATGGTGGCAGAATAATTGCTGAAGTGAACGAACACACGCATTCACCTTAAGCTGTTGTCAGTGAGGTGTTAAAAGTGAAAGATCAAATCAAAACCCGTGCTACTCAGTGTAACGATCCCCCCAACAAATCCTTTCCCAATTCCTTCCCCTTCTTGGCCAGAAAGCTGCAGTTAGGTGCGGTTAGTTTTTGGGATCCCAAAACGTAAGTGGAGGGATACCTATGACATCGCAAAAGTTATCCGTCTGTCCGTCCGTCTGTTAACACGATAACTCTCGAAAGGGTAGACATATTTTGTTCAAACTTGGCACGATGACTCTTCTTTGGGTCAAAGTACAGGTCAAGTTTGAATGTTTTGTGAATGTTAAGTATTTTTTTTCATATTAAATGTTAAGGATATGGGAGGGGGCGCCGGGGGGGGGGTCTCACCTAGACCCGGTCTCCACTCTTCGCTATATTGCACAGATGGCTCGGGAAGTTATACAGGAATCTTGGCTCATTTTGCAATTTATATACTTACTTGCATATTCTTTCATAATTTTTAAGTTCCTTATAAAGCTATCCCTCCAAATAGTCACAGTTACGCCAGCTTCATTGGTCATGGAGCTTGTGCATCTGATGCGCCCAAATCCGACCACGCGCCGCTAACTTGATATCCAGACTGAACAAGGCTTTATAGCAAAATTATATTGGAGTGTAATTTTATTTTTCCCATCTTATTTGCAAATTCGAAAAATGAAAATAATGTAACTTGAAAAACAAAAACTAATCATCCTAATATGCAGTTATAGTTGTACAATTCAACTGTATCTTTGCAACTGTTTCACTTCAAGTGAGCACCGCCCAGAATGAGAAATCTCAGCCATGAATTCCAGTAGTCGTTTAGCGGAAAGATCCGATCACCCTGTAGGAAAACTGAAGTCTTTTCTTTACCTAAATTCAACCAGGCTAGAAACATACAATGCCCGACACACCCAGACGCCAAACTGTGCCCCGAACCAATTAGGGCTACACTCTTACGTCCAAGCAGCTTCCACAGAAAACTCAGACGCTAGCGTGGCTTATGAAAGCGTAGCATGCGTCATAGGAGCTGTCCCGGATCGGCATCCTCCCCCAAGACTGACGGAAACTGATCAGACTTATTTTTGCAAAACGGACGAGCTGAGTAGACGAGTTTCCTTACGTATTTTCGTGTCATAAAAGAAATACAGCACAAGATACATTTTCTTCTCCTACGGAAAAGAAACTCTTTCACGGTCAGTCTCAACATTCAAAAATCCCCACCCATTTGTAACCGTATTTTCAATATTTTGGTTTTGTTTGCTTCTGTGTGCTGCATATCCTTTGAACAGACGGACGATCCAGCCACCTGTAGATTTCCAGCCTTGTTCACTGCAGCTTCCTTAATTCGATCAAGGAGTGATTTGCACCTATCTACAGATACCACAACTGTCTGTCTGAGCGGCTCCATAAACAGCTTAACATCACTCAAGCTTGGTCCCCTAACACGTTGGCCGTCGAAATGTCATTTCCCAGTTCCAGTGAGGTTGCGTTCCAAGTATGATGAAAAGAGGAGAAGCAAGCTCTTTATTGTGGTATTTACTACCCTCTCTGGATACTCTTGATGACTATCTCCCCTTGCAGATGCAAAATCTCCGGCCTCTCGGGGTAGCTAGCGGAAGAAAGGCAGAAGTGGTGTCAAAGCTGCTCCCAGAGATCGCAGTGATTGATTGACACAGAATTTGAGTTTGAGTCGTACGGACACGCTTACTCCTTCTTCGTGAGGATCACTGGCGTGTTTTGGACTTGGTCATATGGAGTATTGAAAGTAATCACAGTGCGGATTCCTGCTGAATGCATAATCATTGCCACTTATGATTCTCCCGACCATCATCAGAAAACTGTAACGATTGTAATATTTCTAGAACGAAAATGATAAAAAGGAGAAGTTACTTTCTCATCACCCAGGACGATGAATCGAAAAGAATAACAGAATTGTAACGATCCTTACTGATGATAACTCGGTGGAACGCAACCTGAGCTCCGAACAACCCACTTCTACGGCTAGCAAAAATGGAACAATGAGAAGCAGACACCGCAGAAGAAAATGAAAGCAAAACAAGATGACGTCAAAGGCAGGGAACGCCAACCAAAACGCTAAAAAAGAAAATGGGTGAAGGGGAACTGATGGCAATTAAAGGAAAGAAGGCTTGTTTTGAGAAACTTCGGCAACATTACCTTCACAAACGTGTCGAATTCGTTCTCTGACTTGTACTTCTCACTGCCCATGAACACCATATGCTCCAGAAAATGAGAAAAACCAGGTAAGTCCTCTGGATCTTGGAATCCACCAACTTTGATACTGAGAGAAGCTGCAGCTAGTTTATCACCCTCCTTGGCTCTAATCCTGTAAAATCAAGCAGTTAGGCAGACATCGCACTTGCAACAGCGCAGGGAACAGCGTCGCGTCATGCCCTCCACTTGCCTAGCAGAGATGGGCGAATCCGAATCCGGATTCGAATCTTCTGCTCGTCAGGCTGGATTCGGATTCGGACTCGGATTCCAAACCCTCAATCTTACGAATCCACTCAAATTACTAGACTTCATCGTTCCAGTTTCCTTTTCCCAGTTTTTTACACAGTATGCTTAGGCAATCTAGCTTTTTGGTCTGCACCACCAAACATCCTCAGTAATTTATCACGTATCGGATACCTTAGAAATCAGTGCTTTTTGTCACCTCCGATTTGTTAAGGTAGGATTCGTATCTGGATTCGAATCCTCAGCATGAAATGGTGGATTCGGATTCGGATTCATACCTAGCCCTGGATTCGGATTCGAATCCTTTCATGGTCGGATTCGCCCATCTCTGTTGCCTAGTACTTTTCCGGTTCATCCTCATAGCATGGCCATTAACTACCAACATCGATGCCTTTCACACGCAAAATGGTTTCACTTCTTTACAGGAAATTTGTGTTGCACTAAAAGAAAAAGAAGACTTGAGAGGTGAACAAAACATAAACGGAGGGAGGTCTTGAAAGGTCTTAGATACAAAAGAGGAAAAGGTTGAAGACTGCAAAAGGAACCATCTCGTACAAGGAAAAGCTGGCACATTCTGGACAGACAATTCTCAAACATGATTAACAAGAACCCCAAACGACAGCAACAATCTGGACAGCACAAGGGCAAGGACCCTAATTTCAGTAAGGGTTGTATGCTGTTAACAAATTATATCAGCCAAGGGGGAGTATCCTCCTTGATATATTTTGCATGGGGTAGATTTCTTTTGAGTTTATGTTCAGTGTCTGTTTTTAGTGTATGTTTGTTTGTTGTTATTATGGCGTTATGGACTGAAATAATGTAGTAATAATAATAATTACCAATTACTGCTACAATTTGGTGATTCAAATAAACATACTTATTATCTTCGATTGCCACATCCTCATCCATCTCCTCATCTTCGTCATCACACTCGCTTTCGTCAGTACCTTCATGGGAATCTCCCTCCCCTCCATCAGACATTCCATCGGAGTCTGGCAATGATTCTACGAAGCAAAAATGTTAGAAAAGCTTATCTTGGAATGCTAAAGTGGCTTGGGTAGTCGAAGGAAAATATGAAATAGGGAGGGTCACTTTCCGGGATATCCCAGATGAAAAATCGATAAACGCAGGAAATGTCTCCTTCCCGCATCACTCCTCTATGTATGTCCATGCCAGTCATTTAGTGTGATGCAGTTAATCCTTGAAGATAGACAGATAGAAAGTTAGATTTATTGATTTCTGAGCGGCCCGAGGGCAAAAAAGCAAAAAAATACCACCTTATTCCTGGATACATTCATTCTTCTTTCACTTCAATTTCTCTACCTGCGTACTTGAACCTATCCTCAGACCTCAAATTCCCTCCTTTCCTAAATACTAACACTACCGTCTTACCTGTGTTTAGCTCCAGTTTCTTGTCTTCTAAATACACCCTTAACAAATCAACTAAAAACCTGCAATTTATTTCCACTACCACTTACCAAAAGAATGCCAAAAAGGAGCATACATGGCACAGACAAATCTAAAGTAACTGTTGGTACTCCTTCTTTTAACATGAACCCAACAACATCCTTTCTAAAATCAGAACAGTTTTGGCGACAGAATACAAACTTGTTTAACCACCGGATTGTAACTTATTATTCTCTACAATTCTTTACCCACTCTAATCATCAAGGAGTCATACTCTAATCATATCAAAGGAGTTAACCTATATCACTGCTAACATCAACACAAATGTAGCCAGTAGTCCTATGGTTAGCAAACTATCCATTAACAATACTCTACCTACATTGTACCTTGTACCATTGTACCTTCAAACTTTCTTCGATGTTGAACCATTTACACAGCTGTATAACAATACGAGTAACTCCCCAAATTGTCTCCCTCCAAATCTGAAAAAGAGCTTCTTTTCTTTGACAATAATTGGAGCATTTCCCAACTCGTTGAAAGTCTAAAGCAATGGGGACAAAGAATATCTATATTGTAAAAACAAAATCACAGTTTCCCACTCTACAAACAATGAGGGACAGAAAATAGCTCCATTCCTGAAACAAAATAAAAAGGCAAGCAAATTAGCATGTTCATGTCAATCTAAGACAATCTGGCAGCAATGGCAGGCCTGAACAAAAATATGGTCTAAGTTAAACTGGATCCAACAGCCATCTTAAAAGACACAGCAATGATACTCCTCTCTAAGCTTCAGCAACATCGAGCTTTCCGGCCAGAAGAGATCTTATTCTGAATTGTTCACTGATGCAAGGATGGAGCAAGAAATCTAATTTAAGTAGTTAACCCTACCTAAATCTTCAGAGACTTCCTTCTTCTCTGGGTCATGTATTAACAGCACCTTCAGCCCATTGTCGAGGACAAATGCTCTGAAATGGATAAAGAACTTAAGACAAAGATTTGGTCTTAAGTTGTTCAAATTTTCAAGCACTAGTGCTTGGAGGTAGGTTACAAACCTTAAAAATTACAGTTTAAGCAGCAAATAGCTGTAAGAATACTGAGTAGATCGTACTGTAACCTATTTAAGTAATATATCTAGCTTTCCAGGGTAGAAAGGCATTTAATTTCATACAACCTTCAGACAGCAAACTTTAAAGAGAATTCAACTATGATCATTCAATTATTTTTACCGGTAGTACTGGAAAGACAATGCCATAGCCTACACCACATTTTGCCAAACAGTATTACTAAAACTAATCGCCAGTACTCAAAACAAGCTCTATAGTGAGTGCCTGATGCAGCTGATCCTCCCCTTTAGTATACAGGTCAAAGGGCAGAGGCATGATCTGGGCACATAAACTCTTTTCCACCAACCTGGACAACAAGCTACTGGACATTGACCCTAAGAACAAACATGGGGATATCAAAAGAGTCCCAAAAGTTTGCTCTATGATAGGAGCAAGGCATAACTTCTTCCCAAAACTACATGGAACAAGCCCAAAGTCAAGGAAGACACCCAACAATGTCAGTACCAATAGTTGAAGGCTGCAGAGCTAATACTCAAAGGCCTTCATATATTGTCTTTATTCCTGGAAGTACAACTGGGAGGACCTAGCCAGGATCTCCCACCAGAACCTAATCAAGTAGATATACTGACAATCATCACAATGACTCAAAATGATCAACAGGAATTCTCTAATTGGGTGTAAACTTTCTTGGCTCCTCACTTGTGCAATGCATAGCTTAGTACTCTAACAGTACATGTTGAGATCATGATTGCATTTTCATCTTTCGTACAAATTATTATTAAAATTATTAAAAATCCGCTTTGGTAGAGCAGTGAGAAAGGACTATGGAGCATAAGAGTGAGAAGCAGAGAATCAGAAGTGCTCATGGGGGCACTGGTCACCCTGCAGGAAAGGCATGGTACCCCCATACAAATCTGTTGAACTGAGTACCTGAAATGGAAATTTGCTTTCATAAAAATTGCATGAAAATCTGTTACATAGGCTAAATAGCCTAAACTGAAATGGAAATTTCCTTTTCTAAAAATTGTATATATTGTGGGACATGACCAGACATTGGGTCATCTGAGGATTTCTTTATCACTGATCCCAGCAACTTCTTGGTTCAGCAGGATTGAGAAGGTTTTCGTTGTTCTGTTTTTGCAAGAAAAGGAAAATTGGCTTTATCTCAGCAGTAACAAAATATGAAATAGTGGAACTAAGAGAAAAATGCGAGCAAAATCGAGACACAAAAACGTAACCAATCTTGAACCTTGCTTCACAGACCTATAATCTTTTTTATCGTTCTGTGAAATAATCGGGGTTACGGTACCCATGCTGTCAGTTAATTTCAAAGATCCCGCTGTTTCTTCAAATCCGGTGATTCAGGTGAATAGCTTATGCCAAAAGTCTTGAGAAGAAAAAGAATAAATAAAGAAAGCAAACTGCAAGTTTTTCCTTTTACTCTCTTGGGCTCACCTCTTTTCTTTGGCAGGCTTAGGCCTAGGCCAAAATGTATTGCCTTTTCTTGGGTTGTCACTGAGTGGTTTGTTTGGCTCTTTGCTGCAGATTTTATCCATGTCACACATACATGAGGGGTATCCAACCATAGACAAGATTTCAAATTTCCGCATAAGTCTCTCCTTCAGAATAATCTATCCGGCTCAGTCAACAAACCCAGTCTAGTACACTAGCCCCTTTTCAGGCACGGTGCTCAAACGTCTAGCACCATGCCTGGGTGCTAGACGTTCAAGCACTGTACCTTGGATTTCATGTATGGTGCATGAATTTCAGTATACAGTGCATACATCAAAAACATAGTTTCTGTCATAACAACTGAGCACCAGCTCGGACAGGGCTGAAATTACTACCATGAATTAGAGAAATCAAAGACAATCCTTTATATATTTTTCACAACAAAAACAAAAGGGCTCGGCTGATGACAGATGGTAAAAACCTCATTTCCTTTTCTACATAGTAAGGGTTTTACATGCAAAGTGTCCTGTGCCTCAGCTTTTTCTACCTAGCAGCCAACCAGAATATTGGCTCTTGGGGAATAGACAGGGAAAATACATGGAAAATAGATAGGGTGCTGTTAGGTTTTTCATCTCCATCATCATTAGAGCCCTTTTGTTTTTGTTGTGAAAAATATATAAAGGATTGTCTTTGATTTCTCTAATTCATAGTAGTAATTTCAGCCCTGTCCGAGCCGGCGCTCAGTTCTGATGACAGAAACTGTGTTTTTTCTGTATGCACTGTATACTGAAATCCATGCACCATACATGAAATCCAAGGTACAGTGCCTGAACGTCTAGCACCCAGGCATGGTGCTAGACGTTTGAGCACCGTGCCTGAAATGGGGCTAGTGTACTAGACTGCAACAAACCCCTGATTTTGGGATACCCTATGCAAGACGCAACTACTGTTTTCGTGAAAAAAATCAACCGTTTTAAAGAAAAATTGCAGCGCTTTGCGATGACTCGGTTATTTTTTACCAATTCGCTGACAGCTTTAGGGGGGGGGGCCCCCCTCCCCCCTCAGTAATGATGCCCTCTAGTCAGAGGTCCTCTGTTCAAATCCGGGCTGAGGAGTATTTTTGTCTCAATACAGGAGGGGTGTCCAACCTTGAACTTATATGACCTCGAACATGGCCTGAAAATACTAAAAGCAATCTTCTGTACAGTGGGCTATAGTGTACAGTCCTAAATTTATGCTAGGTTGAGGTTATAAGAAACCGAGGTTGGATACCCTTCCTGTACATTACTTATAAACCCCTACCATGCACAAATTCTGTACTAGTAGTATACTCAGCCATTTTATGTCTGTCTGCTTGATAAAGTAGCTATTTGATAATTAAGACTTTGTTGCTGAATTCAAAATGCCTGTCAACTTTGAGCCATAAAATCAAAAATCTCCTCATCAGCTTTTTGTTAAATTTGAGGCACAAAAATCTTATTGGTTAAACTTGTGTGAGAACCCCAGAAATGCTCGTGGAACCACTTCTTTTTTACAGCTGTAAAAAGTTTATCCGTATAAAGATTAAAGTAAACTGTAGTATTTGCTACTCGAATTCATCTTATCTCTATTTGCTATTAATCTTATCTGCATAGAGATAAGAATATTCTGAGTAGCAAATACTGCAGTTAACACTAATCTTTAAACAGAAAATCTTTTTACACTGATAGCCAGACAAGCTATAAACTGTTAGGGAAGCCACAAATCAGACATGTCATGTCATCAAAATAGAGAATCTCTTAGTTGAAGCTTGAACCACAGCTAAACAGTAAACAGCCTTAATATAAGAGATACATTTTAGATACCTACAAGGTTTCTTTATACTTGGAACTCCATATTTACTCAGAGAGCAACATTTCCCTCACTTTTTCTTCTTTGTTATTGTGGACTGGAACATCAGTTGTTTGTGGACCTCTGTGCAGTCTTATACAAATCCCTGATTTGGGATAGCCTACTCCAATGGCTGGTTCCAAAGGTTACCTAGGAATTCTGATTATATTTTATTAAGTTAGGGTACCCAGCAGTTGGCATACCCTAGTGTAGCATAGTTTATGTCAAACGGTGAGTAACCTTAGCATGCAGCACAGGGTATCTAAAACCAGGGATTTGGGGTAGACAGCCTTTTGTTTGACAGCTCTGCAGCCAATTAACTGAGTCTACTACGAAATCCTGACTTTCAGATAGTATATGCCAAATGCTAGATACCCAAACTCTGACCTACTTCACTCTAAACAAATTCTGACTGGTTGGTTTCTGGACTTCAACCAAATTGTCAATATTTCATTGGGTTAGAGTACCGCAACATCATGCCTTGCTACATGTAACTTCTGGCAAATTTATGGTGCAGGTTAGATCCGTCTGTGCTTATATCTGTTCCCCCTATTTCTTTTAAGGAGTGGATTTGATTCTAAACATTTTCCTACTTATGAGAATTGTCTGGTGATCAAAATGTTGATTTTCTTAGCATATGAAAGAAAGAAGGACCTTGCTTGATACAGCCTATGAGAGCCAGTCTAGCCAAGGCCCAAGCTCTGCCCTGGCTCATCACCTTGAATTCCATTGTTCAACAAGGTGGTTGCTCCTCCTGTAGATGTCACTTGTTGGGTGATTGGTGTTGGTTATACAAGATGTTTGAAGTTCTTTGTCACACACAGGATAAATCTACCAAGTTGAGCTGAAGATGACTGATCCATCTCTGATTGAAGAGTCTGTGCTCTGTTGGTAGCAGTAGTTTTTCTAGTAGCCTCTGGCTTGATGATAGTTACAAAAATCAGCAGTGTAACAAATAGCCCACAGGCTTTGGACATAACTCTAGCATAATTGTTCTTCCAAAATGATTGTGGAAATTGGGGTGGGAGACTCTTTCAGTTGAGGCCTGTGAAATTAGTTGCAGGATAGGGTGGCATGCACATATCATTTTGTGGGATTGAAGCGAAAAACAGAAGAAAAATCTATTGCTTTAACTTTTTGAAGAGTGAAGGCCGCCCAGCATATGATTTGCAGTCTGTTTGTACACTTGAGTTACTACTTTTTAATATGGGATATTTGTTATTTTAGTGGTAAAGCCAAAATGTATGCAGTGGAGCAGGCACCAGTCATTCAACTAGCTCACCTTTGATTTTAAGCTGGTGAAGTTCCCTAAGCTAATAAAAACAAATCTTAGGGAAGAATCAGAGAAGGATACTCAAACGTTATTCCTAAATTTGCCAATGGTTCATCCTGTCTTCAGAGGCTGTGCAACATATGCACTTCTTTGGCCAGCATCTGAACTCACACGTCAGGCAGGACAAGAGATTTTCAATGGACGGAAGTTGGAAAACTTTGAGTAAGTTCCCCTTGGATACCACTTGGATAGGATATGGGAGTCACCATCACCCTCTCTTATTTGAACAAGCTCCATAGGCTGGACATGTGCTTCCAGCTTAGAGATAAATTTTATCTCTTTGTGAAAGCAGAGAAAAATCTGGAAAATATGGAGAGGCTGTATTGATTATTGAATTACAATTCTATAGTATCTAATGGATGCTCCTTGTTGGAAGGTGTTCAGTTCATTGTCGATTTGATCAGAAATTAAAAGCTGCTTCAGTTACCGATATTGTCAACAGAACAGCATTCATTTTGATCCTGTTGGACCGCTCGAAGGAAAGTCTCTCCTCATTCCCTTGAGCAGGAATGGAAACAGTGTATCTCAGCAACGATTCCTTGGGTGGAGCGACGGTGATTTTGCTGCTCATGGTTCCAGAGTAATGTTATAACTTCAACTAACGTTGAAACAAAGAATATATATATATTTAGGGTTTGCTAATCCTTAATCTCGTTAGATTACGGATCCCTATCCGTAATCTAGACTTTCAGTATGGTTCCCCATCTTTGGAATATGGTTGTGACAGCTGTTTATGTAGTTCCTGCAAGTGTGTGGGATATAGAGCACTAGATAGAATTGATTTCGGCTTCCAGTCTGTCTTGTGGCCTCGCTACGCTAGTCGTTTGTTACCCTTGGTAGCAGTATTTCTCCTTTTTCAGGGTCTCCCAGTTCAATTTTACCCGGGCGCGGAACTTTTCTCTGTATGGTGGTATTTACTCTGCTTCTATTGCATATTGTTGGATGACTTTCCTTGTAAGAAAAATACCAGGCGTATCCATTGGACATGTTGTTTTGAAGGTTAGTCTCAGGCGATACTACCACAGTGCCACGTGTTTTCATTTTAACACTGAACTTGTATGGTGTTAGTTTCTTCTCTCATCTTTTTTTTGTTTGTTAGGCTAGCGTCAGTCTTCCACAGATCCCTGAATTTAGGATATCTCTGTTTAATCATGGGTAACCTAGTCCTGACCTTCTTCACTGCCATTGTGATTGGTTAATTTCCAAACTTGGCTCTAATCTTCAGTATTTTTGGGTTGGGTATCCACCGTTTGGCATTGGGTATCCCAAAATAAGATGATTATGGTAGACTGGCTAGCTTAATTTGCATGTTCTATGGGCCGAATTGGTGACATAAATAATCAGAAGTCTTATATACCTGGCATTACTGTTGAAAGGAGGTTGTATTTCAGGTTCGAACATTAGTAAGCTAGGAATCGTCCCATTGGTGTTCAAGATCAGCTGTTTTTCGATGTGTGCCGAAAGAAAGGTCTAAAATTTGCCCTGCAACACTTCTCCGTAATTAAGTTAAAAGCTAGGTCATTCGATGCTGAACCATTTTTTTCAGTTTTTTTATTTCCACCTCTTGCTTTTCAGACTTTTTTCGACCAGACAGTATATGCCCCGTTCTCGATCTGCTGTTTTTATACTGGAATCAACCTTCTTGAGGGAAAAGGATTTGCAGAAGCAAAAGAAGAAATAAAAGCTAAATTCGCTTTAACTTACGTGGTGAGTCTTCTTTCCTTTTCTTCTTTCCTTGCTCTACAGTTTGTTTATGTTTCGGAAAAGTTTTCGTCTGGCTCAGATTTGGAGTTTCTGGGAGTATCACATCCGGTATCTGCTTATGAATTTAGGATCGTAAGGACGGTTCCCGTTGTCCTTGTAGTCCCTAATTGATCATGATGTAATCGGAGCTGATTGGTTCCCAGGCAGCAGTATCACGGAACAATGAGCAGAACGACTGTAGGAAAATTTGAAGGTAAAAAGTTGACAATGCCCAGACATGACTTACCCCTGACAGTTAGTCTGTAAAACATATACTCTTACGACTTTCGCGGCAAGCAGCCACACAAAAACGAGGAACGGCAAGATCCCGGTTCTGATGGTTTTCTTCTTCTTCCTCAAGACAGGAAACCCTGGTTTGATAAGTCAGTAGCCCTGTATTGATTGACCATGAAAGAGCAGTAGCCCTGTTTTAGTAACTTTAGCCTCATTTATTGACGAACAAGCATCAGACCAGTAAAACTTTCTTAATACTGTTGACGAACTAGGCTCCTGCTTTGGATTCGAAAATATTTTACCGGTCAAAGCTCTTACACTCAGGGGCGTCACTAAGGGGGGGGGGGGGGTTGGGGGGGACTCCCCCCCCCCCCCAATGATCTTGAGAAAGTACTTTCGTCGGGCGAAGCCCGGCGAAAATCCACTTGTTTGTCGGCGCGAAGCGCCGGCAAGCACAGAAGAAATAGAATTTTGTATGCTTTTGTGAGGCGTCGGTTGACTCGTGAAATCCTGCAAACATTTGTCGGGCAAAACACTGAAGAAATCGAATTCTGCATGCTATTGTCGTGCCTCGGCATTCTCGTCGGCACATCGGCTTCTTTTCATACAGAAGGAATCCAGAGGAAATAAGTTTGTTATGCTTTTGCCGGGCGTCGGTCGACTCGACGGCACATGGGGGTCTACTTATACGAAGAAATCAAGTTCTGCAAGCTTTGTCGGGCGCACCCGGGGAAGTTCAAGTCTCATCGGCACAAGGGGTTATTTTTACACGTAAGAAATTAAGTTATATACAGTCTAGTCGAGCAAAACACAGACAAAATCAGATGCTCGATGGTTTTTTCAGGCGTCGGTATTCTCGTCGGCAAATCATGTTCTTTTTGCACGTAAAAAAAATCAAATTCTCAAGTCTCAATAAAATCTCATCGGTACATCGGCTTCTATTTACACGTAAAAAAATAAAGTTCTTTACAGTCTTGTCAGGCAAAACGCAGATGAAATTGAATTCTGAATGCTTTTGAAAATTCTACGAACATTTGTCGGGCGCAAATTTTTCCGTAAAAAAATACAGATTTAAAAAAATTTCGCCGTCGTTGCGTAGTTCGATAGATATATAGCTAGATAAACCTTTTTATTCGCCAAAAACTGATCGTGGCTCACGCCAAATTTGTTCGATATAGTCATGGATATAAATGAGCACACAACTAATAGGCCTACGCATACACGGCTACAACGGTCATAAATAACATGATAAACTAGCAGCTCAGCTTCTGCGTCGTTATACATCTTTAAAAATGAAGGGACAAAACTCTTTGCAAACCTCTGGTGGGAACATTTAATTGGCTTCAACTTTTCAACCGTAGTAGCTACCTTGCGAGGGAGCCTTTCTGACAGCTTTTCGGAAGGGAAAATATTTTTGTGGATCGGGTGATTCAGAGATTTGACACCAAACTCCATGCATAGTTTCAGCCTTCGTTCATGTAAGGATTTGATTTCGAATGTATGTAGTAACTCTTCATAGGACCTCTCGGAGACCTTTGACGCTTTGAGCAGAGCTCTTTTTGGAATCTTCTCAATTCTGGCGGTCTGTTCGACCGTGAGGCCAAAATGCCAAACAGGGGCTCCGTATTCTAAATTTGGTCGGATAAATGAAATGTATATCCGGAACAAGTGTTTAGTGGGGCCCCATGCCTGGACATGAGCTTAAGCATCATGTCCGGCATTCCCTCGCTTTATCCGGCATTCCCTCGCTTTATCATGAGGGTCGTCTCTGCTTCCCATTTTAAATCTTGAGTTAAGATTATCCCTAGGAGTTTAATTTTTTCCACTCTCAAGGAATCTGAAATTTCAGGTAGAAAAATAGGGTTGAAAGATTTAAAAAAAGAAATTGTCATAGTGCACGGTTTACTATCATTCACAGTCATATTAGATTTCAAAGCTTGCATTTTTACTTTACTTACAATATCTTGGACTTGACTCGAATCCTCTCTACAACAAACTTCAACAGTTGTAAGATCATCGACATACTTCCAACGATTTTCAAAATCATCAGCTATATCATTAATCATGACTAAAAATAAAATTGGACCTAAGATGGTACCCTGGGGCACACCACAAAGTACCGCTGCTGGTCCAGAGTAAAACGTTCCGATACTTTAAAATCTGGGATCTACCTGTTAAAAAACTTTGAATTATTTTTATTACTTTAGGATTAACGTTAAAAACATGATAGAGTTTAGAAATTAAAATTTTGTGGTCAATAAGATCAAAACCTTTTTTAAAATCAATTGCTATCTAATTCAACCATTTACCGGGCTCATCAATATGCTTAAAAACAAAATGGAGAAGACTGGTTAGATAATGTGAAGTTGACGTACATTTTCAGTTTCCATACTGTCGATGATCTAGCAATGGTTATATTTCTACTTTAAGCCAATCAGCAACAAAACTTACGTATATTTTATATACGTATATATTTTATATGCGAGGCTTCTGTTAAGACCTTTCTTTTCAGAGCTTACTGTACTCCGCTGTACTGTTTGTCACTGGTGTGTAACACGAGAGTTAAGTGTCTAGATACATTTCGGGTTTTATATAACAACTCTTTCCGGTGGCTACACGGACTTACATGGAACTGTAGTGCGTCTGGCATGTTTGTGGGTGAGGGCCTTCCTTCTTTCGGGGAACTTCGGCGTCGGGCTATCTTTTCTCTCCAGACCCGAATTCTTCGCTCTCGAAACCCCATGCTCGTGGTTCTTTCGAGTCCCCATATGAGACTGACGTTGCCTGTGTGGTTAGTCTGGAACCGCGAACTTTACACTTGTTGAGTAGAAGGCTCGCCATCTTAAATGTATTTTGTTGTTGTTTTTTTATGTGTTGTATGTGTAATGGCTCTAGAAGCCGTAGTCGAAGTTAAATAAATAAATAAATAAATTTACTGAATAATGGAGTTCCGGGAAAAGGCAAATTGGAAAAATTTAGCCTGCGGCGCTTGGTTTGTCTTGTCTTGGTACAGTCGTTGGAAGCTTGGCTTTTTACCGAAAGCTACAATGAAAAGCCGAATATGTGATAATAATCTCTACTGCAGTTAATCACATAATTACGCCTGCGGCGCATTTTGTAGTATTCTTTATTTGGAAGGAATGGTGTTTTATTTAGTTGGTGTTTTAGGATTGCAATTCTTGGGGGTCTGAATCACGTTAAAAGCTTTTAGGATTGAAATTCGTGGGGATCTGAAACATGTTAAACGCTAAAACTTGTATGGTAGGTATAGCTAAATTTTTCCGGAAAAAGGGCAGATTAAAAAAAATTCGCCGGCGGCGCTTGGTTTAACTTATCTTGGTACAGTTGTTGGAAGCTAAGCTTCGCTTTTTAGTGAAAGCTAAAATCAAAAGCCAAATATATGGACTTTTGTATACGAAATTATACCAAAGAAACAATCTCTACTCAGTTATTTTACAGATAATTTCGCCTGCTGCGCATTTTGTAGTATTCTTTATTTGGAAGAACGGTGTTTCATTTAGTTGGCGTTTTAGGATTGAAATCCATGGGGATCTGAAACAGGTTAAAAGCTAGAACTTGAATGCTAGGTAGCTCAATTTTTCCGGAAAAATGGCAGATCGAAAAAATTTCCCCTGCGGCGCTTAGTTTAACTTGTTCTTGGTATAGTCGTTGGAAGCTTCGCTTTTTAGCCAAAGCTAAAATGAAAAGACAAATATGTGAACTTTAATATACGAAATTTCAGTTCTATCCCGGTTCTATTTTGTGCTGGCGGGAAATGTACGCCGTTGCCGCGAAGCGGCATCGGCGTGTTTCGTTGGCACATTTTTGAATCCGTCGGCACAAACCGGACGTCCCCCCCCCCCAAAGGTAAAAGGCTAGTGACGCCCCTGCTACTCGGAGTATAAGCAGTAATAAAAAGGAGGCCATTTCGCTTTCGTGCCGATGTTCAGGCTTTAGTACTATTTAAACCACGTAAGCTAACACTTTCAAACTCTTGAAGCCGTTTCGGCGTCGAAGTCCGCTTTGTGGCGTAAGCAAGGAGCTCTTCGTAGAAATTTCGGTGTGAAAAATTGACCATAAAACTTGCTGGTTCACGTGTAAGACTAGCTCACTAGAACTAGGAAAGCTTAGAACTAGAGCAGAGAGCTACAGAGAATTGATCTTAGTTGGATGGATAGAGACAACGAATTGTTTTAGGGGAGCGATTAAGGCAGGAATGTCTTAGGCTCTGAAAATGAAAGGTCCTTATGAATGTGTTTTCAAGTTCTTGTATACATCGCAGTTTTGCTTTTAGAGTGGACTAAGCTACTGGCCTTTTGTCCAAGCTATCAACTACTTATTCATTGCCGGCAAGAACCGAGTGGTATTCACTGGGCTGGCTAGTTTCCTGTGGACAGTATACCTCTCGTTCGTTAAGGACAGACCGATAGTGCAGAAATGACTTGGTCTAAGCTCCTCAAGTCGATCGTACCCGGTGCTCAGAGATTAGTGCAAAGAAACGCTGCATCTGTTATTAGAAGTGAAGGAACTTTGCTGAAGAAACCCAATGTTCAAACTACCTGGTTCAGAAATGCCTCAGAAGAAGCTGGTAAAGCTGCCGAGACTGTGAAACTATCCAGTACTGAAAAGTTCAAGAGGGCTGTGATGGAATATGGACCGACGTTACTCGTCTTTCACATTTCAATGTCTCTTATCTCTCTGGGAATGTGGTACGTCATGGTCAGACAGTAAGTAATTTTCCCTGTGACTATACATTATTTTCAGAACACGAGGGGAAGTAAAAGATGTAATATTAGCGTGCCGTGCAGCCCTGTTGCAACAGTATCTTATGACAGTCATGTACAATAGCATTTGTATCGCTCATCTGGATGCGGGAAAAAATTACACCTAGCCGTGCGATAATCCTCGTGACCTCGTTTCACAGCAAAGACCTAGGACGAAACCAAAGACCTCCACTTCCTGGCGACCAAAGACTTTCTTTGACCTAGGACCAAAGACCGCAAGTTTGAGCCTCCACGGGATAGTATAGCATGACTAAGTTTCGAATACCAGGATTTGTTGGCACATGTAGGTTGAAGAGGCGAGCGGTTTAGGATGCCCGAAACTGATAATTGCCTCTAGTGCGTAACACGAATGGCAACTAGCCTAATGGTAGTCTGTAACATTATATCGTGGGCCCATAACAAGCTGTTCTTTACTGCATATGCTAGTCGTCTTCCCCCTTTATTTATGGGCATTTTTGCCCACTGCCTGGCGCTGAATCGCATCTTTTCAGGTCATAGATAATAACAATGACTTTTCTGTCTGTCTTGAGTCTAACAAACAGAGCACCCTGCATTATATTACAGGAACCTAGGCAACTTTTAAGGGGCGAAGATCATTGAAAAGCCATGTAGAATGTCCTTGGAAAAAGCAACTAGGAAAAAGCAAAGCGTCGTGGGCCTTTTTTCGTTCGGATATTGTAGGAATGGACAAACTTTGTAGCAAAGGATAAAACCTGACGAACTGCTTAAGTCGGAGATGTTGAGCCTTGGAAACTTAGAGGGCATTCAAAGATCTTAGAGCGTGTTCCAACCTTTTAAAAAGTTACTACACTGACCGTTCGACCCCTCTCGTGATAGTAACTATTTGCTTACCGCGCTCGGAAGACGTAGTAACTGAAGCGATTGGAGAGATTAGCGTCTGGCGCGATATTTTGCCACAAGTAGACAAATAGTTCCAGCCTTGACGCCAAGAAGCCAGAAGCCGTCATCTGTAGTTACTACGATAAGCAGGGTGGAACACTACCTCGATTGGTTAGAATTTCTGTGTTGTATGTTTAGATAGAAGCTTTGGACCAAGGGATTAATGTATTGTAACCGTTTCGTACACAAAGGCTTCTAAAAAGTTAACATCGCTCTTTTTAGGCTCGGCGCTAGTGAGATTGAAAGCCTCATCACCAACGTGGGACTCCCTGCTAGCAGTGTTCTGGCATCAGTTGGAACCTTTGGTATCGCTTATGCTGGACACAAGGCCACCGCTCCAGTCCGTATCGGAATCTCACTAACTGTCGTACCCATCATTGTCCGAGTGTTGAAAAATAAGGGCATTATGAAGTACGAAAATGGGAAGTTGGTTATCGCCCAAATTAAGCAAAGGAGGATGAGATAATTCAGTTTGACGGGTTGTTTTTAATCGGGCGCTTTGTTCATTGGGTTTCGTTACCAACGCATTTTAGAATATTTATTTTGGACGGATTTGCTCGTGTAATCCTATAGGCAAATTCGGCGTACTACGACACCGCTCTTGTTTGGTAATAGCTGCGTTTTTGCATTCCTGTGGACCGTAGCCGTTGGCCTGTGTGCTAATAAGGCGTTTTTGCACGCGTTTTGTCGTAGACTCTGGCCTGTGGGTTCGAACAGCAAAAACGCCTTATAAGCTGCGGCTAACTAAAAATGGCAAATTAGTACTTTGATGAACGGTCTGGGGACTACTCTGGCATTCTAAAAAACAGCTTACTGCCTGGTTTTAAACTAGTGTGCTAACTAACCCAGTGTGCTATTCTGGACACACCACAACCTACAGCTACAAAAAGTTCTGGACCCACTATACAAAAAAAATTCCACAGAGAGTTAACAAGCAAACAGCAGTCATTCACAATACTTACATTTAACTTTGAAAAATTCATTTTTGTATTCCAGAATTTCCAGATACTCAGCATCCTCCATTTTTGAAAGGAGCCACAGGCTAAGGCCAAGGAACAACGGCATCAAGAAGGCCTTTGGCCGTAGCCTGTGGATTTCGTTCTTTGGCCGTTGGACTGAGGAGTAAAAACGCCTTATAAGCAGACAGGCTACGGGGAAAGGTTTGCCAAAACACCCAATAAGCAGAGCTACTACTTACAGGCGTGATGTAAGGCATGCAAAAACGCAGCTAATGATAATTCAATACATTTTATTCCGGTAACTAAGACCATAATTTGAGAACACACATAACGAAACTAATAAAATGAAAAACAAAACAAAACCAAGACCATATTACCCTCTATCAATAGGCTCATATAACTGTTTCCATACTGGAAGTGAAAGCCGTAGGAGCGAAGTACTCAATTGACAAATAAGGGTATTGTCGCTTGCAAGAAGCCGTTTTCTCAGAGACTCACGACACAGCCAATGCAGCTCATAAAAATTCGGGACATTATGATCAGAAAACACTTCACTAGCACTTGTAAAACGAGGGAGTTTATGAAGAAATCGAAAAATATCATTGTACGCAATACGCAGCTCGCTTATTCCTTTCTTCGTAAAAGAACAAACAAGAGAAAGACCGAAAATACTTGTACAATACGACCGAAAAAGAAACGTCTTAACGTCGGGAGTACAATGGTGGAAATTCCGCAACAGCATATTTCCACGTGTATAAACCGATTTCAACGAATGACGAATGTGGGTATCATCAACAAGATGCTCATTAAACACAAACCCGAGGTATCGAAATTGTGAAACAAATGAAAGCACACTACCATTCAGAAGAATAGGCGGAATAAACGGGGCGACAGAACCCTTAGGCCTAAAACAAACACATTCAGTTTTTGCAGAGTTAAAAATGATATCATTTTCATCTGCAAACGATTGGCAAATTCGCAGTAATTTATTCAGGGCATTAGGGCATGTTGCTAGCAAAACTAGATCATCGGCATAACTAATATTATTTATGCAACAAAACCCGACGTGGCAACCAATGCCACTAGCACTTAAACGTTTGTTTAGATCGTCGCAATAAACCGTAAACAAAAACGCGGAAAGCACGCCCCCTTGCCGTACTCCGTTAATAACAGAGAAAGGGGAACTTAGCTCAGACCCCCATCGTACCAAAAATCGCTGGTGCTGGAACCAATACGCAAGAACACGCAGGTAAGGTAGAGGAACACCTCTTTTTCGAAGGATTAGAAGGAGCTTTCGCTGATTCACTCGATCAAATGCTTTCTTAACATCCACGAAGCAAGCATACACGTACGTTCCAAAAAGCCAGTAGTACTCAATGACAGCACGCAAAACAAATATAGCAAACTCAACCGATAACTTCTTTTTATACGCAAACTGATTTTCGGTAGTCCCTAGGAAGTTACTCAACCGACCAAGGAGAAGCCGCTCTAGAACTTTGGACATCGTTGACGCTAGAGCAATGGGTCGAAAATTATCTGCCTTCGAAGAATCTTTTAGTCGATTTTTCTGCAGTGGCACAATTAAAACTTCCATCAACGAATCAGGAAGAAAACCGTGTCTAACCATTAGAGAAAATAATATCGCAAGGTAAGGCGAAATAACGGTCACGCAAAACTTAAGGTGGTTGGAAGTCAAACAATCACGTCCACCAGCAGAATTACCACGTAAATTTTGTATCGCTAACATAACTTCTGAAGTTGTAAAATCAGCAACACTAGTAGACATAGTACGATCATCAAGAACGTCTGCAAAACCAGCGTGGGGAACAGAACTAAATATATTAGCGAAATGGCTTCTCCAAAAATCGCATATCTGACCAGGAGAATTTCTATCTTCAACAACAACGGGCAGGACTGAAGATCGACGGTTCGAAGCACTTATTTCCGTCCAGAAAACACTAAAATGCTTATTACGGTAATTTGCAGCCATTTGGTTAGCGCGTATCGCCAGCTCTTGAGAACGTACCCAACGGAGCATACTTTTGAAACGGCTTTTCCAGATACGTCGGGTATTATCGAGAAAACCTCCGCTCACACTACCTTCTCTTACCCACTGCAGAAACCAGTATCTGGCCATATCATAACAGGGTTTAACGAACACGGACCAACCGGGGACGACATATTTCCGGTTACGCACTCTAGAAGATGCACAGGGAATCGACTTTTTAGCAGAAAGAAGTAGAATCGAGCAAATAGACATGAACATATCAAGGATTTCGCTTTTGTGCATATCACAACTACATATAGTTTCACCACAATTTACAAGGTCGTCGAAAATCGGTAGGTTATCTAACCCGCTGAAACTGCATTTTTATGGTCACTCAGCTGTAACTGGCTTGCATCGGACCAAAGTAGCTTCTCGAACTTACGGGCAGTGCTGGGACCAGTAACTAATTCACAACACTCTACCGACAGATGACACTGCACTTGAAAGTGGTCAGAACCGATTGTGTCAAGGCGAACTTCTACATCGGTCAAAGTGCCTAAAATTCGATCACTGACCAGAAAGTGGTCCAGCCAAGATCGCGCATCGCACGAGTTGCTGAGGAATGTGAAGCTGTCTGGGGGCAGCGCTAGCTGGTCGGCAATGTGAAGACCATTTTCATTACAGTAGTTCACTAACTCGTCATGGAAAACAGTTTTCTTTAGCAGATTGGAGTTGAAATCACCGGCAATAATCACCGCGCTTATATTGGGAAAAGCGGTGTGAAATCCAGTAATATTATCCAGAGCGGCTCTTAGTTCAGAGACGTTCTCGGTCGAGCACACAGGCATGTATACATTGAACAGCAAAATGTTTCCAATATCAGTAGAAACATGCAGCACTTGAATGCGATCATTATCAATTTCTAGAGGCTTAACTGACGGTGCAAGTGATCTGTGCCACATCGCAGAGAGACCGCCCGATGGACGACCTCTACGGAGCTGAGAGTCATAGCACACTGAAGACTTAGAAGACACAATAAAGTCAGAATTCAAATTTTCGAGTTTACCAAATTCAGAAGGAGGGAGCATAGTCTCTTGAAGCAAAATGATGTGATTTGAATTGCGAAGCATCATAATCTGCTGCAGACGAAGACGAGCTGAGCAACAGTTATACGATACTATTTTCACAGTCATTAGTTATCGTTTCGAGACGGGTCACTCTGAGAGTCGCTAGCAGCTGGGTGCTCATACAACTTTCTGAAAAGGATCCGAGCAGGCCAAAATTTCGCATTTAACAATCTATCCAGATAGATACTAGGTACCTCTATCTTGAAAGAGCAATACGTATTGAACTTGGTGGGAACCGGAACGCAACTAGCTTGACACTTCAGAGCTTTGGCAACGAAATTTTGAACTTCATCAGATGTGGTATTGGGCGCAAAACGTGTCACAAACACCTTAGATGTGCGGATAGCAGCAACGGATTTAAGGCTACATCTTTATCGAACGAATTGCCAATGTTCTGCGGAACTCTCTTATTGTTCTGTGAAGAGTTATTACTTCTTCCATCCCGTAGAATAACACGAGGCTGCATTCCATTCACTCTCGCAGATCTCCTAACAGCCCCGCTGTACGTACCGTCATTGCCATCTTCCGGTGCAGCAGGGATACTTATGCTTTGACTAGTGGCACAAGGAGGCGTCGCGATCGGGACGGGCTGAATATTCACAGACGCAACCGGTGGAGGAACGACAGAGCTTGGCGCGCCTGAGGGCATAACAGTGCTGACGAGAGATCGAAGGGAATTTATTTCCGCTTTCAGTGTATCATACGACGAGATAATAGTCGCCAGATCAAAATGTGAAATGTTCAGAGCAGGAAGGCGCTTCAGATTGCTGCAACGAAGACTGGCAAATCTTCCAGATCACACTGAGTCAAAATAGAGTACAGCTCGTTCAGGACAGGTCTCTTAGCGGTAAGACCAGAGCGCGTCCTCAGAAAATCATGGAAGTCCTTTGTGATCTTAGACGTCAGGGCACTGGGTAGGAGGGGAACCAGAACAGCTTTTGCGCTAATGATCTCATCGGGCTCATAAAAATCATAGCAAAGTTGCAGAAGAATATCTTTCGGAGTACCATTTTCAATCCGAGAGACCAAAAAGCACAGGAGCTCACTAATAATCGGGGGTCCCGATGCCATTACTTTACGACCAAAGTTATGTCGAATCAATGTCCAAAAAGAATGTCCAAATTCAGGTCAAGGGTCGATAACACTGAGCAGAAATTATCATAGCACAGTAAGATCCAGTAGGTGTGCACTCGTCAAATACTGAATGAATAATGCCGGATTAGGATCTGTCGCGGGTATTGGGTATTTTGTTGGAGCTTGGTGAGGAGAGGATGATGTTGACGTGCTAAGGCCTTCGAGAACCCAGCTGAGAAATGCCCTGGGTTGGATGACACTTCAGCACAGTATACGAACTTGTCAATACTTATGCAGCATTTTCTTTACATTAGTGAAGGAATGTCCGAACCTGCCCCGTGGGTGTCTGAAAAGGCCCCACCATTGCTCATTTTTGGACAGCACGATCTGACTTGGCAATAGCTCCTTTTTGAAAATTTAGTTACGGATAAGGCAGTGAATTTATTGGTATACAATGCCAGATCATTTGGCTTTCCGATGTGATTATAAAAATGATGATTGGTCCACCAGGGAAAGAAATATTGACGAGAATCTGAAAAACCTCCGGATTAGGCCCAGTCTCCCTATTGTCAACCAAGTCTTGAAGCTCCCCTTACTCTAAAATATTAAAAAAAAAACTGTTCCAACTCACGTGAAAGTTACCAAACCAGAATTTGAAAGGAAAGTTTGCGCCAGGTATTTGGCACCGTCTCGATTTTTTTTTGTTCCTGACCTCATGGCTACACGCTGAATCAGCCATCCCAGATTGGGAGATAATTGTAGGGCACATTGCATCAAATTGAAGGTCGGTATAGAAACCCATGGCCTCTTTCAAGTTTAGCCACTTGCGGCGCTAGTGAGTGAATGAAGAAAAAGGCTTAAAGCACGTGTACACACAATCCGATAAGAGCTCGCATTCGAAAATACCGCGTGCGAAATTCGCATCATGATGAAGAAACCTGCATGCGATGCGTTAGTATCTCCATGCGAAGGAGGAAATTTGTCCGGTAAGCTGATTTTTATTTTAGAGATATTTCAGCCTTCTTGTTAAGGGTCCTCTTAGGCTCAAGCTAGAAAAGTGAATCCGAGATCCTTTATAGGTCGAGCCTGAAGAGGACCCTTGCAAAGTAGTGCCGACATTTTGCTAGAATAAAGTCAGCTGACGTATCTGACAGCCTCTAACCAATAACAAATAATAAAGAACCGTCGCCTCCCTATCTCTGTAATACGACCATGCGGAATCGAATATATTCTGATACCCTAACCGATGCAAACGAGCGGAGGAGGAGCTACGCAGAACATAATATTTTGTTACCTCTACAAACAGCGATATCGCAGTAAAACCCTGCAGAAGAATATGAACGCCGTCTGATTCGTCCTTGGATCTGATTTGTTGTCTACGATTGTGACATCACGTCTAACTCGTTGCAGACCGGGTTCTCCACCCCCGCAGGGATTCGACCGTTTTTCATCCGGTATGAACAGCGGCGAAGAGTGAAGTAGACAGGGATCAACTCAAACCTCACAGCAAGTAACTCTAGCTCGTCTCAGTTTTGTCGAGGTATCCATAGTCGCTGCATGTGTCAAAGACGGAGGTTCTATTGGATTATTTGTTCTTGGATTACGCAGTCAGCTGTGATACGTTGAAACTGGAATGTGTGTGTGCACGAACCTTTACCAGCGACTGATTCAATAGTTACAGCATTTACCCAAAATATAATCCAGGCTGTAACCATGACCGTAAGTCAGTGCGCAGTTGGTAGGAGGTCACGGGAAAGAAAAGATGACAAGTTTACGCACTCTGGCTCGGCTCACTACTGCCGCGTCGCGTCCAGCTGGAACCTGTCTATGAATTGTTGACTTAGACGATCAGAGAACTTTTATGTCAATACACAGCTTAAACCATCACAAGGATTGAAATCTCGCTTCCAATCTGTTTAGAAGCTCATCAAGATTCTTTCTTTTCCAAAGTGACATAAATAGTCGACTGCTTTTTAAAGTTTTCAGCATTTCAATCAACTTTTCCATATCAAAGTTGATGAGAAATTCACTAGAACTGTCACTCCTCAACCTCTTGTCAGAAATGGAGGAAATTAAGTCAGTAAAATACTCAAAGTCCATTCCGTGATGACACTTAAGCACTAGCTGACATTGGTCTTCCCATTCTGCCGTTGCTTTCAGGTCAGTCTGCGGTGGTTCGCAGTCTTTCAACTCGTCGGCTACACTTTGGTTGGCTCGGAGTAGCGAGTCAAGAACAAGGAAGATGTTAGCGCCATTGAACCAGTTGTGGTTGATGGAGATGGTGTCCTCCTAGAACCGAAACTGAAGAAGGATCTAACTCTAGAGCAAACTAAAGAAGGTCTTCCCGTTCTTGCTGAGCGCGTGAACAAAGATTGTCCACAAGCGTTTTCCCGTGACTCCCAACCTATTCTCAGATCAAGCAGGCCGTGCAACATACCGTACAGCTGATCATAGGCTACACTAGATATGTCCCGAAAGCAGACGTGGGGATGAGCAAAGTAGAAGATGGTTTTCCTGAGATTCCGAAATCCCTTTCCAGCGAGCAAAGCGCGTCATGAAAACTGAGAATCTGATTCCTGGTATTAGTTGCGTTTTTGTTCGGCTTTTGCCTTTCCCGTTTCAGCTTTGGCTTTTGATCGTTTTAAGGCCTTTTTTAACATTCTTGCGTTTTCGCAAGTTGCCGTTACTACTAAGGACTTTTCACTTTTCTCGGATGAAAACGCTATTGTGACAAATACCATTTTATTTGTATTTTACTTGCACTTCAAATTTTTCATCTTTAAAATCCGAGACAGTCTCGAAATACTGATTTTCACTTTGAATCAAATTCCGCTTTTATTGGATTTTGGGATAAACTGGCTAAAGTAGCGACGCAAAAAGCCAAAAGGAGAGCGTAACTTGGTCAACTACCAAGTTTGACTTTTTGCAAAAAGGCGAGGGAAAAGGCGAAAGTCGGTGTTTGCCTTTTTGACAAAAACGGGAAATTGTCAAACAGCGTTTAGGATCATTTTACTAAAACGCAAAAAAAGTAAATAGCCGTCGAAAAGGCGAGTGAAAAGTCGAACAAAAACGCAACTATTGTTTTTTCACTTTCCGTTGGATTTACCTCGAAAACTCGCGAAAAGCTGAAAACAACAGGGCACCCCCCCGGCACCGACCCTGTAACGGCCGAAATCAGCGGTGTCGGTTATGCATTAGGCGATTCACCTGAAATTACGTAGTAACCAGTATAGGCTGTTGTAAGGCGTTGGCGGCACCGAGCACTTGCTCTTGCTGTACAACAACATCGAAAGTGGATAACCCCTCGCTCCTTAGCTTCACTCATGGTGCCCACTTTGCTTGTTGACTCATTCTTCAGATGGACGAAATATTAGTTGCGTTTTTGCTGATACCATGGTATCTGCTACCACGGTAACTGGATCTGCGATTAGTCGTTTTTGCAGTTATCGTGGTATCTGATATACGGTGCTCTGCAAAAACAACTATTGCCGAAATTGCACTTTTCGAAGTCATCTCAAAAGAAGAACTGATATCCAGTTACATCACTAACTAAGTGCTAAACTTCTTTCTCACCAACCTGACAAAGTTTGATGAAACTGAGATCACTTTTTCAGATACCACGACCAGTTACCACAGTCGGACCGTAGTATCTGAATATCTGATACCACGATAACTGGCCAGATACCACGATAACTGCAAAAACGCCTTTTGAGCGTATCACATACCACGATAACTTCAAAAACGACTTTAGATCGTGGTATCAGATACCATGGTATCTGCAAAAACGCAACTATTCTGTTCCCTTGTAGGTTTTGTTTTTGGGGGGAGAGAATCAGATATACAGCAAGGAAGGGAAGCTGAACTCATTGCTACCTTTTTGATTGCATTAAAAGTAGTCATAGTGATAGTCACAGTAATGAATCGCATTTAACCTTACCAAGTTGATTACTTGGTGGTGCCACCCTGACGGAATAAATACCGTCTCACCCTGCTCCTGGACCAACTCTGTCCAAAGCGACATTCGCTCATCTTGAATCAGTCGCAGGTCGTATGGAAGTTGGTCCTTGTCATCCCGAAGCCTGAGTTCTTGGCCTTTTGGAACGAGATACCAGAGCTTACGGCCGCAGACGTTGGAGGACCAGCTGAAGGACCCGAAGACGTCTGCGTGAAAAGGAGTCCTGCAAAAAAAACAGATATTCAGTGAACCATTTGTTGGTCAGTCAGTTTGGACTGTGCGGGCGGCCGCCTGTAAGAAGATACGAAACTATGGTGTTGCAAATGGTATCAGAATTAAGTTGTAAGGTAAAGTACAACGTCAGTTAATGAAAATATAGCGAAGGAGAAGCGTGCAGTAAACAGCGTTTTCTTAATTCACATTTTATATCAAGTAAGTCTATCCTCAGGCATTCACACAAGTCTTGGAAGTGACCAAAATAAAGACGAGAATAAAAAAAAACAGACCTGGATAAATAAATTTTGTGAAAAACAACTGTTGGTGTGCCACATGTGGAGTATGCTAGCGACTATGACATTTACTCACAGATGTTGAATATTTCACTTTCACTCAACAGATAATACTTGGTATGTTATCTGCTACGAGTTTGCAAACGTAACAAGAAAAAACATCTAGGCATAATGATTTTTCCGATATCATGGTAACAAACAAGAAAGTCAGCAGATGTTCTTTTAGGCGGTGTTTCTGCTTGTATGAAGAACTTTTAAAGCACAACTCTTACTAGAAATGATCTTTTCCCTATGAAATGAATCAGAAAACAAGAGCTACGAGCTCATATGGCACTTGTACGAGTAGGCTGTACAAGAAAGTAGATGAAAACGTCACAAAATACACCCGCCATCCAAAAAGGCGGTTCGGAAATAGAAATAAGATATTTAGTTTCACTCATTTCTGAGCAGTTCCGGCATCGTCTCGATTGCAAATGCACATGACAGTTCAAACTTTCATCCCAATAAATCCACTTGTTTGATCCCTAGACGTGCTACACGATTTCCGGTACTCACTCTATTTCCACCTACCGTGGCCGAATCTGGTTCGGAATAAAAAAAAATCGACCACCTAAAGCATCTTCGTTTATACCATCTACCAAGTTTCACTCGAATCTGAGCATTTTTGGAAAGTTCCGGTACCCCCCCCCTTCCCACCAACGTGGTCGGAGCCGGTTCGGGCCCAATCTCTTAATTCCCTCATCAAGTTTGACTGAAATTGGAGCATAGCCTATCTGCAAGTTTCCAGTACCCCCCCCCCCCCCCCCTACCTTGGCCGAATCCGGCCCAGACGCCAAATAACAAATCTAGGCCGCATAAACTAGGCACTGTCGAATTGCATCTCATTCGGTCCATCCGTTTGGTTTGTGTGCATGTCAAAAGTCCCCCCACCCCCAATTCCCCTAATCGTGGTCGCATATGGTTCGAACGCATGTTTTACATGTCGAGGCCATCGATTCGTATCACCCATGAAGTTTCACTCGAATCAGACCACTCGTTCGCAATTTATAGAAGTCCATGTTTCTCTTCTCTTGCTCCCCCAAAAATGCTCGGATCTAGGAACGGAAGTTTCCGGGGGTATGTTGTGTCAGGTTTTTAAGTCAAGATAATTCGGGTCGCTAATATGCCTGCAAAGTTTCGTTGTCGTTTTACATCTGGAACTATTCTAACTCACGACTACCGGAATTCCAGGAAACCCCCTCCAACTCCCCCCACAGAGCCCCGAAACTATCTGGCTCCGTCAATTTCATCTAGGCCTAATGCTTGTTCCATCCATTAAGTTTCGTCCCAATCCCTCTACTTTTAGAGTTTCTTGAGTTTTCCACACCCCCCCCCCCCATCCCCACAGGTATCGGACCCGACTCGGACGTGACACTGAACGTCCGAGGCGATAGCTCACCAGACAAGTTTCATTCAAATCCGATCACCCGTTCAAAAGTTATGCACGCCACTAGATTCCGGACTCCCCATCCACCCACTCCCCCCACGATGGTCGGGTCGGGGAAACGGCTGTTCTCAAGTCAATCTGTTCGGATCCCTGACATACCTGCCAAGTTTCATCGCCCTAGGACATCAGGAAGTATGCCGAACTCGCGGGATCGCTAGAAATCCGGACCTCCACCCCAACTCCCCCACAGTGCCCTGATCCGGTCCGGTTATGTCGATGACGTGTCGAGGACCTGTGCTTGTTTTTCCCACCAAGTTTCATCCAGATCCCTCCACTTTAAGCGTTTCTCAAAAATTTCCGGTTCCCTCCTCCAACTCCTCCCAGTGTCATCGGATCCGGTCCGGTTATGTCAATGACGTGTCTAGGACCTGTGCTTGTTTTTCCCACCAAGTTTCATCCCGATCCCTCCACTTTAAGTGTTTCTCAAAATTTCCGGTTACCTCCTCCAACTCCCCCCAGTGTCATCGGATCCGGCCCGGATTTAAAGTGAGGTGTCTGAGACACAAGGTCATCCTAAATATCAATTTTCATCAAGATCCGATCACCCGTTCAAAAGTTATGCACGCCACTAGATTCCGGACTCCCCATCCACCCACTCCCCCCACGATGGTCGGGTCGGGGAAACGGCTGTTCTCAAGTCAATCTGTTCGGATCCTTGACATACCTGCCAAGTTTCATCGCCCTAGGACACCAGGAAGTATGCCGAACTCGCGGGATCGCTAGAAATCCGGACCCCCATCCCAACTCCCCCACAGTGCCCTGATCCGGTCCGGTTATGTCAATGACGTGTCTAGGACCTGTGCTTGTTTTTCCCACCAAGTTTCATCCCGATCCCTCCACTTTAAGCGTTTCTCAAAATTTCCGGTTCCCCACCCCAACTCCCCCACAGTGCCCTGATCCGGTCCGGTTATGTCAATGACGTTTCTAGGACCTGTGCTTGTTTTTCCCACCAAGTTTCATCCCGATCCCTCCACTTTAAGCGTTTCTCAAAATTTCCGGTTCCCTCCTCCAACTCCCCCCAGTGTCATCGGATCCGGCCCGGATTTGAAGTGAGGTGTCTGAGACACGAGGTCATCCTAAATATCAATTTTCATCAAGATCCGATCACCCGTTCGCAAGCTAAAAATACCTCAAATTTTGGCTTCACCCTCCCTCCACTCCCCCCCCCAGATGGTCGAATCGGGGAATTGATGATTTCCTATTTAAGCTGGTCGGGTCCCAGACATGCCTGTCAATTTCCATCGTCCCAGCACATCAGGAAGCACGGAACTCGCGGGATCACTACAAATTCGGACTTCTCCCCCCCCCCAACTCCCCCAAAGTGAGCGGATCCGTTCCGGTTATATCAGTCACGTATCTAGGACTTTTGCTTGTACTTTCCACCAAGTTTCATTCGGATCCCTCCACTCTAAGTGTTTTCCAAGATTTCCGGTTTCCCCCTCTAACTCCCCCCAGTGTCACCGGATCCGGTCTGGATTTAAAATGGAGGGTCTGAGACAAGAAGTCCTTCCATGTATTAAGTTTCATTAAGATCCGATCACCCGTTCGTAAGCTATAAATATCTCATTTTTCCTATTTTTTCCGGATTCCCCCTCCCTCCACTCCCCTCCAGATGGTCGGATCGAGGAAGCGACAATTTCTAATTTAATCTGGTCCAGTTCCTGATATGCTTGCCAAGTTTCATCGTCCTAGCTTATCTGGAAGTGCCCGAACTAGCAAAACCGGGACCGACAGACCGACAGACCGACAGACCGACTGACGGACAGAAATAACAATCGCTATATGGCACTTGAGTAAGCTCAAGTGCCATAAAAATATTTTTTGAAGTACCATTACTTTCCACCTAAAACTAGCGATTCTCTTGTTAGCGCTTGTCGACAACGTCCAGCCTTCCTGCTCTCCGACGCGGCGGCTGGGCGCAAAACATTTGAAAACTGAACGTGTCTTGGTCAAAAAGTGGGAAAACTAAGCAAATAAAAGAAGTAATAAACAGAAGATTATCACATCCATATATGTGCAAGAGTTGTCAGCGGACGTTGAAGACTCCGGCAAACTTTTCGTTGGATCACGGAAAACCTGGAAAGGCCGAAAAAGGGCGAACAATTCGTAGTTACGAAACGAAACAATGGAAAAAGGTGGGAATTTTAGAAGCTTATAATCCCGTATTGGAGATAAGTATATTATAAAAGGCAGAATAGGCAAGAGGGGTCCCTTAATGAGTGAAGTTTGAAAAACAACAGCTAACATCTAAAGTGGTTATCTGTTAGTGTTGAAACCGGGCGCCCTTGTGTTACCTGTTATGAAACTTCTGACAATGTGGCAAATCCGATGACGTCAGTCATTGGCGGAGCAGTAATAAGAACGGCCAATTCAAGTCAGCATACAGCCTACTCATAAAAGGTAATTCTCCCTTACCATGATCCCTTAACACCAATGTAAGTGAACTTATAGTCATCCTCATGTTTCTCGTCCAAGTACTCGTTTAACCAATCAGATGCAAAATATTCTGGAACTTCGTAGAACTTGTCCGTAGTTTCTCGCTGCAAGTGCCAATCCTGCAATGACAAACTTTATTATAAAATAGGCGTGTATTTAACAAAAAGTCAACTGAGGCATGTACACAACCATACACACAGAGATAAAAAAAAAAATTTGTTGCAAACAAACATAATATTAGTGGCATTCTTCACGAGATCTGGACATGATGGTTTCTTTTAGTCCAACTCTTATATCCTATAAAGTAGTTTTTGGTATCTCAAAACGTAAGTGGAGGGATACCTATGACATCGTAAAAGTTGTCCGTCCGTCCGTCTATTAGCACGATAACTCTCGAAGGGAATGAGATATTTTGATGAAACTTGGTGTGAGGACTCTTTGGGTCAAGGGCAAGGTCAAGTTCGTAGATGGACTCTGTAGCTCTACATTTAGGAGTGGGGGAGGGGGTTCAAATTAACGGGCAAACAAAATATTTTTGAGCAGCTAATGTGATAGTCGATTATGGGGTAAGACGACATGCAGAACACGAATAAGCAAAACTGGAAAGTTGGTTAAAATAAAAGTTTCAATTGAAGTTGATTATATAGTCGATTTAGGGGTAAGAAGACATACTGAAGACGATGGTGAAAACCATTTTCTCGCCTGACGGGTAGTTTGTCCGGAATCCGGCAAAAACCGGAAAGCTGGTTTAAAGTAAAAGTTTGATTTGAAGTTGATTAAATGTTCGATTTAGGGGTAAGCAGACATGCTGAACACTTATGTGAAAAGTATTTTCTACCCGGACCACTAGTTCGCCCGGAATCCGGCCCAAACCGGAAAATTTTTTAAAAGTAATAAGTTTTATTTGAAGTTGATTAGAAGAAAGATTTAGGGGTAAGAAGAGACGCTGGGTCTGACAATCATTTTTAAACCGGACATATAATTAGTCCGGAATCCGGTTGTAACCGTTAATATTTTAAGAAGCTAAAGTTTTATTTGAAATTGATTAGATGTTTTTGATAACGAGATATCATACGCTGAATTCGATTCTGAATTTTCTTTTTTTTGCTGGACAAATAGTTCGCTCGGAATTCGTCCGAAACCGGAAATTTGACAGAAGTAAAGCAGAAAGTTTCGGTCAGTAGCCTATCGTCAAAATAGATATGGCATATAAAGGTAGACCTTAACTTGATTTTCTCTAATGATTAGCCTGGCGAAGACTGGATCTGGCGAAAGCAAGACTCAGTTGTCTGGATCAAATATTAGATTTTTGGGATCTCATCGAAACCTTAGGTCTTGTTTTTTCAAAAAATTCACACGTCTAAGTTATTACTTTCGAGTTACTGTTTTGCAGAATCCGTGGAAGATCACGAGCTTGTTTCGATCGCTTGCGAAAACAGAGTATAGCATCCGATGAAAAACGTTGCATGTGACACATGTTTACTACCAACAAATTTTAATAATGACCAACATACCTAGACAAAACATACCTAGTCTTTCCCTGTATGCCCTAATTTAACTGGTTTCGACGGAAGCGCCAAGTGCGGAAACTTGGAAAGATCCATAGATAGAGAAGGAAAGATCCATACAAAAAGAAAGAATCATTCATCAAAATTTCACTGAAAACGCTTACCTTCAAGTATAAGCAGGCCGGATTTGACTCATCGTTGGATCTCCTTTCCCAGTATTCCGCATATTTAGCAAAGGTCATTTCCATCCTCGTCTGTGCATTGTAGTGCCGCTGCTCGCAGTTGACGACTGGGGCCATCAGCTTGCCTAAAGGTACAAGTTTTTTTCATCATTAACCTTATCTAAATATATTTCATCATTAACCTTATCTAAATATATAAATATAGCGTTAGTTTCTACAGTTTTCAAATTTGTGGCATTCTGCTACCTTGAATCAGACTTCACAGCAAGTAATAAACCCGAGAATAAACCAATATCGCGTAACTGTCGAAAGCCCTTTCGTCTCAAAGCCCGTTCGCCTGGTTCGCCTGTTTGTTTTGATTATGTAATATTATCAGTCAAGCACAGTAGAGGTATGCTTATTTGAACGTTTGTTGACTTTGGATTTTGCCATTTTCATGCACTTGCTGTGACGAAAGTTAACTACCAATTAGCCAAAGTATGCAATCAAGGGCCTCTGAAAACACTTCAATGGGTATTTTGGATCTTCATTCTACCATTTAGCCCCAAACTGCATCACATTTAAGTAACTGTTCAAATTAGCATAACTCTACTGTACTTCTCTACGAAGTTTCGTTCTACGCATTGCTTTCCAATGTGCGATTAAATAAAACCTTGAAACTATACCATATCTTTCTAGTAAGAAGAGTTATAGAACGGAAATATGCCCAAAACCTTTCCCTAAACATTCTGAATTTGCTGCGAAGTTGTTCGCAGTGTTTTTATTATATTCTAGTCCAACCAATATTATGAAATGCACTGAATAGTAACACAGTTTTTTCTCTGCACTGCTTGTTTAACGTTCGTTTTGTCACTGAAAGGAATCCGTGTGTTTCAGATTGTTTTTAAGAAAACTGTAATATCCTTGTCTTGAAATTTGAAAACCTTTTCCAAGCTTTTTGGTACCGGTTCTTGTGAGTCATCTAGCGGTTTCAACACCACGCCATCTATTACTTCTTTACCTAATCTTTAGCACTTACCGTATTTCTGCACCAGAAAGTCCATATCAGGCTTTCCATTCTTAAGCCACAGCCTTCTTGCTTCCCATGAAGCAGTTAGGTGGGCCGAGATTAAGCATGGTTGATTTGCTACGATAAATCTCTTGAAAAAGACATCTGCCGGCAGAAATTCCTCAATCCTGTCAATCACAATCTTCATTATTCGTTACAGAATCACTAGGGAGCAGCACTTAGGCCATCTGTTCGGATAATGTATGCGAAAACTTGCTAGTACTTGCTACTAGAGCTCACTAGTTCCAGTTGGCATGGGAACTTGGGTAAACCTCTGAGGGGAATATGGAGGAAGCTGAATGGCCGTGTTCAGTTCTAACTTACGTAGAAGCGGATTTTTTCGCAAGGGAGCTAACGAAATCATCGTTCTACGACCTAGGCAGCATTCCGTAAGTCAATATAGATAGTGATCCTCGGTGTGTGTAAAGAGCATTGTTCGATGCACGCAGGGGTGGCCCGAAGGGGGGGGGGGTTCACCCCCCCCCCCCCCTGCCTTTTGCTAAGTTGTATCAGTCGTTTATTTTGGCCTCGCCGAGGTCCCGGGTAGGCATGGGCACTGTTCCTGTTTTCTGTTTCTGTTTTTTTCCTCCTGTTTTACTGTTTTCTGTTTCAGGGACCCAAAATAAACAGAACAGCTGTTTTGAAGCCAGCTGTTTTTTTTCTCGCCTGTTCTGTTCTGTTTTGGTGTATCTTGTTTTGCCCTGTTCCTGTTTTTTTTTACCTGTTTAAACAGCCAAATCTGTTTTGGGGGGAAACCCGCCTTATCAGTACAACAAATCTTTTACCTCAAGATTTGCATCATTTCGAAATGTCACATTCCAAAAGTGGCCAATTTGTCAACCTTACCAGTGACCCACGCGAAATGTGGATGCGATGACTGCTATCAAAAATATTGAGCAAGAATCAAGCAATAGTAGGAACAACAGCAAAAAATGGGAACTTCAGATACTGTAAATATCTATTCAGCTCAAGCTGACGGCGAATTGCATTTGACTGAGCTAAATGGATACGTAGTCAGCTAAGTCTTAGACTACTTTTGCAGCTTTCCGCCGACCTTCGTGGCAGCAGCCGTCTTCGGGTCCAATATCAAAAAGTGCGCAAGCGCTCAAACGTGATGTGTAAAAGTAAAACGTATATCATATCAGAGACGGGCGAATCCAATCATGAAAGGATTCGAATCCGAATCCAGGGCTAGGTACGAATCCGAATCCACCATTTCATGCTGAGCATTCGAATCCGAAATTGAATATCTGGATTCGAATCCGACCTTAACAAAAATTAAATCATGTTCATTAGGTTATAGTTTAAAAATCAGAGGTGACAAAAAAAAATGATATTTCAGGTAATCAGATAATGTGATAGATTGCTTAACATATTTGGTGGCCCACTGCGTAGAAATTGGGAAAACGGAAACTGAACGGATGTAGAATAGAAATTTGAGCGGATTCGTAAGATTGAGGGTTTGGAATCCGAGTCCGAAACCGAATCCAGCCTGAGAAGCAGAAGATTCGAATCCCGCCAGAAGGACGAATCCTGGATTCGAATCTAAATCCGGATTCGGATTCGCCCAGCTCTGTATCATATATTGTGTACGAACAGCCTAATAACCATTCGCCGTTGACTTTTAATTCATTGGTCAATATGGGCCCAGTTACCAGCGTTTGGATGTGGGGGGGGGGGGGGGGTATCACCGAAGGATACATCTTTATGGGTCTTTGGGTGGGTCCAAAGACCCACCTGGACAATGATGTTGCGAGTTTGTTCAAGCTGTTTTAAGTAAATAAGTGATGGGTAACTAGATTGTCCTATGCCAGCCTTTTTAGGTTAAACTTTAAAGGAAACATTAGTCACCAATTTGAAACGAGAGTGTATCGGGGGTTGAATCCCAAAAGTGACAAGTAGACCCCAAGGCCCTCAAGTACACCAAGTTTAAAATTAGCATCTGTCATGGTTCACGAGATAAGAATGCCAAAATAAAACGGTGAAAACCGAGAACGGAAAACCGGCTATCGCGGCCGCAAGAGTGGAGTGTTCATAAATGAATTTTCCACTAAAACCGAACATGTGATCACCAAGAAGGGTTCACATGACGTATTATCTGTTCAGCAAAGTTAATTGTGATTTCAAAAGACTAGTACTTTCAACTTGAAAAAGGCTAGAAAGGCTGAAACTAGCTTAGCGACATCACAACATCCGCACCGGTTCATGATGTAAACAAACGTTAACTGGAATTCCTGACAGTATTTTTGGCACACCCTCAGTTCTATACGGAAAAGCTGAAACTTTTTCAACTTGATGATGAAAATGTAACTCCGTTTCACGGATTTTTGCAGAATAGTAGGCTCACATTCAGCCGAGAAATCCGCGCGTTTTGAGCCTTGTATGACCATGCACAAAAGAAACCACCGAGGAAAAGCTATCCGGTATTGATTGAACATGCATTCGTCGCGACCCTCCCCTCACACAAAAAATTACCATCATCACCAACCACTGTCACGAAGTGAAGCTTGCTTAACTTTGAGTTTGTATGATCCATAAACTTTAGTTTATTACCGATCACTATGACAAACAATCTAAGTGGAAAGGTAGGCTCTGCGAAAATTTGTTGAAGAGACAAACGAAACTTCCATGGCTCATTTTCAATCGGAAAAAGTGTAATTCATTGATAAAGGCAGCTGGAATTCTGGACCAAGATATATGTTGTTCTATGAAATGAACTAGAAGAAAGGCATCTCTGCGGTGCAAGGAAGAACTATTTAAGATACTTCATGGTACAAGGCAAACTATAGGCGAACTCTGCCGTAAACATAATAAAAATACGGGAAATCAAATAATAAAAAAAAACCTGTTTTAAACAGCCGGTTCTGTTTTTTTTCGCCTGTTTAACAGCTGTTTCTGTTTTAGAAGTCATCATTTCTGTTAAAACAGAACAGGACCTGTTTTCAAGTTTCCTGTTTTCTTTCTGTTTCTGTTCTTACGTGACCTGTTTCTGCCTGTTCCTGTTTGAACGCAAAAACAGAACAGTGCCCATGCCTAGTCCCGGGCGTTCATTTTAATCAAGAACAATCCGAGTCGTTTAAAAATTGTTTCTGCACAGCTACAGTCGTAATCCCGTCCCTAAAGACAATTCGAGTCAAGTTTCATAACCCCGATAGGTCGGAGACATGATTCATGGGGCAGCAATACGGCTACCTGTTCTTCTTCCATGTGATTTGTATCTGCCTCACTTCCAGATTCTCTCACCAGATTTTAGCCTGTCAAATAGGCTAGTTGTTAAAGTGAAGTCTGACTGGATAACCTTAATATATCTTATAGACCAAAAGCCAGAGACAAGATTATATGCATGGATTGTTGGTCAAACTTTGAATACAAGCGAACGAAGAAGGCATATAATTTTCAAACATCAATCAAATGACAGGAGACCCGCGAAACGAGTATGCCCAGAACAGATGGAAAAATGTCAATTACAAAAGTGAGGTTGAGGTGGGAACAACGCTTGAAAAGGACAAGGAAGATTTTAATATACACCCGAAATTCGTTTCCCAGGACAGAAGGGGTTCTGCAGACGCTGGAATAGCTCATTCTAGTCGGGAGATAAATTTGTGGCCTCTATGCTAGCAGGAAATGTTTGGGGGGTAGCATGGTATTTACCGACTGGCTGGTCATTTTTACCGACTTTTGTATGAATTAAAAAAATGACTGTTTTGAAGAAAAATCGACTGATTTTAAGAAAAAAACCGTTTTAAAGAAAAAATTGACTCACAAAAACCGACTGTTTTGAAGAAAAATCGACCGTTTCAGGAAAAAATCGACTGTTTTACGAAAAATCGCGGCGCTTCGCGCCATTTTTACCGACTGGCCGACAACATGGGGCCTCCCCCTCATAGGGGAATCCCATATATGCTAGAGATAAAGCACATCTGAAAAGCCTGCTTAGAATTCAGGACACTGATACAACTCGAAAATGATCTGTTTTATATTTAACTTGTTCTAAAAGCGAACGTCTCGTTCTTCATTTGCTGTGTATAGCATCTTCTTTGTGTATTGAGACTCGGAACTAATTTCGTGATAAGCTCGCAGATGAAGATAGAGGCAGATATAAACCTTTAAGATGTGCATGGGGGAAAGATATAGTGTTTCTATCGGGCGAAAGACGAAAGTTTGTTTTGTTAATGAATCGGTTTGTTTTTACACAGAAGGAATCAAATTCTGCAAACCAGTTTTAAGTTACAATTTTTCAGATGTAGCTCACTGTAGTTTTACGTGCTTTAGTTTTTGTCATGAAAGTACAATGTGTCGAATGACAAATAAAAGGGCAAACGGTACTTTCATAATGAAACAAAAGTACATCAAAACTACAGTGAAACTACACCCGGAAACAAGACCCAAGGTTTCGATGGGATCCCAAAAATCTAATATTTGATCCAGACAAATGGGTCCTGTCTTCGCCGGATCCAGTCTTCGCCACGCTAATCATCTGAGAAAAAAAAACCCTTATGCCCGGCTCAGACGGCGTTCGTAAAGTGCGTAAAGTCGTTCGCAAAGTTCGTAAAGTTGCTCCGCTAACCCGCGTAAAGTACTTTACGGAAGCATGCAAGAAGTTCGACTTTAGTTAACTTTTTTCGTAAAGTTCAGAAGGTTGACCAATAGGAGAAGAGATCGGAAATAAGATATGAAAATGTATTTGTAAATGGGGAATAAGAGAATTGAAAAGGATGAGGTGATGATTGTTAGAGGTTCATATGAAGATAATAATAATAAGGTCAAATGACTTGAAACGTTATTTTGCAAAGATTGTTAATTATAAACAATTTATATTTTTTTTTGGAATTTGTTGTTCTAGTTGGTTTTTGTCAGGTGACTTGGAAAAAAAGAATTATTTATTGGATTAAGTTGTTTTGAACTGATTTATTAGTTATATTATTTTCGTTATTGGATTATTTTAATATTTAATATTTTGATATTAACCATGGCCCATTATGGATTTTAGTGTTAATAAATATCTACCTGTGGTTCATACACGATAATCATTATCTCTAATAATTATATTTTTTTTCTTTCTAGATCAAATTGCCACAAATAATTCTCATAATGTTATCTAGGTGAAATTCCCGTCTGAGCGGCGACAAACTTTACGGAGCATACTTTGCGAAAAACTTTACGATCTTTACGAACGCCGTCTGAGTCGACCTTTAGTCTTCCCATCTTGTTTGAAATCTGCTAGAATAATAGCGCTACACAAGGGTGGTGACAAGAAGAATCCGTCGAATTATAGACCGATCTCGATTCCATCAGCTTTCGGAAAAGCGATTGAAAAATGTCTATACACTAGGATAGTACAGTTTTTAGTAAAAATTGGTTTCTTTTGCACTACACAATTTGGATTTCGTAAGGGCCACTCAACGGAACATGCTATAATTGCGGTAACACAGTTTGTCCATGAGGCTCTGGCTATACTATATACTATATTCATCGATATAAAAAAGGCATTTGACACGATTTGTCACAGAATCTTGTCTTCAAAACTAAAGAATTGTGGGCTAAGAGGACCAGCTAACGAGCTAATCATGTCGTATTTATACGGGCGTAAGCAGTACGTAGATGGCGGTGACGTGGTATCAACCCCAGTTGGACAGTCTGAAAAAGTCGGTGTACCGCAAGGATTTATACTTGGACCGTTACTGTTCTTAATATACGTTAATGATATCAACAAGTGCGTCGACGGGTTAGGTCTAAACATCCTCTTTGCCGACGATACGGGTTGTAGTGTATCCGGATCCGACGAGCAAGTATTGAGGAAAAACCTTTCAAGTTTCATGCACTTTTAAAAACCTAGTAAATTGGTTCAGTGTAAATAGGCTAAGCATTAACTTCGACAAAACCAAATTTATGGTATATTCGCGTGTATCAAGGGCATGCTCGAGCCTTCTAGCTCTAGCTATCCCTGGTTCGGACGGAGTCATATCGCGTGTGGATTGTATCCGTTATCTGGGGATACTCATTGATTCGAATTTGTCCTGGAAATTTCACACTAATACTCTGATAAGCTGGGAAGAAATGTGGGGATTACGCATCATCTAAAACTTCTTCTTCCATTAAATGCGCTGAAATCAGTTTACTATTCACTAGTCCATTCTTACCTAAACTACTGTCCTCTGATTTTCTCAAACACTTTTTAAAGTTCACATATCTCCACTACAGAGGCAACAAAATAAAGCACTTCGGATTTTGAAAAACATGCTACCTTCCCCTTTATCTTATCCCGGTAAATCCCCAACTAAAAGCTTGTGTTTATTTTTAAATATTTTACCATTAGATCATTTTGTTACATTTCACGCATTTTTGTTCATTGTCAGGTATCGCCAGGGTGCATTACCTAGTTATTTCACATCTATTAATTTATTCCCGGAAGATGTGGTATTGCCTGCTTATGAGACCCGATCGGCTTCGAAAATACGCCAGCCTCTAATCATCACAGAGAGGTCTCGTTTTTCGATAAGGAATATAGTTATTGGAGTTTGGAACAAGTTTAAAGACCTTTTTGAACAGGACCGATCATTGATCACTTTGAAAATGAAAATTAAAACTCATCTGTTGGCAGAATATTGATATTAAAATATGATACGTTCACGTTTATGTTATCCCGGTAAATCTCCTACCCTTAATTATTAATTTTGTTTTAGAAAAAGGTAGCGTTCCTTCAGCTTAGGCCACGACTTGGTGTTATTATTATTTTTTACTTTATCGTGTGGAGAGTTTGGTATGGCGTGTGAAAGTATACGGAATGGAACGAGTCTTTCTTTCTTTTGTGTGTGTATTTACAGAGGAACGACTCACTCATTTATACTATGTTCATATAGTCAGTGTTTAAAATGGGGCCGAGCTAACGAGCTCGTATCCCTGCCGGCCCCAGTGATCAAAATATATTGTCACGAAGTATTTTTGAAATAAAAGAACCTGAACCTGAACCAGGTTCAGATATACCTCTATAGGCCATATCTATTTTGACGACACTGACCGAAAGTTCCTGCTTTACCTGTGCAAATTTCCGGTTTCGGTCAAATTCCGAGCGAACTACTTGTCCAACAAAAAAGAACAATTCAGAACCGAATTTAGCGTATCTCCTTATCCCTATAAAGAACATCTAGTAACTTCAAATAAAACTTTAACTTAAAATTTCCGGTTTCAACCGGATTCCGGACGAATTATATGTCCGGGTAAAAAATGATTGTCATACACAGACTCAGCGTCTTTTCTTAGCCCTAAATCTGTCATCTAATCAACTTCAAGTGAAACTTTCGCTTTTAGCAAACTTTCCGGATTGGCCGGATTCCGGGCGAACTAGTTGTCCGACGAGAAAATGGTTTTCACCCTTGTGTTCGGGATGTTCAGGATTTCAAGTTTAACTGAACAGGCAACTTATTTTTACATCTTAGATTCAAATACATTGAATTATTACAACACCTATTGGGGATTTTCATTCTGTCCACAGTAGTCTTTAGTAGGGACGTTGGGAATGTTGACGCTTTCCCATGGTGAATCCGTCCACAGTTCGCCCGCGAAAATCACTAAACTCAAGAGACCTCACTAGCTAGCACTAGTTTTTGGCACTGCAGACTGCAGACACTTATTTGTTTATTTGATACACAATTTATTTACTCGTTTGCTGCTGGTGTTGTTGCCAAATGTTCCAGGCACCATAGAGATATCACAAAAACGGGAAGAGCGGCAAGCACAATGGGATAATCGATTATTTGGAAATATCAGAAAAACAAACTAACGCTTTTTCATCGGGTTTTCAAGATTATTTAAGCGAACAAGTGATGGGTAACTAGACTGTCGTATCCTAGCCCTTTTCGGTTAAACTTTCAGGATCCCGTAATCGAACATCTAATCAACTTCAAATAAAACTTTTAATTCCAACCAACTTTCCGGTTTTTGCCAGATTCCAGACCAACTACTTATCCGGAAACAAAATAGTTTTCACTATCGTGTTGAACCTGTTTTCTTACCCCATAATCGACTATCACGTTAGCTGTTAAAGCACAATGGCCACTAACTATGCTTTAATTTTGATAAAATGCTACAACCATACACAGTTCTGACTACCACTAGAGAGCGCTTTTGGCGGAGACTATTTCAGAGCATGGTATTGCAAGGCGCGGAAATTCAAAAACTCTCGGCCATGAACAAAAAATCAGTCATTTTGTAGAGCTGAGTGATGAGAGGGCCATGGCTGCTAAAATAAACCGTCTCTGTCCCTGGTAGATTGCTCTGGTGTTATCTGATGAAACTTCTGTTGCTTGTAGTATCGAAGAAATGTTTTGTTTTCTGGATCAAAAGTTTCAAACCTGCCGAAAATGTACAAATATAACCGACTTACTTGCAGCCAACTCCGGAGCTTACAAGGAATTTTCAATTAACACCATTAATATGATTATTTGTCAACAATACAAATAATCCTGTGTATCTAATAACAGCAAATGTATAAGAAAAAAGAAACTCCGCTTATATTTGTGGAAGCTAGTAAATTGGAATATGGCAGTCAGCTATAATAAACGTAAGGATATAATAGCGAAAATAAGTTGTCTAGGAATGTGCTGATCTCTGATGTGACATAGATGTGACGGACGGACAGACGGACAACTTTTGTGATGTCATAGGTATCCCTCCACTTACGTTTTGGGATCCCAAAAAACGTAACCCAACTCTTGTCAGCTATGAATGTATGTATACACAAAATTTGATCACAAGAATAGTTTCAGCTGATGCATTGCAGCTAGTTCACACCAGCTTTATTACTTGTTGGCAGGGTATGTTCGCCATTGCCGCGTATTGGCAACAGTTCATTTTTGTCGGTACGTGCAAGTCGTATATTACGACCCAGTAGTCGTTGAAATGAGGGGCATCACCCCCCCCCCCCTGGCTTGAGTGCTTCGGGCCACCCCTGGATGCACGTTGTGGCTCGCCATGACTTGGCAGTCCGACTGCGATGGTGCGATGCAGGTTTTGCTGGCGAAACCTGCATCGCACAAACACTCCCGTAATTTTTAGGTTCAAGAAAAAATGACGTTTCGGACTTTGGCGGTTCATTATGAGGTCAAAAGGTCTCCTGTCCTGTCTTCGGAGCTCTAGGGAAACGCTTGTATGGAGCTTCTATCCTAAATTCTGCGGATAAAGTTTTAATTTCCTCTAGATGGTTAGAGAAGCACAAGAGATGTCATTTCTTATACTTGGAGGCGGTATATCAAGCCTCGAAGATGGAAGAACCGGAACTGAAAAACATGCTTCTCGTAAATAACAAGGTGGGTTATGTCAAATTATTCAGTATTCCGTTCGTTTCGACTACATTCTCTCTTCAGGCTTACAGAGCCCGATATAGAGCCTGATAGCAATTATGACTATGTTCCAGTAAATTAGTTTTTATGTGTTTGAAAAATGAGTTTAAAAAAAGATTTATAAATAAATATGGTCGTGATAAAGTAAACTAGTCAAGTTTGTTTCCAAAAATGCATTTTGCGTTTTATAGTATAATTTAAATATTGTGTGGAGTTGGAAATGTTTTATAGTTGTTTATAGTTGGAAAGATATATTTGTCCCTTTATGTCGTTTTTTCCCCTTATATGTATGGTATTGTAAAATCTTTCTGGTTTTATTTTTTTATTTTTCGTAATTTACAATAGTTTGGTTGGGAGTAAAATTTCAATTTATGGTTGAGGTTTGCAGGACAGACAAAAATAAAAATAAAATGTCTTAGGGGGGAATAATAGTAAATACAATACGGGCTTATTTACAAAAGTTAAGTGACGTAAATAGTTAAAAATGGGTAAAAGTAGACTAAATTAACGTCACTGAGGGAAGGAGGAGTAGCCACAAAAAGTAAGAAAGAAGATTTTTTTCTTTTTTTTTTACGTAATATAAAAATAAAGTAAATTATGGCTACGGGTATATATAAAAAAAAAAAAAAAAAAAAAAAAAAAAAAAAAAAACCGTTCAGAATAAACAAGGCAGATTTGAACCTCCTGATATTTTGACATCTGTGCATTTGTATACTGTAAAAGTATTGGCAGAGTATGGAAAAGGATAATCTAAAAAATATATAGTTTTTTGTTGAAAGCACACCATCGAGCACACCTAGCACTATGATCTAATACTCACAAATAGCTGAACAGCATAAAAGTAGGCTATGTTTTAAACATATTATCCACGGCTTTGGCTGTTTTAAGCCTTTGTCGAGGTCCATTGACTTCTAGCAAAAAATCAGATAACTGGTTTCACTCACCAATGGCATGATAGGCAAACACTCGTTGAAAGGCTGATACGCATGGAAAATAGTGAAACGCGGCAAGTTTGAAAATCATTGATGTGTCGTTAGAGGGTTTAGAATATAACATGTGAAATTAGGAGTTCCCGTATATCCGGGTTTTCCAATTACAGAAGCAGGTTACTTTGGCGTTATAGGTGTGACGGGTCCGTTAGGTTAATTAGGTTAGGCAGTGTTATTGCTACAAATTATTTGTATTTTGTTTGAGACGGCGCACGACGACAGCCGTGGCGGAATGGATCACGCACGTTCTATATCTTTCCCTTTTCTGGAAATTCTTCAGTTACGAAGATCTTCGTCAAATTCGTTCAAGTTTTTTTGTTTGGTTTGCCAAATATCTACTACGCCCCCCCCCCTCCCCCCTCTGAACAAGGAACAGCCATCTCATTGAGAAGTTTTGTATAGCTGACCCGTCTGTGGCTGGCATGAGGTCCATCAACAGACTGAAACAAAATTGTGACTTTTAATTATTTTGGTTATTCTTGTTGTGTTTTTGTCTTTTTTAATTTTTTACCATACTGCTTCTGTATCTAGACGGGTTACAAATACAACTAGACCTACGTTGCCCGGGGAACGTGAAGTGTTGCGGCAACCTTTGTCCGGCTTCGCCGGCTAAAGTGTTGCGAGAGCAACACTTTGGTTTTGTTTCTTCGCTATCGGTTAAATGCTGAAATTGTCAACTTATCGAAGCTTTTAAAACGGTATGTTCTAAAAAGAATAATCACATAATTAAAAGCTGTTCTTTAGCGTTGTAAAACCAACATCAAAACAATATCGGAAGAAGGCTATCCGTAACGTTGCAGGATTAAAATACCATAGATGACACTATTAATTATTACAAAACTACCTTATTGTTTTACATTACCGTATCGTTTGTACCCACTTGGAATAATATCCTATATAATCTAGATTATAAAGCTATCCGTAACTTTTTAGGATTAAAATACCATAGATGACACTATTAATTATTACGAAACTACCTTGTTTTACATTACAGTATCGTTTGTACCCGTTGCGTTAACAGTAAATCCTAGGTTACAGCGACAGACCAACGATACAAACTTTCTTACCGTCAGATTTATATAAATCGAATACAATGTGCAACAATTTGCACAAATTTCTAGCCCCTCGTGCACCGATTCTACTGACAAGTCCCTTTCCCGTGATAGACATCAAGTTCACCGGATAAAAATAATGGGTACACCGACTAGCAAAAGTTGCAAACCCCTCATCGCTGAAGATTTGTGTAGCATAACAGCCGATTATTACTTACAAGTCCCTTGCATGTTTTACATTTGGAAACCAAATTGTTCATCAAATGACAGGTACGCCAACTAGCGAGAGCTGCAAACCCCTCATTGCCGAAGATGATTATGAGCTAACAGTCGCCTGTGGCGTACAAGTCCCCTAAAATGTCTCACAACTGGTATCGCCTATTTTTGGTTTCAGTGTGTACCTTACTACTGAAGTTGTCAACCCGTTGAAACTTTCAAACTGGTGTATCTCATAAAGGAATTTTTTTTACCAGAAAATGGATGTCATATTCTTTGATCAGCTCATCAGCGGCTATCGATTGCCGTCGAAGTTGAACTTTATACTTTTCAATCGTAGATATCGTGACGGATGAAAACTTGGAACAATATCTTATATAATCTAGTTGATATTATAAAGCTATCCGTAACTTTTCAGGATTAAAATACCATAGATGACACTATTAATTATTACAAAATTACCTTATTGTTTTACATTACCGTATCGTTTGTACCCGTTGCGTAAACAGTTAATCCTAGGTTATAGCGATAGACCATCGATACAAACTTTCTTACTGTCATATTTACAGAAATCGAATACAATGTGCACCAATTTTCAAAAATTTCTAGCCCCTCGTGAACCAGTTCTTACTTACAAGCCCGTCTCCCGTGATTGACATCAAATTCACCGGAAACAAATAATGGATATACCAGCTATCAAAAGTTGCAAGCCCCTCATCGCTGAAGATGATTATAGCATAAGCTTTTTAAACGGGATGTTCTAAAAAAATTAATCATATGATCAAAAGGTATTCTTCAGCGTTGTAAAAACAACAACAAAATAATATAGGAAGAAGGGACTAAATTAACTTTGCAGTCAGTTGTACTTTATCCTTTTCAATCGTAGACATCGTGACGGATGAAAACTTGGAACAATATCTTATACAATCTAGTTGGTAATAGAAAGCTATCCGGAACTTTTCAGGATTAAAATACCATAGATGACACTATTAATTATTATAAAACTACCTTATTGCTTTACATTTTCGTTTGTATCCGTTGTGTAAACAGTTAATCCTCGGTTACATTGATAGACCATCGACACAAACTTTCTTACCGTCAGATTTATAGAAATCGAATACAATGTGCACCCATTTTCAAAAATTCCTAGCCCCTCGTGAACCGATTCCTACTTACAAGTCCCTCTCCCGTGATATACATTAAGTTAACCGGAAACAAATAATGGGTACACCAGCTAGCAAAAGCTGCAAACCCATCATCGCAGAAGATGATTGTAGCATAACAGCCGATTATTACTTACAAGTCCCTTGCATATCTTACCATTGGGAACCAAATTGTTCTTACCATCGAATACACCGGAAACAAATAACAGGTATACCAACTAGCAAAAGCTGCAAACCCCTCATTACCGAAGATGATTATGGGCTAACAGTCGACTGTTGCTTAAAAGTCCCCTATATGTATCATAACTGGTATCGCCTATTTTTGGTTTCAATGTACCTTACTATGAAGTTGTCAACCCCTTTGAAATTTTCAAACTGGTGTATCTCATGAAGGAATTTTTGTACCAAAAAATGGATGACATATACTTTGATCAGCTCATCAATGGCTATCGATTGCCGTCGAAAAAAAAATTCTACCTGTCTTAGTTCAAAAGATGACTTTTCTGCCGTAGGCCAACTTTCTAACGTCACGACTTAGAAAGGAGCAAAGGATAAGCTCTAGTTTCTTTAGCAATGAGAGAACTTTTAAAGTTTAAGAGGCACATCTGATACCGTTACTCTACCACAAACCAAAGTGCAAAAAAAAAAAATTATAAACTCAGCTGAAATCGTCGCAGACATGGACAGAAACAATAGATGGCAGCACTTTCGGACCCGTGGGAAAAAGCCACTTTTTTGTCTCTGTAGATTTTTCTATTTATCACTCAAAGAAGATATGTTGGCTGTGGGGCCGGGTAACTGCCGCATATATTTAACACTTATAGATTTTAGTCCATCTTCAATTTGAAACTGGTGCCTGCCTGCTTGCGTGCTAGAACGGAGCTTTCCACTCGAAAGCAGAAACATCTTTTGATGAAACGAAAGGTTCGCTACACAACTTCAGATAGTCCTCTCTGACATAGGCTATACAACTCCACTTCACTTCGCAAACCGTAGGCTCTGGCTCGAGGACAAGCAAAAACCATCCTTATTGGCCCCAGACAAGAGTTCTACGGAGCTTTCCAAAATGTAATGTCATATTCATCAATCCGGCCTAAGGTCCACACTTTCCGTAAAAACTGCACAGGTTAGACCCTTCTCAGTTACCAGGAATAAAATGAAATCGGAGTCATAGGAAAAAACAAGAGCTACGAGCTCATATGGCACTTGTACGAGTAGGCTGTACAAGAAAGTAGATGAGGACGTCACAAAATACACCCGCCATCCAAAAATGCGGTTCGGAAATAGAAATAGGATATTTAGTTTCACTCATTTCTGAGCAGTTCCGGCATCGTCTCGATTGTCTGTAGCAAATGCACATGACTGTTCAGACTTTCATCCCAATAAATCCATTTGTTTGATCCCTAGACGTGCTACACGATTTCCGGTACTCACTCTATCTCCACCTACCGTGGCCGAATCTGGTTCGGAATACAAAAAAAATTGACCACCTAAAGCATCTTCGTTTATACCATCTATCAAGTTTCACTCGGATCTGAGCATTTTTGGAAAGTTCCGGTACCCCCCCCCCCTCCCACCAATGTTGTCGGAGCCGGTTCGTGCCCAATCTCTTAATTCCCTGTTCCTGTCCATCAAGTTTGACTGAAATTGGAGCATAGCCTATCTGCAAGTTTCCAGTACCCCCCCCTACCTTGGCCGAATCCGGCCCGGACGCCAAATAACAAATCTAGGCCGCATAAACTCGGCACTGTCGAATTGCATCTCATTCGGACCATCCGTTTGGTTTTTGTGCATGACAAAAGTCCCCCCACCCCCAATTCCCCTAATCGTGGTCGGATGGTTCGAACGCATGTTTTACATGTCGAAGCCATCGATTCGTATCACCCATGAAGTTTCACTCGAATCAGACCACTCGTTCGCAATTTATAGAAGTCAATTTCCATATTTCTCTTCTCTTGCTCCCCAAAAAATGCTCGGATCTAGGGACGGAAGTTTCCGGGGGTATGTTGTGTCAGGTTCTTAAGTCAAGATAATTCGTGTCGCTAATATGCCTGCAAAGTTTCGTTGTCGTTTTACATCTGGAACTATTCTAACTCACGACTACCGGAATTCCAGGAAACCCCCTCCAACTCCCCCCACAGAGCACCGAAACCATCTGGCTCCGTCAATTTCATCTAGGCCTAATGCTTGTTCCATCCATTAAGTTTCGTCCCAATCCCTCTGCTTTTAGAGTTTCTTGAGTTTTCCACCCCCCCCCCCATCCCCACAGGTGTCGGACCCGACCCGGACGTGACACTGAACGTCCGAGGCGATAGGTCACCAGACAAGTTTCATTCAAATCCGATCACCCGTTCAAAAGTTATGCACGCCACTAGATTCCGGACTCCCCATCCACCCACTCCCCCCACGATGGTTGGGTCGGGGAAACGGCTGTTCTCAAGTCAATCTGTTTTGATCCCTGACCTACCAGCCAAGTTTCATCGCCCTAGGACATCAGGAAGTATGCCGAACTCGCGGGATCGCTAGAAATCCGGACCCCCACCCCAACTCCCCCACAGTGCCCTGATCCGGTCCGGTTATGTCAATGACGTGTCTAGGACCTGTGCTTGTTTTTCCCACCAAGTTTCATCCCGATCCCTCCACTTTAAGCGTTTCTCAAAATTTCCGGTTCCCTCCTCCAACTCCCCCCAGTGTCTTCGGATCCGGCCCGGATTTAAAGTGAGATGTCTGAGATACGAGGTCATCCTAAATATCAATTTTCATCAAAATCCGATCACCCGTTCGCAAGCTAAAAATACCTCAAATTTTGGCTTCACCCTCCCTCCACTCCCCCCCCCCCAGATGCTCGAATCGGGGAATTGACGATTTCCTATTTAATTTGGTCGGGTCCCAGACATACCTCTAAATTTCCATCGTCCCTGCACGTCAGGAAGCACGGAACTCGCGGGATCACTACTAATTCGGACTTCTCCCCCCCCCCCCAACTCCCCCAAAGTGAGCGGATCCGTTCCGGTTGTGTCAGTCACGTATCTAGGACTTTTGCTTGTACTTTCCACCAAGTTTCATCCGGATCCCTCCACTCTAAGTGTTTTCCAAAATTTCCGGTTTCCCCCTCCAACTCCCCCCAGTGTCACCGGATCCGGTCTGGATTTAAAATGGAGGGTCTGAGACACGAAGTCCTTCCATATATCAAGTTTCATTAAGATCCGATCACCCGTTCGTAAGCTAAAAATATCTCATTTTTCCTATTTTTTCCGGATTCCCCCTCCCTCCACTCCCCTCCAGATGGTCGGATCGAGGAAGTGACAATTTCTAATTTAATCTGGTCCAGTTCCTGATATGCCTGCCAAGTTTCATCGTCCTAGCTTATCTGGAAGTGCCCGAACTAGCAAAACCGGGACCGACAGACCGACAGACCGACTGACGGACAGAAATTACAATCGCTATATGGCACTTGAGTAAGCTCAAGTGCCATAAAAAACGAGGACAAAACCAAAGTGTTGCTCTCGCAACACAATTTCTATTCAATTATACTTCATTTTCTCATACTCCGTATTATCGTGTTATTATACATTAACAAACACCAATAAACCGCAAAAGTAGCAAAATGCTCGAAATTAGGGAGGAAACAACCTGAGAAAAATTCCAAAAGGAAAACGAAGAACAGATATGTATGAAGGTAAACAGCAAAAACAGAAGAGACGATGTTGATAAGTACATTCTCCGTGTTACTTTCTTTACAGGTACATGTCCTAGTTCACGAATCGATGCTCATCCGTTGCTGGCGAACTAAAGTCCTGCCGATCATTCTGTCGAAAGTCCCTCGAAAGGTCCCGAGGGGAGATGTCGCTGAGTCCAACTTCGATCTGCTGCTGCATGGAATCGTATGTTTTGTATAGTACTATGGACTGGCTATTTTTTTCAACTGGAAGTTGATTTTCCAACCGGCATTTTTTTGTCGCACACATTGACATTACGTTGTAAAAAGTTTCTCCGAATAAGGATTAAAGTTAACTGCAGTATAAGGATTAAAGTAACTGCACTATTCTCTACTGAGATAAGATTACTCCGAATTAGAGATAAGATTATCTCAGCAGAGACAAGATTAATCCCAGTAGCAAATACTGCAGGGTTTTTTTTTAAAGTATATCGTGCCTTTGCCATCCTTCACTGGAAGGATCCTCGGTTTCGTGTCTATATCAAAATAATTGATTCTAGTTTACGGACTGTTAGATTAGAGTGTGTGGACTGTTAAGTCCGAGGGACGGAGCCGAGTTCTTTGAGGAACTTGGGACTCCCCTTGGAGATGTCAATCAACGGAATTTCCACCTACTTTCGAGCCACAAAAATCGAGAATCACCTCGACAGTTGTTTATCAGATTTGAACCACAGTGCGTGCCACAAAAACCTTGCTTGTCGCGGAAATAAAATTATGAGCCACACGAACCATCGCTGAAACAGTTTTTCCGAACCACAGCCTCTGTGTCGGATTGTGGGAAAACGCCTTAGGTTTGTCACCATTATTGTCTGTGATAAGGTCGTATCGGAATAAGATTGACCATTAGTTTCGTGTTTTCCAGTTAATATGACGTTCCCTAACAAATCTGGCGTAAGGTTAGACAGGTTTTTTGTCTTAAAAAAGATATATCACAGATGTATCAGATTCTTAACTAAAAGAGAGTTCTAAGAAGGGTTTCTTCGGCGCCAATATAGAAATTTCAAACATGGGTAGTTTCCACTTTTCTTCCCTTGAGAAGCTAGCAATGACCGCGAGAGAGGTCTGCTTGGAAGTGGCATATAAATATGCAATAAAACTGTTTCGTGTTTAAGCCTACCTATTATGTGAATGATGCAATTTTTTCTTCAACATGGAAGCCGACTTGTTTCATATGTGCTAATTTTCTCGGTCTGTCTAGCTCTATCATGAAGTGGCAACCTCTGGCATCCTTGCTCATTTGCTATTCGACGAAGAGATTTGCGAACTTGTTGGTGAAGATGGCCCTGACATAGTTGACTATTGCTGCTATCAGGTCGCTGAATTCTTAGCTTTGTAAGTATCGCTACCACGGTGAGATGACTTCCGTAAATTCTGATCTTTTCTAGGCTGAATTTGTCTCTCTTGAGATATGTCAGCTCATGGTCAAATATCCTGGTCCAGAGGACTCTTGATATTATCATTGGGTTCGGTCCAGGTATAGTCGCTGTATGGGACCAAAGACGGAGGTTCTATTGGCTTATTTGTTCTTGGTATGCCTACTAGTATGGCCGAGTCGTAATATGAACTTTAATGCGTTTTATTTGGAACTATTCCGCGCGCTTGCTCCGAAATGCAATAGTAACAAGCAGACCCCAAAAGGTAAGCACTGGGGCCTTAACCATGTTAAAGTGCGAACACACGATCAGGATCGGGAGCTATGGGACTGGAATTCCTGCCCGGATTTTTGCCACCATCATCACTTCCATTATGGAAACGTTGAAATTTTTTCAACTTGATGATGAAAGTGCAGGAAATCCGGCCGGGAAATCCTGATCGTGTGTTCGCACTATTAGACGTGGAAACCTGCTTTTCATTTGCAGGTGTCCGACTTCGCCGTCTTCCAACACAGTTAAGACGACAGTGGGCGAAGGTAAGCCCAGCATCGAAGAATTTGTCTACGGGATTTTCATCAGGACCTTCGCGAATGTAATCCCGATCCTCAGGTTTCTCGCTTGCCACTCTGACAGGTAATTGAACTTATTCAGCTCAGTCTAGCACTTTCCGTGTTGCGAAAGGGTGCGACTTCCCAGAATTCGTACAAGAAATGCAGTATTTAACTATAACTTTAACTCGCTTAGCTGAAATTACCCTTAGGAAATCCTTGAAGGAAAATTGTAACACAGATGTGCTTTCTATAGAAAAACTTTAGAGTGAACATTTTTGGAGATCGTTTTAGGGTACCGTGCTTAGAATATATTTGTTGACTGAACTGTTGCAATGCCAGTGAGCTAAAACCATCGATACTAACTTACAAAGAGGAAACAATAAACAAGCGAATAACAAGAAAAACAAGACCAAAGTTTCGATGGGATCCCAAAAATTCAATATCTGATCCAGACAACTGGGTCTTGTCTTAGCCAGATCCAGTCATCGCCAGACTCCTTGAACATTTTTACAATTAAAATTCAGAAACAGATTAAGGCCAAATAGCTAATCATCTGAGAAAAACTTCCTGCCACTACCGCCAATTTCCCGATTTCGGCCAAACTCCAGAACTAATTGTCCGGCGAAAAAACGAAAGCTCAAAAATGAACTCAGGGTATCTTCTTTCCCCAATAATGAACTTCTAATCAACTTTAAATAAAAATTTACCTTATGACAAATTTTCCGACTCCAACCGGATTCCGGTCGAACTATACGTTTGGGTAAAATATGATTGTCAAACACGGATTCAGCATCTCTTCGTACCCCTATATCGGTTATCGAATCAACTAGAAATAAAACTTTAACTTCTACCAATTTTCCAGTTTGGGCCGGATTCCGGGCGAACTACATGTCCGGATAGAAAATTGTTTTCACATAAGTGTTCAGCATGTCTTCTTGCTCTAAATCGAACATCTAATCAACTTCAACTAAAACTTTTAATTTTAACAAACTTTCCGGTTTGGGCCGGATTCCGGGCGAACTACTTGTCCGTCGAGAAAATGGTTTTCACCATCGTCTTCAGCATCTCTTCCTACCCCAAAATCGAACATCTAATCAACTTAAAATAAAACTTTTACTTTTAACAAACTTTCCGGTTTTGGCCGGATTCCGGGCGAACTACTAGTTCGATGGCAAAATGGTTTTCACCATCGTGTTCAGCATGTCTTCTTACCCCATAATCGACTATCACATTAGCTGTTTCAAAATATTTTGTGTGCCCCTTAATTTGAAACCCCTCCCCCTCCCCTAAATGTAGGGCTACAAAGCCCATCTACGAACTTGACTGGTCCGACGACCCAACGGATCCACACACCAAGTTTCATCAAAATATCTCATTCCCTTCGAGAGTTATCGTGCTTACAGACGGACGGACGGACAGACGGACGGACGGACGGACGGACAACTTTTGCGATGTCATAGGTATCCCTCCACTTACGTTTTGGGATCCCAAAAATGACGAATCACCAACAAACACAAAAGTGGTGCGTACCTTATAAGCGTGTTATGCGGCAGACACAGACGAAACAAGAGACCGCCAGAGTGAGTGGATTGCCAGAAGCAGATTGGTGGACGAGCAAGGATTCGACCTTGCTCACTCACGCGGCATTCCGCGTGCAGAGACAAGAAACATTTCTTCGCTGGCGACTGACCAAATCTATACTGTCACCATTGGCGACAGCATGGAACTAATCTTTTATTCAAACAATGTTTACAACGGATACGTCAGCTCTGATTTTTCATCAGCGATATTTCAGCCTGACGAGGACCCTTGCCAAGAAGGGCCGAAATATCGCTGATGAAAAATCAGAGCTGACGTATCCGTTGTAAACATTGTTTGAATAAATGTTTCAAAGTCAGCTTGGGCTCAAAGAATATTTATGGAACTAATCGCAAAGCAGGAAATTTGGGTCTTGCGGATTTGCGTCAACTGTGTAAGAACAAAAACAAGAGCTGTAAGATCACATGGCACTTGCACGGGTTGAGATGTATTGTTTGATCAAAATTACTTTTCGACTGTGCGGTTCAGATGCGCACTTCAAGGGAGCTAGAAAAAGTACTTTATTGTTGAACTTAGATGTAATGATACGGACTTTAAAGGCGCTAGAAATTCATCTGTAAGCAAAACCCTTAAGGCAAAAACGATAGCAGGCTCTTAGGGATCATTGATATATACCGTTTGGTCAAAAGTTTTTTTTTCCACTTTTCGGTTAAAATGCGCACTTTAAGGGTGCTAGAAATATTTTGTTTTAGCACAAATGATCATGGTTTGAGAAGTATCGTTTGATAAAAAGTAATTTTCGACCTTGTGGTGCAGATGCGCACTTTGAAGGAGCTAGAACTTCATTTGTGAGCAAAACTCTTGTGGCAAAAATGATAATGGGCTCGTGGGGATCATGGAAATGCATATTTTGCTTTAAAGCATTTTTCTTAATTTTCGGTCATAGTTGCTACTTTAAGGAATAGTCGGATTTGGAAAGTGGCGATTTCTAAGCCAAATTTATCGAATTTCTAATACTCCAGCCGAGTTTCATCGTCCTAGCACATCTGGAAGTACCTTTACTCGCAATCACCGGAATTCCAGACCCCCCCGCCTCAAACTCTCCCCACAGTCGCCAGAGCCTATCCGGTTCTGTAAATGATTTATCCGGAGCATCTATTTGCTATTCCCACAAAGTTCCATCCCGATCTCTCCAGTCTAAGCTGGTCACGTAACCCCCCCCCCTAGTTGTTGTCGGATCCGGTCTGGACACTAACAAGATCACCAGAGACATGCCCTCTGTTCAATTACAAAATTTCACTCAAATCCGATCACAAATCCGATCACCCGTTTCAAAGTTACGCATGACTCATTATTCCGGATTCCCCCTCCCTCTGTTCCCCCCATTATTATCGGATCGAGTAAATTTGTATTTACAAGTCAGTTGGATCGGGTCCCTGATACGCCTCCCAAGTTTCGTCGTGAAAATCCCCAGAACCGCCACCACCGGAATTCCGGGAACTCCCCTCCCCTCCCCCCCCCCCCCCCCCCCCCCCCAAGTGTCCGGATCCAGTCCAGATGTGTAAACGATTTATCTGGAGTAGATGCTTGTTATTCCCAGCAAGTTTCACTCCGATCCCTCCATTCTAACCGTTTCTCAGGGTTTCCGGTCTCCCCCCCCCTAGATAGTCGGATCGGTAAACTGATTATTTCCAGGTTGGTTTGGTCGGGTCCCTGATTTGCCTGCGAAGTTTCATCTTTCTAGAACATCTGGTACCCTAACCCGAAAAAGTGTGACAAAAAGCTTGAACCATATACCAACCCCTTCGACCGTCGATAACACTAGCTCTCTCCGCCGAAGCTCATAGATATAAGCAGAGAATGACGTCATCCACGTGTAGAGCTATACTAGTGTGAAGAAAGGGGTAGGGGTTTGACAAAAACTGCTCAATTCTCAGGATTCCCCCGCCCTCCACTCCCCCCCCCCCCCAGATGGTCGGATCAGGAAACTGATTATTTCCGGGTTAGTTCGATCGGGTCCCTGATATGCCTGCCAAGTTTCATAGTCCTAGCACATCTGGAAGTACCCTAACTCGCAAACACCGGACTGACCGACCGATCGCCCGACCGACCGACAGAAAAGTGATCGGTATATGGCACTTGGCCGGTAGGCAAGTGCCATAAAAAGCGAGATTTTTTTAGTTTTCGTATGTCAGCTAATTATCCCTGTAGAATGTTAAACGATAACACTTAGATTTCCGATATTTGGCTTGCACTTTCGGAAACCGTCTTCACCGACGAACATATACTCACATATAGTTGGTATAGTGAAGAAGAGCTGGAAGCTCATATTCCACTTGCAAGACCTGGTAAATAAGAATGACGATGGACCCTTGGAAATCACGAGATTGTATCGTTTGGTAATTTTTTTGTCTGTAATAATCATAATGAAAACCCTTGAGGCAAAAATGATCATGGGCTCAAGTGGATCATGAAAATTTAGGTTTTGCTTGAAAGTATTTTTTGTTCTTTGCGGTTAAGATGAGTAGGCTACTGTAAGGGATGGTCGGATCTGGGAAGTCACAATTTCTAAGCCAATCTTGTCAAGTCTCTAATGTTCGAGCCAAGTTTCATCGTCCTAACACATCTGGAAGTAGCCTATCTTAAACTGCGATCACTGGAATTCAAGACCAAGAGTTGGAGGGGCTTCAACTCCCCCGGAGTGACCGAATCCAGTCCGGTTCTATCAGTGACGTATCTAGGGTTTACGCTTGTTCTTCCCACCAAGTCTTATCCCAACCGTTAAATTCCAAGCGTGTCACAAAATTTCCGCCCCACCCCCCATTGATCGGATGCTGTCCGCACTTGAAGTGGGACATCTGAGACACGAGCTCTTTACAAATATCAAGTTTCATTAAGATCCAATTCCCGGTTCAAAAGTTATAAATACGTCAATATTCCGGATTCCCCCTCCTCCACTCTCCCCACGGTAGTCGGATCGGGGAAATGACTATTTCCAAGTTAGTTTGGTGTGTAACCCTCCTTCCAACTCCCCCTACAGTGCTGGGATCCGGTCCGGTCTTGTCAGCTATGTATCTAGGGCTTGTGCTTGTTCTTCCCACCAAGTTTTCATCCCGATCCGTCCACTCTGAACATGTCACACGATTTCCGATTCCCCCCTCCAACACCCCCCAAAGTCACCGGATCCATTCCGGACTTGAAGTGTGACATCTGAGACACGAGGTCTTTCCAAATATCAAGTTTCATAAAGATCGGATTCCCCGTTCAAAAGCTATAAATAGCCAATATTCCGGATTCCTCCTCCCTCCACTCCCCCACGGTGGTCCGATCGGGGAAGTGACTGTTTTCAAGTTAGTCTGGTCGGGTCCCTAATATGCCTGCCAAGTTTCACCGTCCTAGCACATATGTAAGCATCTTAAGTCGGGATCACCGGACTTCCGGAACCCTCTCTCTAACTCCCCCCACAGTGCTCGGACCCGATTTGGTCTTGTCAACTATGTATCTGGGGCTTGTGCTTGTTCTTCCTACCGAATTTCATCCCGATCCGATTCCCCGTCCAAAAGTTAAAAATACGTCAATATTCCGGATTCCCCCTCCCTTCACTCCCCATATGGTGGTTGAATCGGGGAAATGACTATTTCCAAGTTAGTTTGGTAGGGTCCCTAATATACCTGCCAAGTTTCATCGTCCTAGTACATCTGGAAGTACCCTAACTCGAGATGAGTGGCCTCACAGACAAACCGACAGACCGACCGACGGACCGAAAAGTGATCGGTATATGGCACTTGAGCGGAGCTGCAAGTGCCGTAAAAACGGAAACGTGAGCTGAACTTTCTTAGAGCGATATTGCGGTCCTTTTTGGCAGGGGTCTTCAGGCTCTCGCGGCTCAAGCTGGAAAGTGAACCAGCTTGAACGGCGGCTTGAATCTGAAGAGGACCCTTGCCAAGAAGGGACAAAATATCGCTCTAATAAGCTCAGCTGACGTATCCATTTTTTCACTATCATCTATGAGGCTGAAAGAGTATTTAACTCGTATGTTCGAAACTAAAACAACATAAGAGCGATGCGGACTCAAAGACCAATTACATGAATATTCTTTGAGCCCAAGCTGACTTTGAAACATTTATTCAAACATGTTTACAACGGATACGTCAGGTACGATTCTTCGTCAGCGATATTTCGGCCCTTCTTGGCAAGGGTCCTCGTCAGGCTGTCAAATCCTCTGGTTTAACTTCGGGGAAGGAAACAACCCTGTAATAATCAATGACATGCAAGTAAAAATAAATTAACGACTATTAAAACGTGCATGGTTGAAAACTTTTGTTTATATTTACGATGTATTTTGTTGAAAATCTCGATTTGCTTTGTTCTTTCATTATGACTGGTCAGCTAGGCTTCAAACCTTATTTACGTCTACTTCTTCATCCTAAAAGGAAGAAAAATAGGAACCTTTCAAGAAGAAAAAAATAAAATACTCTTTCAAACAAATTTGGAGCTAAGATAACGTGTTGTCCCCAGATGACCCATCTATTCCCCCCTCCCCTCCTGTCTTCCGTGCGTCGGTCCGAGAGAGTTTTCCCCATATCCCGCTAATTCTTCTACCCAATTTTTACGTAGTTTCATTCCATCATTTATTTCTGGTAATTTCTTGTAAGTGTATTAGTTAATTTGTTTCTTGTGTGTCTGTGTATTTTGTAAATTTGTATTCCTTTTCTACCTTTCAGCTATTCGGATTAAACTTGATTGATTGATTGAAAGAAAAAAAAAGAAGAAAGTTAGCGCAGGGTGTAGAACAATTAATTTCATATCCAAATTCCGTTTAGGCTCTCTCCGTCCTTCTCAACGAGGATGTTGGTTACTCATGATGTCCCGATGCTCGTCGTCCAGCTCCTAAACGAGAACCGACTCGGCTGTTTAGACAACAAGGAACATATGCTGTTTTCCACGACAGAGCATCATGCTTGGATTCTGTTGACAGTTCTTCTCTTCTCTCCGGAAGCCACCTACAAGTACGAAATCACTCCTGAACGGAAAACAGAGTTCTTGAAAGTAGGGGATTTGTTATACAAGAGTTTTCGACTAAAAGTGCGAACACACAATCCGGATTTCCCGGCGGGATTTATTGCACTTTTATCTTCAAGTTGAAAGTATTGAACGTGTCCGAAAGCTTTTTGTTGCTGTAAATGCTGCATTAATGCTGCATGCTGCTTTTTTTGCCCAAAAGCTGTTACTTTTTTTCTTCTCTGACGCTTCTAGAATAGCAAAATTTAAGTCACGAAGAAGAAGAAGAAACAAGAGTTAGCTGTATAGAGCTAACAAGATGGATCAGCTACTGATATCGAACCTTCTTATCTTTCCTTTCTTCGTTGGCCATGATCGCCAGTTGCCTTAGAATTTGGAATGTTTGCCGAATTGTCAGTTGTCTTTTTGAATTTGTTATGTTTGCCGCCGAAAACACTGAGAGAATCGCCGTACTCCCCAGTTTCTTCTTGAAAATTCAGCATAAAATTTAGCATTCTTGCTGAATTTTTCGATTGAATAAATTTTGAATAAATTTTATGCTGAATTAATGCTGCATTAATTGAGCGAAAATTTAAGTCCGAAAACGAAATTCTGCATGTTCGTTCGTTTCGGACACGTTCATTTCTTTTCCATATGGAAGTGATGATGGTGCCAAAAATCCGTGCAGGAATTCCAGTATGTTCCCATTATAAAGCTGGTTCCCACGTTTCACCCTTCTTACGATAGTAACTAGTCATTACTATTGTCGTACCAACCTCGTGAAAAACTAAGCTGATCTACCCAACCTTCACGAAGTCTTAACTATTTTCTTACTATAATAGGAAGAAAAATATTCTTTGAGCCCAAGCTGAGCTGACTTTCAGACAATGTTTACAACGGGTATGTCAGCTACGATTCTTCATCAGCGATATTTCGGCCCTTCTTGGCAAGGGTTCTCGTCAGGCTGTCAATCTTCTGGGTCAACGTCGGGGAAGGAAACAAACCTGTAATAGATAACTGAAGCTTCTACCGACTATAAATATCTTATTAGGGTAAATTACTTTCAAATACCACTGTAAAGAAAAAAAATAGTTCTGAGATTTAATTTTTGACACTGCCGCTGTTTTTGCTGCACGATTAGGGCGATGACGGGGAAGGGTTTTTTCTGTATTTTGATCAACTTCGGTTTTGTTATTAATAAGGGACTGAAAAGCTTATATATTGTTTCATTAATAACCTCGTTCCACGTTTCTATTATGAAGTACTTGCCTTTATTTACTACTTTGAATAATCACTGCACGGAAAAACTAGTGCTGAGATTTAATTTTTGACACGGCTGCTGTTTTTGCTGCACGATTGGGGTGACGACAAGAACTGTTTTTTTCTGCATTTTGAGCGACTTCGGTTTTGTTGTTAAGAAGGGACTCAGGCTTACATTTTCTGCAATAACCCAGTTACACCTTTCCGGTAGGGAGTACTCACCTGTATCTCGGTTAATGCCTGCTCGTTTTTTTTTATTTCTCGAATAGTTTGATGAAGTCCGGTGCACGTTGCAAGAATTTGGGCTTTTTCAAAATATAGTGAAAGGGATGGGTTTTCGAAAATATGTTCTGCAAGTGCAGATTTGAAAGTATAGTTATGACGGTGTCCATTGGAGAGGACGTAGTATATACTAGGAAGCGTAGTAACTACGATAGCTTTGTAGCGCGATTAGCTCGTGACGCGGTATTGCCGAAAGTAGAAAAATGCATTCCAGCCTATAGCTATTGAAGTTATTGAGCTTCGAGACAGTGGTTTTAAGCCTTTTATCTTGTTTTCATTTGACCTTGAAATCCTTAAGCTGACCATGCATCGATTCTACGGTAAGGACGGTGGAAGACGACCGTAGCAAGATGCGAGTTGTTTGATGAGATGAAACTTAACGTGCGCAGTATCCTATTTTCGTAATCAGATGCGAAATCCGCAACAAGAATCCTCCAAGCTGTGGAAAATCGTATAAATTCTCGTTAAATTTTTTGAATTCCCTTCCTTTTCAGCTTCGGAAGTTACTGACAACTGAGAAAGTCGAGATGAACGTCTCTCTGTCTATCCTACGCCGGTGGCTTGACGGTCTAAGCTTAGGTGCGTTCTCGCGAAACAGCAAGGCACCATCTGTCATTGAAACTTCCTCGGCCAGCTTTGAACATCTCACCAAAGAAGCTGAGAATAAGAAGTCTGACTTGGCCCATCATTTCTTAACAACGTTGACTCGGATGGACGAGAAGCAGTTATACAAGTGGTATGTTTGGGCTGAAGAAGTATAATACGTGTAACAGTGTTGGGTCCGAGCACAAATATGCTATGTTTGTGTATAAGGCGAATTGCAAAGCTTCTGCTTGCGTTTTGTTGCCTTCGAATTTCTATCACTGGATCTAGTTATAACCTGTCAACAAATGTCGGGCGGTAACTTTATGGTAGGGCATCTGAAAACTATTTTACCATTATTTTCTTACACATGGAAACAATGTAACGTCTGTGTAAAAGCGGCTAGCCTGGACCAATGAAAATTCTTACTCCGACACGAAAAGAATGACAGTGAGACATTGAGGAATCATCAAGTTACTCGGTATGCTTGTCTATGTACTTCTCCAGTAGATTTTACCAATGCCAAACGAAAAGAAACACTTCCTCTTATCTCCAGTCCCGTCTTTTTCACCTATCCACCAAGGCCGCATGGGCGTCCCAGGAGGGGAGGGGGCAGCGCCCGCCCTACGTTTTGGGCATACGGTCAAATTCCGCCGAAGGCAAAAAATGTCGGTGTCCGTTTTATAAGAATCTTTCTACCGTATATTTCCAAATTGGGTGCTTCAGCTTCAGCTGAAACGTGTTTCAGAATCCTCTTCCTCCTGCTCGCTTTCGCTTGCTAGCCCCTAGCATCAAGCTAGCAAGACTGTGTCACTATAAGACTCACAGCAAGTGATCGACTTCCACGGTGATACCGCCAAGAAGCTATTTGAGGCCGCAACAGTGACAGGCCTAAGAAAGAATTACGTTGTCTGGGCAACGTGAAGCGCTGCGAGAGCAACACCTTGGTTTTATTTCTTGATGCTGAAGTTTTCAATCCATCGAATCATTCAAAACGGTATGTTCCAAGAAGAAAACAATCAGTAATCACTTGATCAAACGCTATTCCTCAGTGTTGAACAAGACGTAAGGTTTCGATGGGATCCCAAAAATCTAGTATTTGATCCAGACAACTGGGTCTTGTCTTCGCCAGATCCACTATTCGCCAGGCTAATCATCTGAGAAAACCAAGTTCACATATACCTCTATCAGCCAAATCTATTTTGAAGATACTGACCGAAATTTCCTGCTTTACTTCTGCCAAATTTCCGGTTTTGGGCCGAATTCCAAGCGAACTGCTTGTCCAGCAAAAAAAGAAAACTCAGAAACGAATTCAGCGTATCTCCTTATCCCTATAAAGGACATCTAATCAACTTCAAATAAAACTAACTTACAAACAAATTTCCGGTTTCAACCGGATTCGGGACGAATTATATGTCCGGGTGGAAAATGATTGTCATGTACAGAATCAGCTTCTCCTTAGCCCTAAATCTGTCATCTAATCAACTTCAAATAAAACTTTTGCTTTCAACGACTTTTCCGGTTTTGGCCGGATTCCAGGCGAATTATTTGTCCGGGTAGAAAATACTTTTCATATAGGTGTTCAGTATGCCTTCTTACTCCTAAAACTTTTAATTTTAGTCAACTTTCCGGTTTTTGCCGGATTCCTGACGAACTACATGTCCGGCGAGGAAATGGTTTTCACCCTCGTGGTCAGCATGTCTTCTTACCTCTAAATCGAACACTTAATCAACCTCTAATGAAACTTTTACTTTTAACCAACTTTCCGGTTTTTGCCGTATTCCGGGCGAACTACATTGTCGGACGAGAAAATGTTTTGCATATTCGTGTTCAGCATGTCTTCTTATCCCATAATGAACTACCACATTAGCTATTTAAAAATATATTGTTTGTCCCTTAATTTCAACCCCCTCCCCACCCCTAAATGTAGGGCTACATAGCCCATCTACGAACTTGACCTTACACTTGACCCAAAGAATATTCACACCAAGTTTCATCAAAATATCTCATTCCCTTCGAGAGTTATCGTGCTGACAGACGGACGGACAGACGGACAACTTTTGCGATGTCATATGTATCCCTCCACTTACGTTTTGGGATCCCAAATACAAAACAAAAAACGTCTGAAGAAGAGAGAAAATTTGTCTTCATGGTATATCAATGTAACCTAGAATTAAGTGTTTACGCAACTGGTACAAATGATAATGTAAAACAATGACGTAGTTTCGCAACACCTGATCGAATGTCATCTATGGCACTTCGATCCTGAAAAGTCACGGATAGCTTTAAAATACCAACTAGGTTTAATATAAGATAATGTTCCAAGTTTCCATCCATTCCGATGTCTACGATTGAGAAGGATAAAGCCTGCCAAGTCAATTTAGTCCCTTCAAGGGAGACCATGCCCCATGGAGACGAATTTACCCCTCAGATTTGTAGAAATCAAATAAAAATGTGCACCAGTTTGCACAAACTTGTAGCCCCCCAAGAACGCCCTCTAGCAGGCCGGTATCCAGGAATTTATTTCGGGGGGGGGGGGTGCCTGCTGGTCGGACAAAAAAGTACAAATAACACACAGATCATATGGAAAAGCCTATAAAATTGATTATTTTTGTATGTTTCGGGGAGGGGGGTCAACCCCCTAACCCCCCCCCCCCTAGATACGGCCTTGCCCTCAAGCAACCAATTCTTACTGACAAGTCTCTCTTCACTAAATGCCACTTTTTCTTATTTCTGTAAATTTTTCTACTTGTCACTAAAAGAAGATAAATTGCTGTGGAGCTTGGGAACTGCCGCACATATTTAGCATTTATAGATTTTAGTCCATGTTCAATTTGAAATTGGTGGCTGCCTGCTTGCCTGCTAGAACGGAGCTTTCCACTCGAAAGCAGAAACATGATTTGATGGAAAGAAAGCTTGGCTGCACAACTGCAGACATAGTCATCTCTGACATAGGCTTTACAACACCACTTCAGTTCACACACCACAGGCTCTGGCTAGAGGACAAGCAAAACCATCCTTTTTGGCCCCAGGCAAGAGTTCTACGGATCTTTTCAAAATGTAAGGTCATGTTCATCAATCCGTAAAAAGTGCAGAAGTTAGACCTTTACCACTTGTTAGTAAGAGCTGAAATCCGCCGCATAGAATTAAAAAAAAAAAACGGGACAAAACCAAAGTGTTGCTCTCGCAACACAATAAAACTGAAACTGGTCAACTCTCCGACAAGGCCTTAGTTCATTTCCCGTTATTGAGCCAAGCGCTTATTTCTCCTATTTGCCCACCAATCCGCTCAGGAGAACGGCGTCAGACTCCTTTCCACCAAAACTGTCAAATAAGCAGAAAGGATGGAGGACTTAGGGGAGGGACCTGTGATCTCTTTTGGCAAATTTATTTATATTTCAGGTTATCGTCTGCATACGAAGTCGATAAGCTCCTTCATGCTTACGATAGTGTCCTCGTGGGCTCCACGGAAACTATCAACATCACCGGCTCCTCACGGCTTCAGCCCTCGAAGATTCTTTTGTCAGACTTTCAAGGTAGCAGCGACGAGTGTCCAGAACGAGTTTCCACGTTCCGAGCTACCATCACGCCGAACGCCCAGGGTTTCTCTGGACAGGCGGTGAAGTCTGCCGGGCAGAATGCCGAAGAGACTATTAAGCAAGTGGGTTCGAAATTAAGCTTTGGTCTGAGTAGTCTAGTGCCAAAGAGCGGACTAGGGACTGTCACGTCTTCAACCAAGTCGACCAAGTTCTCATTTCTGAAAGGGTCCGGAAAACCGAGCCCTGCGCATCCATTCACAATGGATTGAAGCCTGAAGGAGTGGACAATGTGTTGATTGGTTCTGTAAATTTGTGCTAATAGTTACAGGTTTATAAACGTGTTTCTGCTTTATTATTAGCTAGTTTTCGGTCAGAATAAAAGTAAGACTATCATGTAGAAATCGGCGTTTCGGACTTTGGGCTCTTTGTTTGTTTTGTTGATGTACCACAGTGCAGGGGCGTCACTATGGGGGGGGGGGACTCCCCCCCTAAATGTCCTGAAAAAGTACTTTCGTCGGGCGAAGCCCGGCGAAAGTTCACTTGTTTGTCGGCGCGAAGCGCCGGCAAACATAGAAAAAATAATATTTTGTATGCTTTTTATCAGGCATCGGTCGATCCGTCGGCACATCGGGTGTTTTTATATGCAAGAAATGAAATCCTGCAAACGTTTGTCGGGCAAAACATTGAAGAAATCCAATTCTGCATGCTTTTGTCGTGCCTCGGTATTCTCGTCGGCACATCGGGTTCTTTTTATACAGAAGGAATCCAGAAGAAATAAAAACAAATTAAATTTTTGTCGGGCATCGGTCGACTCGTCGGCACGTCGGGTTCTTTTTATACGCAAGAAATGAAATCCTGCAAACATTTGTCAGGCAAAGCACTAGAGAAATCGAATTCTGCAAGCTTTTGTCGTGCCTCGGTTCGTCGGCACATCGGGTTCTTTTTATAGAAAAGAAATCCAGAAGAAATATTTTTGTATGCTTTTGTCGGGCGTCGGTCGACTCGTCGGCATATCGGGTTCTACTTATACGTAAGAAATCAAATTTTGCAAACTTTGTCGGGCGCACCCAGGAAGTTTAAGTTTCATTGGCACAAGGGGTTATTTTTACACGTATGAATCAAGTTCTGTACAGTCTAGTCGAGCAAAACACAGAACAAATCAAATGCTCGATGGTTTTGCCGGGCGTCGGTATTCTCGTCGGCACATCGGGTTCTTTAAAAAAAAAAAAAAAAATCAAATTCTGTAACTTTTTATCGGGCCCATGCCCAAAGTTCAAGTCTCGTCGGTACATCGGCTTCTATTTACACGTTCTTTACAATCTTGTCGGGCAAAACCCATAAGAAATCGAATTCTGAATGCTTTTGTCGGGCGTCGGTGTTCTTGTCCGCACACCGAGTGTTCTATACGTAAGAAATCAAATCCTACAAACATTTGCCGGTCGCAAACTTTTCCAGAAAAATACAGATTAAAAAAAATTCGCCGGCGTTGCTTAGTTCAACTTGTTCTGGGTACAGTCGTTGGAAGTTTCGCTTCTTAGCAAAAGTTGAAACGAAAAGCCGAATATGTGAAATTAAATATATGTATTTACATCAAAGGAACAATGTCAACTGATGCATTACAGTAAGTTTTACACAAAATTTCGCCTGGCGCATTTTGTAGTATTCCCTATTTGGAAGAATGGTGTATCATTTAGTTTTTCTTTTAGGATAGAAATTCTTGGGGTTTGAAACACGTTAAAAGCCGGAAATTGTATGGTACTATAGCTGAATTTTCCGCAAAAAAACAGATTAAAAAAATTTCGCCGGCGGCGCTTGGTTTAACTTGCCTTGCTACAGTCGTTGGAAGCTTTGCTTTCCAGCGAAAGTTCAAATGAAAAGACGAATATGTGAACTTTAAAATACGAGATTATACCAAAGGAATAACCTCAATTTTACAGTTAATTCACACAAAATTTCGCCTGCGGCGCATTTTGTAGTATTCTTTATTGAGAAGAACAGTGTTTCATTTAGCTTGTCGTTTTAGGATTGAAATTCGCTGAAACACGTTAAAAGCTAGAACTTTTATGGTAGGTATAGTTAAATTTTTCCGGAAAAAAAAGGCAGATTTAAAAAATTTCGCCTGCGGCGCTCAATTTAACTTGTTCTTGGTACAGTCGTTGGAAGCTTCGCTTTTTAGCGAAGGCTAAAATGAAAAGCCACATATGTGAACTTAAAATACGAAATTACATCAAAGGAATAATCTCAACTGATGCATTACAGTTAGTTTTACCCCGATTCTATTCTGTGCTGGCGGGAAATGTACGCCGTTGCCGCGAAGCGGCAACGGCGTGTTTTGTCGGCAAATTTTTTAGTCCGTCGGCACAAACCGGACGTCCCCCCCCCCAAAGGTAAAAGGCTAGTGACGCCCCTGCCACAGTGTTTAGTAACTGCTTTACTGACTTATTCGAATTGAATAGTTTTCATATATATATTCCAACAATGCATAAAACCAAGAACAAATTTATTTGTTCTTGGTTATCTGCTTATTCTGGTTATCCAAAGCTACGATGCTTTGGCAGCGATATCGGCAAGGGTCGAAATATCGCTGTCAAAGCATTGTAGTTGACCTATCCGTTGTATCTTGGTTGTATGCATTGTTTGAATATGTGTTTTCTCGTCAGCTTGGACTCAAGGAGTAAGTAAGTAAGTAAGTAAGTAAGTAAGTAATTTATTTTTAACCCGCCATTTTCAGAAAGCGGAGTAAATGTAGAAAATAAATAAAACACATAAACATACACAAAAAGACACCTAATTTCAATCGTCGGCCAGGAAGCAGTGTAGAAGGTCGTGCGCTGGTTGGAGTCTGTTGTCAATGATTTTTTATAGCGACGAAAAAACATACAAAAAGGTAACACTTGCATCTAGAATTTTGAGCTTCTCCGTCAAAGTATGGTTATGGCATAATTTCTACAAGTGAAGCAGGTGCTTTGCACATTTAAAATAACATGATCTCATCATTTTGATCTCCTTCTTTCGCAGAACATGAGTGACACCAGAACGAAATAGTGTAGAAGGAGTGCAGAAGGTGCTGTACACTTTTCCTAAAGCTTTACGATTATAGCGCCCCCGGTTGGGGACGATTCGCCCATAGGCGGTACGAATTGATCTAGAAACTTCTTGAACAACCGATTAGCAAAATTGTGACAACGAGGTTTTGAATGTTATGCCAAGCCATCGTAGAGATTCTGTTGATGTGACGACGAACGATCCAAGAGAGATAGAAGCTTTAGATGCATTCAAACGATTTGACGAAGGGTTGAAATGCAGGTACTCACATTTTGAGAGGTTAACTTCAAGGCCGATTTTGAGAAGTTCCGACGACAGCTTACAGACATTTTTGGTGAGTGTGGATCGGGTACGGCTTACTAAGAGCAAGTAGTCCGCGTAAGCTATGTAGCTGAAGGCATGGTCTTTATAAAAGTAAGCAGGGTGTAAAGAATTGAGACAAGAAGATACGACCGATTGGAAAATGTAGGGAGATAAGATAAGACCCTTGGCGAACAACAGTTCGGACAGGAATAATCTCTGACAAGCTACCTTGCCATTTAAACCTTACTGAGGAATGACCATACCTCATGAATGTATTTATGTCTAGTTTTCGTTAGTAGCATACTTTGATCCTACATATTATACAGTACCACCATTTAACTGGAGTACGGCCAAACTTGAGTATTGTTTGGGGGGGGGGGCGCACCTGGTAAAATTGACCGAATCGGTACCGAGTTGTTCTGAATTTATTAAACAAAAATTGTAAAAACACAGTAAGTTGCCTTTATGAAGCTATAACGTAAAAAGTTGCTTAGTATATACAACAAGTCTAAAGAGAAAAATTAGCACCTTTTCATGCTTTTCCGCTTCTGTTTTTTTTTCATGGATACTCGGTCACTAGCCTTTTACCTTTGGAAGACCTTTCCATTTGTGTTAACAGGACTTGAAATAATCGCAAAAAACGGTGTTGCCGTATAGCGGCAATTTACTGAATCCGCCTTTTTTTTTTACTTGCGACATTTAACTACTTCCCATGCAAGTTCTAGCTTTTAACATAGTTCAAGCCCCCAAAACTCCAAGCCTGAAACTCCAACTAAACGAAGCAGCCTTTGTCTAACTAATGAAGACTGCGAAATGCGTCGGCAGGCGAAATTTTGTGGAAACACTGATGATAAAAGTGCCTTTTTGAGATCCCAAGATTAGAGTTGTCTGGCAACGAAAGGGCTATCCGGGGTAAAGTGGATACAAAGTATATTTGTTCGGAAATTACAGCAAACAAAAGTAGGCAAGTTTTTGCTTATTCCTGAAGTACTGCAATCCTAAGAAGTAGAAAAAATTAACAGCAACCAGCTGAAGCTACCCATGGTAAAGAACGAGAGCTAGATAAATGCCACTTAAATTAACGAACTCAGTAACTGGGTTGAAGCAAATAATGAATTCGTAGTATGCCGAAAAACTAACTAAAAAATAAGGAACAGATCGAGAGCGGTATTACAACCAAATTTCGTAATGGAATAAAATTCTTGTTAGAACCATCGAAAATACCGAATTCGGCAAGTCTAGTAATAGAAACGGACTAACGAAAAATCCGGTGAATTACCGTATCCGGTAACGAATCAGAACCAAATGAATCTCACCGAAATTTAATTACGACATGGACTGACCGAATACGACCGAATTCGGTAAAGAATGAGACCAAATGAACAGGTTAAATCACAGAATTTACGACGGGACAGATGGAATGCGGTGAAATCGATGCGGAGTGAACAAAAGTTGGATGAATTGGCAAATTTGGTAAAGAAAGGGAACCAATAAACGCGTTAAACCACCCAATTTCGAAATGCGGGGACAAACGATCGTTTTGACCAAATTTTTAGCCTTCGGCGAAAACTTGACGGAATACCCAAAACGTGGGGGGGGGGTGCGCAAAGCCCCCCCCCCCCCCTCGGGACGCCGATTAAACGGAATCAAGGTACAATCAAACATGACAATAGTCATATTCTCAGAATTTTGATTTCTAGCCAATCGCTGGCCTTCCTGGTGATACTTGTGGTAAGAGAAACCTAGCGGAATTTACAGGAGCTAGACTTTTTAGTCGTATATACTTTCGCCAGGACTTGATCAGCTAGACCAGACTGAAAAAAGTCGAACTTGCATTCAAATTGGAAATTTCTGTAGTTCAGTTGTTATGTCCAATGTGAAATTGTTGAAAGTAGCAGTTGGGCGTAGAAGGGATATGAATGTGCTTGTATAAATGATTAACCTTCAAGGCTTCTAGATCAAAAGATGAGACCAGTAGCGTTTACGTGTAGAAGCAATATGGAAATGTTTCTGTAAAAACTGAGCAATATTTCACTTTCAATGTTTGCAGGTGAAAAGACTAGCCTAAAATCAGTCAAACAAATCCTCAATTTTTGGGCATGGTGCCACACGTCACCATCAGGTCACCATATGTGGTGGCAAATAAAGCCCCTGTATGTTCACGTACGTTGGGGCTTCATTTTCCAGTTTTCAAAATGTTCAGAGCACTTCCAAGATACAGAGAGTTTTCTGGAGGCCACTTCTTTCCTAGTGGCTTTGCTCTGTCCTTTACAGGTAGGCTAGTCCCACCGCCATAGGTAGAGTGGATGAAGTAAGCTTTTTCCTCCTTTTTCTTCCTTTAGGAATTAAATTTCCTTTCCTTCCAAATTCCTTTAGATTGTTTGCCTTTTATAGTATTTCTTTTGAGTTTAGTGAGTTTCAATAACAATTTTAACACAATAAAAAAAAAATCACTCAAAACAAATACAATAAAAGGCCAGCAATCTAAAGGAAATATTTGCTCCAGTGAACAGAAGCTAAGCCCCGCCCTGTGGGAGGAGCTACGTGATTGAAAAGCTTGCCTCATCCATGCCACCTAGCAGCAATTTTCGAAAAAGGATAGGGTAAACCCACTAGAAGAGAAGTGGCCTCCAAAAAACTATTTATCTTGGAAATGCTCTAACATTTTCTAAATTGGAAGATGAGGTTGGATAGAAAGTAAAATCAGGTATCTTTTGATCTAGGACTGGACGAAGACCCTTAGATATGTAACCAGTCTCAGTTTAACCAAATTTCACAGGGGTACCATGCCCATGCTCCAGGGCATGCCCAGACGTTGGGGCACCATGCCCAAAAATTGAGGATTTGTGTATGACTGGCCTAAATTAGGCTAGTGGAAGTTTTGAGAAGGGATTTGATAGCCTAGTAGGTTTGTAGCATGTGCTCTTTGTCAACGGTGGAGATAAAATACAGTGCCAGTGGAGATGCTGTTTCAGTTTGTCTTCCTGCCGAAATCTTAGAGATTGTATTTGCAAACCTACCTATATATGACATTTTACGATCTGTAAGCTTGGTTTGCAAGACATGGAAGGACATCACCCACAGAGAGCTGGTATGTTATAGACTAGTATGAATTTATTGCAATTGTGATGTGACTGTATTGTGTAGGACTTAGCCTAGGCTAGGCTAAATGTTGTATTGCCAGTCCTTCCCAGGCCCTTCCTGGATGTTTTTGTATATTTTATCTGATACCATACTTTTTTCTGTTTTATGAAAAATCACCCAGATATGCACTGGATTGCAGTGGAATAGGCAGCCAGTAAGGACAGATTAATCTGTTAATGAGCTTGTTTAGCCATCATCTTTTGATTGTTTTGCGAGAGCAACACTTCGGTTTTGTCCTCGTTTTTTTATGGCACTTGAGCTTACTCAAGTGCCATATAGCGATTGTAATTTCTGTCTGTCTGTCGGTCCCGGTTTTGCTAGTTCGGGCACTTCCGGATAAGCTAGGACGATGAAACTTGGCAGGCATATCAGGAATTGGACCAGATTAAATTAGAAATTGTCGCTTCCTCGATCCGACCATCTGGAGGGGAGTGGAGGGAGGGGAATCCGGAAAAAATAGGAAAAATGAGATATTTTTAGCTTACGAATGGGTGATCGGATCTTAATGAAACTTGATATGTGGAAGGACTTCGTGTCTCAGACCCTCCATTTTAAATCCAGACCGGATCCGGTGACACTGGGGGGAGTTGGAGGGGGAAACCTGAAATCTTGGAAAACACTTAGAGTGGAGGGATCCGGATGAAACTTGGTGGAAAGTACAAGCAAGAGTCCTAGATACGTGACTGATACAACCGGAACGGATCCGCTCACCTTGGGGGAGTTGGGGGGGGGGAGAAGTCCGAATTTGTAGTGATCCCGCAAGTTCCGTGCTTCCTGATGTGCTGGGACGATGGAAATTGACAGGCATGTCTGGGACCCGACCAGATTAAATAGGAAATCGTCAATTCCCCGATTCAACCATCTGGGGGGGGGGAGTGGAGGGAGGGTGAAGCCAAAATTTGAGGTATTTTTAGCTTGCGAACGGGTGATCGGATCTTGATGAAAATTGATATTTAGGATGACCTCGTGTCTCAGACATCTCACTTTAAATCCAGGCCGGATCCGATGACACTGGGGGGAGTTGGAGGAGGGAACCGGAAATTTTGAGAAACGCTTAAAGTGGAGGGATCGGGATGAAACTTGGTGGGAAAAACAAGCACAGGTCCTAGACACGTCATTGACATAACCGGACCGGATCAGGGCACTGTGGGGGAGTTGGGGTGGGGGTCCGGATTTCTAGCGATCTCGCGAGTTCGGCATACTTCCTGATGTCCTAGGGCGATGAAACTTTGCAGGTATGTCAGGGATCCGAACAGATTGACTTGAGAACAGCCTTTTTCCCGACCCGACCATCGTGGGGGGAGTGGGTGGATGGGGAGTCCGGAATCTAGTGGCGTGCATAACTTTCGAACGGGTGATCGGATTTGAATGAAACTTGTCTGGTAAGCTATCGCCTCGGACGTTCAGTGTCACGTCCGGGTCGGGTCTGATACCTGTGGGGATGGGGGGGGGGGGGAAACTCAAGAAACTCTAAAGCAGAGGGATTGGGACGAAACTTAATGGATGGAACAAGCATTAGGCCTAAATGAAATTGACTGAGCCAGATGGTTTCGGGGCTCTGTGGGGGGGGGGGGAGTTGGAGGGGGTTTCCTGGAATTCCGGTAGTCGTGAGCTAGAATAGTTCCAGATGTAAAACGACAACGAAACTTTGCAGGCATATTAGCGACCCGAATTATCTTGACTTAAGAACCTGACACAACATACCCCCGGAAACTTCCGTTCCTAGATCCGAGCATTTTTTGGGGAGCAAGAGAAGAGAAATATGGAAATTGACTTCTATAAATTGCGAACGAGTGGTCTGATTCGAGTGAAACTTCATGGGTGATACGAATCGATGGCCTCGACATGTAAAAAATGCGTTCGAACCATATGCGACCACTATTAGGGGAATTGGGGGTGGGGGGGACTTTTGACATGCACAAAAACCAAAGGGATGGACTGAATGAGATGCAAATTCGACAGTGCCGAGTTTATGCGGCCTAGATTTGTTATTTGGCGTCCGGGCCGGATTCGGCCAAGGTAGGGGTAGGGGTACTGGAAACTTGCAGATAGGCTATGCTCCAATTTCAGTCAAACTTGATGGACAGGAACAGGGAATTAAGAGATTGGGCCCGAACCGGCTCCGACAACGTTGGTGGGAGGGGGTACCCGAACTTTCCAAAAATGCTCAGATTCGAGTGAAACTTGATACATGGTATAAACGAAGATGCTTTAGGTGGTCGATTTTTTTATTCCGAACCAGATTCGGCCACGGTAGGTGGAAATAGATTGAGTACCTGAAATCGTGTAGCACGTCTAGGGATCAAACAAATGGATTTATTGGGATGATAGTTTGAACAGTCATGTGCATTTGCTACAGACAATCGAGACGATGCCGGAACTGCTCAGAAATGAGTGAAACTAAATATCCTATTCCTATTTCCGAACCGCATTTTTGGATGGCGGGTGTATTTTGTGACGTTTTCATCTACTTTCTTGTACAGCCTACTCGTACAAGTGCCATATGAGCTCGTAGCTCTTGTTTTTTTTGTTTTTTTTCTATGCCGCCGATTTCATTTTATTCGATATCTACGATTGAAAAGGATAAAGTTCAACTTCGACGGCAATCGATAGCCGCTGATTAGCTGATCAAAGTATATGGCATCCATTTTTTGGTAAAAAAAAATCCTTTTTGAGGTACACCAGTTTGAAAGTTTCAAGGGGTTGACAACTTCAGTAGTAAGGTACACACTGAAACCAAAAATAGGCGATACCAGTTGTGAGACATTTAGGGGACTTGTACGCGACAGGCGACTGTTAGCTCTTAATCATCTTCGGCAATGAGGGATTTGCAGCTCTCGCTAGTTGGCGTACCTGTCATTTGATGAACAATTTGGTTCCCAAATGTAAGACATGCAAGGCTGTTATGCTACAAAAATCTTCAGCGATGAGGGGTTTGCAACTTTTGCTAGTCGGTGTACCCATTATTTTTATCCGGTGAACTTTATGTCTATCACGGGAAAGGGACTTGTCAGTAGAATCGGTGCACGAGGGGCTAGAAATTTGTACAAATTGTTGCACATTGTATTCGATTTATAAAAATCTGACGGTAAGAAAATTTGTATCGTTGGTCTATCGCTGTAACCTAGGATTTACTGTTAACGCAACGGGTACAAACGATACGGTATGTAAAACAAGGTAGTTTCGTAATAATTAATAGTGTCATCTATGGTATTTTAATCCTGAAAAGTTATGGATAGCTTTATAATACCAACTAGATTATATAGGATATTATTCCAAGTTTTCATCCATCACAATGTCTACGATTGAGAAGGATAAAGTTCAACTGACTGCAAAGTCAATTTAGTCCCTTTTTCCGATATGCTTTTGTTGTGGTTAGGGCAATCGATAGCCCTTGAAGAGCTGATCAAAATATATATCATCCATTTTTTTGAACAAAAATCCTTCATGAGATAAACCAGTTTGAAAGTTTCAAGGGGTTGACAACTGATTGGAAATTGTGTTCAGGTCAGTTCTAGCAGGCGTTACTAGCCAAAATATTTGGGGGGGGGACAAGGCATTTACCGACTGGCTGGTAATTTTAATGACTGTTTTGGCAGAAAGACAACGGTTTTCAAGAATAAAAATGACAGTTTTAAAAAAAATCGACTGATTTTCAGAAAAAAACATTGTTTTCATGAAAAAAATTAACTGTATTGAAGAAAAATCGCGGTGCTTCGCGCCGACTCAGTTATTTCTTACAGACTGGCCAGCAATATCAGTCGTGACGCCCCTGGGCTCTAGTTAGGGGTGCAGAAACTCTTTGTTGTTCACAGATGTTTCCTATCTTCTTTGTTCTTTTTTTAGCATCTTTAGAAGCAGCAAATACACTTGATAGTTCTTCAGCCGAAGCTGACTGCGAATCATATTTGACGGTGCAGAATGGATAAATCAGCTACATTTTATTGGAGCAATAAAATGTAGCTGACAGGCTTATCCGTTTGAACCGTCAAATATAAGCAACTACACTGTAACAGAAATCTTGTAGTTTTTGCTACTGGGATTAATCTTGTCTCTACTGCGATAAGATTATCTCTAATTCGGATTAATCTTATCCCAGTAGAGATAAGATTAATCCCAGTAGCAAATACTGCAGTTTAACTTTAATCCTTACTGAGAGAAACTTTTTACAGTGCAGTCAACCACAAACCCCTTATTTTTGTTACCCTATATCAAACGCTAGATATATCTAGCGTTTTGCATAGCCTATGCCTAATGCTGGATACCCTATGCCAAACACTGGATAGCTCTTGGCACCCCAACCCTGACCTGGTTGATTTTTCTGATTGGTTGATTTCTGAGCTTCACTGAAATCATCAATATTTTTATTGGGTTCTAGTATCCAGCAGTCGACATAGTGTATCCAGCGTCAGGCATAGGGTATACCAAACGCTGGATATACCCAGCATTTGGCATAGGCTAACCCCAAATCAGGGGTTTGTGGTAGACTGTTACAGTGTACTTCCAAAGATTATAAGCTAATCCATTTGGTCTACCAACGATCCCTTATCTTGGGACACCCTAAGCCTAACAATTCATACAGTAAACTGGAAAAAGGAATTCTTATTGGTTGATCTCATTCACTTAAATTTTCTCTATTTTATTGGGTTAGGGTACCAGAATCTGGCGTAGAGTATACAGTGTTTGGCATATGGCTCTCAAAATCAGGGGTTTGTAGTAGACACCATTTGTTGATACCAAAGATCAGAAGGCAGTGGTGGACATTACCATTAAATCCACCTTTCTTAGTACTTGAAGACAATGTATATATTTTCTCTTATAATCCAGTTAGGCATAGTCCTAGTCCAAATAAACACACACTTTCATTTAAATTTCATGAATTCAAGATAGCTGCTATGCCAAGGGATGTCCACACTGCATCAAAAGAAACAAACAAAAATCGTACATAATGTTCAAATGGTATCATCCTCATTCAAAATAAAAGTATGGTATTTCCATTAAAGAATGCAAATACTTAGGAGCAAGGCAGACAGTTAACTTTCACCTCAAACCAAAAGGGTAGGAGGACCATAATACAGTTATTGAAGGCTCAGAATTGGAAAATGAATCAGAGAGCTACTCTTTTCTGGCAGCTAATCGATAATAGACCATCTGTCTTGTTGTTTTACTTCACAATTATTCTATATCTACTAAAATAGCACATTAAGGATAGTTTGTTGGAACAGCGCAGGCTATGCCAGCTGCCAGGGCTAATCTACTGGCTATGGCTAGCCTATTGGTATCTATGATTTAGCCTATTTCTTAGCATCCAACATAAGCTAGTAGAAAATCAGAACGAATGCTTGAGCTAGCTTTTCCGCCAAGGCTCTTTACCCTAATTACCTTCATTCGTGTTTCAGAGCGATTAAGGTCCAGTGGTTCTGTCTTGCTCCGTGGGTGATGATGGCTGGCATCTGTTACTGGTCTGGGTCCTCCTGGCCGTATTTTCAGTCCTTACATGACCACTCAGGTCTTAGGCTAGAATTGTATTAATAATTTTTACAAACCCATCATAATTAGTGAAGCGTCGTTTTTAATGCCACTGGCATGTCTGGTGCTTTTGAGAAACACCAGGTCTATTTATATTTGCCATTAAAATTGTACCTTACCTTACCTACTCAGGCTAACTGGAACTGGAAGTTGCAGCCATTTGGCTGTTCTCTGTCAACTTGATTTGTTGTTTCCTCATTACCTTTCTTCTAGTATCTGACCCACAAGAAAACATATCACAAGTTTAAGTGCATGGAATGCCCTGATGCTACAGCCGAAATCACGAAGACTGCCAACCAGCATGGCATGGATTCCCTTGAAACCTGCCTTGAGGGGCTAATCAGGTACTGTGTTTTTAGTTCAGTTCTAAGATCAAGCTTATGTTTGACAGCTTGGAATGAATATCTCAACACCTGGAGAAAAAATCCACTAATAGTTTATCTCAGCCCAGCAGTCAGAAAGCCACCATGGTTGATACAGCCTGTGACAGAGCTACTACACAGAAACAGCAGGACTGCTTGATTGTGTGGCAGCCCAAGGCATCTGGAAGTCTTAAAGGTGAAGCCTGGCTTTTATCCTTTCTTAGAGGGATGTTTGCTATTCGTGTTTTGAAACGGCCAGAACAGACAGATAACTGTCTGTTGCGGTTTGGGTCATAAGTGGAAAGATAAGGTGCAAATTTTTGTTTATTTGGGGCTTTTAGGTTAGCACGAGGTTACTCGAGTTAATGCTTATTCGAGAAATTGACATTATAAAGTTCATATTAGTGGATTAAAAAAAACAAAAAAAACACATAGTATACATCTGGATCACTGCATGACCGTAGTTGTTAGCTGAGGGAGTAAGGGAGCCTCTGAACCTACCCAAAGGCTGTCGTGACGTATAAACTGTTGGTTTATGAAACTCCACATGAAGAAGCAAATGTGCCGTAGTGTGGCGTATATAAGAGGAAGAGTTACCGAGGTGAAGATATCTGAATATTCAAAATAGTGCTTGTGTTGCTTTTATGTTCTTTTTAAAGCTACGATAGCAAATCCAGTCTTGTCCAGAGTTTTTGGTGAACCATGCCCCGGGCCATATTTGCTTGTGGTGTGCCATAAGGCTAGACGCACGGGTAAGGCATCAGCCAGTCCACGTGAGCCCCCACTTCTTCAGCTTCATGGTACATCTGATGGTGTGTGCTTATGAAAGCCAACCGAGATCGGGATGGAAAAACTGTGCTCTGTAAGCGAGCTGATTTATCTTAGTTCTTAAAAGAAATTCCATCGTAGAACGTGGGGACAAGAAAAGAAGAATCACTATCTCAGCAAAAGTAACTTCGCAGTTAGCATTAGCAGTGAGAAATTTACTTCCTGGTATTTGCACTTCGAATTTTGAATAAGTCCTGGCGTGTCACAGTTTCGATCCGAGGTGACTTTTGAATTTTTTATTTGCTTGAGCTTGTTATGACGACAGAAGTCATTGATTGCGATATAAGCTAGGACGAAAATATAGGAATAAAAAGCATGTGAATCGACAATAGATGAAAGGAATAGAAACAACGAAGGAAAAATTACAATTGTTTGCATGGATCATTCAATGTTGGTATTGACGTCCGATATCCGCTACCTAAGTTACCTAAGTAAGTAAGTAAGTAATGTATTTATGACCCGCCATTTCGGAAAGGCGGAGTAAATGAAGAAAGTAAACAAAACACATACAAACACAGAAAAAGACCCTTAATTTTTAATCTTCGGTCAGGAAACAGTGGACGACGTCGTGTGCTGGTTGGGCCCTGTCGTCCATGATTTTTGAAAGCGATGAGGAAACATCCAAAAGGGTAGCACTTGCATCTTGAATTTTGAACTTGTCCGTCAATGTATGGTTATGACATAGTTTCGATAAGTGGAGCAGGTGCTTTGCATATTTAAAATAACATGGTCTCTCTTTTTAATCTCCTTCTTTCGCAGAACATGAATGACGCCAGAACGAAATAGTATAGAAGGAGCGCAGAAGGTGCTGTACAAATTTCCCAAAGCTTTACGATTATAGCGCCCCGGTTGGGGACGATGCGCCCATAGGCGGTACGGATTGATCTAGAAACTTCTTGAACAACCGAAGAGCAAAATTTTGACAATGAAGATTTGAATGTTATGCCGAGCCACCGTAGAGAGTCTGTTGATCTGACCATGAATGATCCAAGAGAGATAGAAGCTTCGGATACATTCGAACCATTTGACGAAGGGCTGAAATGCAGGTACTCACATTTTGACAGGTTAACTTCAAGGCCAATTTTGAGAAGTTCCGACGACAGCTTACTTACATTTTTTGTGAGTGTGGATCGGCTACGGCTTACTAAGAGCAAGTCGTCCGCATAGGCTATGTAGCTGAAGGCTACATAACCAACTTGCGTCAATAGTCTCTCTCTTTCTAGGTATATGGATAATTGGGGAGGAAACACTTTCGCTGGAGGAGATCCGATTAAGAAACACCCCAAATACACCATGGCTTTGACCTTGCTAAAGGAAAAATTTCCAAGCCTTATTCTAAACTCAACTGGAACCACAAGGAATCCATGGAGTTTGGTCGCCGGGATTATCATCTTGGCGGAGGATGTATGGGACATATATGGAGTTTTTCGTGTTCTAACCAGTCCTATGAACTGCTACACTGGAAAGTCTGTTGTTGAGGCGCTTTACTGTATAGGAACTTTTCTGCTGTACTTTGAGCGGGATTTTGGTTTGCCGCACAGGTAGGTTTGGCCTGTATATTGTATTCGTTGGAGCCGGGACAGACAGGGTGGTTTAGGTTTCGTAGCTTGAGATCTAAGTAGCGTTGGGCGATATTCGATATAAAGATATATCGATATATAGGACCAAATATCGATATTGAATATTGAAACTCAATATTGATACCAAAATCGATATTTGTACATTTATAATTATTGTACATAATCCAATATATTAATGGATATATAAATATATCCGAAATTGGAGCAATATGTTTTCCGTAATTCAGTTTTGACTCATTCGAAGTTTGAGATGATGCAAGATGCGACTGTGTTGACGAAAAATTTGCTGATTTTAAGAAAAACTGCTATTCTTGAGAAAAGTCGACTACATTTACGAGAAACAGAATGTTTAAAAAAAATAAATCGACTATTTTTACGAAAAATCGCGGGGCTTCGCGCCGACTCGGCTATGTTTTACCGACTGGCCGACTGTACCTCCTCACCCCCCCCCTCCCCCCTAGTCGTGACGCCCTTGGGAGGGATACCTATGACTTCGTAAAAGTTATCGGTGTGTCCGTCTGTAAGCGCAATAACTCTTGAAGGGAATGAGATATTTTGATGAAACTTGGTGTGAGGACCCTTTGGGTCAAGGGAAAGGTCGAGTTCGTAGATGGGCTCTGTAGCTCAACATTTAGGGGTGGAGGTTCAAATTGAGGGTCGAACCCATTTTTTGTATCAGATAATGAGATACTCGATAGGGGTAAGAAGACATGCTGAACACAAATGTGAAAACCATTTTCTTCTCGGACAAGTAGTTTGCCCGGAATCCGGCCAAAACCAGAAAATTTCCTAAAAGTAAAAGTATTATATAAAGTTGATTATATGTTCGATGTAGGGGTAAGAAGACGTGTTGAACGTTTATATGAAACTCATTTTCTTGTCGGACAAGTATTTCGCCCGGAATTCGTCCGAAACCAGAAAATTTGTGAAGAGAAAATTACCTGAAGTGAATTGAATGTTCGATTAAGGGGTAAGAAGACAGGCTGAATCCGCTTTTGACAATCATTTGCTACCCCGGACATATATCTCGATGGGTATGATGTTTTGGGAATCGACTAGTATTCGTCAGGGGATCTGTGACGCAAAGCAAATTATTTCCGTCAGTGGCACTGGATTTGCCCTTGTTCTGGGGTGAAAAGGCTTTTGGCAGAGTTGAGCAGGTGGCTAGCCGCAGTCTATCTCAGATCCAAGGTTTTTGAGAGGCTAGGCTACGCCAAACGTTGGAAATACCAAAAGTTTAGAATAGCCCATCCCAAACCCCTGCTTGTCCTATGCCAAATGCTGGCACTCAAACTCACTGAAAATAAAATAATTGGTTGTTTTCTGAATTGCACTCAAGTCATCAGTATTTTTTTTTCGATAGGGTCCCAGAATTTCGCATAGGCTATACCAAACCTTGATTATACCAAACCCTGCTTGTCCTATGCCAAATGCTGGCACTCAAGCTCACTGAAAATAAAATAATTGGTTGTTTTCTGAATTGTACTCATGTCATCAGTATTTTTTTTCCGATAGGGTCCCAGAATTTCGCATAGGCTATACCAAACCTTGATTATACCAAACTCTGCTTGTCCTATGCCAAATGCTGGCACTCAAGCTCACTGAAAATAAAATAATTGGTTGTTTTCTGAATTGTACTCAAGTCATCAGAATTTTTTTTTCGATAGGGTCCCAGAATTTCGCATAGGCTATACCAAACCTTGATTATACCAAACTCTGCTTGTCCTATGCCAAATGCTGGCACTCAAACTCACTGAAAATAAAATAATTGGTTGTTTTCTGAATTGCACTCAAGTCATCAGTATCTTTTTTCGATAGGGTCCCAGAATTTCGCATAGGCTATACCAAACCTTGATTATACCCAACATTTGGCATAGCATATCTAAATACCAAGATTTGTGGCAGACTGGTTAGTGGTTCTGTTAGGTTCCGGAGGCTCTCTGAAGTAAACTTGCTTTCACAAAGTCTACTTATGGGGAGATTACTGGATTTCCGTGGAATGCGGGAAATATGAAAGGGCAATATTCCAGTGCTATAGCAGCTTGCACATTCAGAAGAAGGCCGAGGATCTAAGCCTCATTTTTGTTGCATGCTGCAGATCCACTTCTCGGTCGATTCCGGACTGATTCTTGCTACATCCGTTTTTGCACTGCACCGCTTCCGAGGAAGATGGCAGCGCTTCTCGAGAATCACGGACTTGCTCCCCGACCAAGTCCGTGCTTCCCTGCAAGATGCTGCAGTGCTGCCGCTTCAACCAAGAGGAAAGTGAATCCAAAAACGCATATTGTGCAAAAGTAAAGAAGAGCTGCAGCAGCGATGCGGCAGCGCTGATGCAACAAAAACGAGGCTCTAGTGACAGTGCATTGCGTTTGATTTTTTATGGTTTGTTTTTTGCTGGAGCAGAGCAGTGACTAAAATGCCCGAATCTAAACCGTCGCTGTTTTACTAGTTGCGTTTTTGATCGAAATTTTGTTCGCCGTTGGCTTAGCCGGTTGCTTAATTTCCGTTTTTAAACGACTTCGAAGTTAACCGTTCGCTTAATTAGTGTTTTTACGACTCCGGCTATCCTTGCGCGGTTGCAGTTTCTTCGCGTTTCAAGGAAACTTCGAACTTGCTAGCTCACGAATTTCGACGGTCAGAGTTTGAAGGACAAAGAAACTGTGACCGGCGACAAAAAAAACGGTATTTAAAAAAGACCCTTGAGTTTGAAGGTAACTATTTTTGCAGATATCACTACGTCGTCTACTATGGGCTGTACCTCTACGAGAATTCTTGGCACTACCCTGAAATACCGGGACTTCTGTCTCAGTCTGGAGGACAGATTGGACAGCAATCCATACGATCGTTCTTCACGGAAACGAAGCGGGCTTTCAACTTCACGCATGAGCAAAAGCGAATTCTAAACCACGATTTGCAGCCAAACCAGGTATGAGCATATCTGATATCACAGTAGCTGGATTTGCATTTTGTCTTTTTCACAGTTACCATGGTATCTGATGATACGGATGTTTTGCAAAAAGGACAATTGCTGACTTCGTGTTTTTACAAGTTTTCCAAACGAAATACTTACATTAACTATCATCACAAGTGCAAAACTTTGTTCGCACCAATTTGAAAAAAGGCTAGGCTCTTGTGTTGGTGATGATAAAAGTGAGATGACTTTTTCAGTTACCGCGGTCAGTTACTACGGTCGGAACCTTGATATCTGAATATTATATGCAAAGGTAACTGGCCAGATACTCGGTAACTGCAACCACAACGTTTTACCGGGGATCAAACGCCACGGTATCTGCAAACACGCAACAATTGTACGCCTTCCCTCTTCTTGCACATTACATACTCCCAGTCATCACAGACTTCTCGCGTTTTGGAAACCTATCCTAACGCTTAGGCGTGGGCTGATTGGCCCAAGGTTGAAGAAACCTTCCCCCGTTTGAATTTGATCTGGAGCATAGCATCTGGTCTTAAAGGAGGGATCAAATGTATGCAACGATTCGTACAGTATATGGCGTAAAGTGTAAACAGTAACGACAGATCATAAGAATTAGCACAAATATGGACGACTTTTAACACGGGGTCATCATGCACATTGCACCCATTTAGTCAGCACTGGATCAAATCAAATCAAATCAAATCATTTAATGTAAACTGGACCTTGGGGCCCCCTAGTGGAGCGGGTCATAACTTTTCTATAAGTATAGATTTGTGGTAGACTAACATTACTAACAGTAGCAAAGAGACAAACAGCAGCCTACACCTCAATTAACAAGACGAAAGGTGTCGATGGGATCCCAAAAATCTATTATTTGATCCGGACAATTAGTTTCTTGTCTTCGTAAGATCCAGTCTTCGCCAGGCTAATCATTAGAGAAAACCAAGTTCAGATATACCTCTATAAGCCATATCTATTTTGACGATACTGACCGAAACTTCCTGCTTTACTTATGCCGAGTTTCCGGTTTCGCCCAAATTCCGAGCGAACTACTAGTCCAGCAAAAAAAGAAAATTCATAAACGAATCCAGCGTATCTCCTTATCCTTATAAAGAACATCCAAACTTTGACTTAAAAAAAAAAATCCGGTTACAACCGGATTCCAAACTAATTATATGTCCGGGTAAAAAACGATTGAGACTCAGCCCCTCTTCTTACTCCTCTAATCAACTTCAGTCATTCAGATAAAACGTTTATTTTTAACAAATTTTCCCGTTTTGGCCGGATTCCGGGCGAACTAGTTGTCCGGTGAGAAAATGGTTTTCACAATCGTGTTCAGCATATCTTCTTACTATTAATTCGTAACATTTAATCAACCTCAAATGAAGTTTTTAAAACCAGCTTTCTGGTTTTGCCGGATTCCGGACGAACTGCTTGTCCGGTAAGAAAATGGTTTTCACCATCGTGCTCAGCATGTCTTCTTACCCCTTAATCGACTGTCATATTAGCTGTTTAAAAATATTTTGTTTGTCCCTTAATTTGAACCCCCACCCCTAAATTTAGAGCTACAGAGCCCATCTACGAACTTAACCTTAACCTTGACCCGAAGAAGCCTCACACCAAGTTTCATCAAAATATCTCATTTCCTTCGAGAGTTATCGTGCGAACAGACGGACAACTTTTGCGGTGTCATAGGTATCCCTCCACTTACGTTTTGGGATCCCAGTAATAGGGTTTAAGGAGCGTTTAGTAGCCAACAGTAGTGACTCAGATAGTGTTAAATTTGGCTTATGAAATTTCGAACAGCCCTCATTACTTAGCATTATGGTAGTAGGTTGACTAGGAAGTGGGTAAGGAAGAGTTAGGAAGAAGGCGCATTCGAAATTGAAAGTAGGTCAGTATCTTGACTGAGCTTTAAGCGTACTTTAAACTTGATGTCTTTTCGCTTCGGTTCAAAACGAAACGTGTGCATTCTTCTGTTTCTGGTTTAGAGCGTGTTCCACCCTACTTACCGTAGTAACTACGCATGACGTCATGAATTCTGGCTTTTTGCCGTCCAGGCTGCTGGAACGATTTTTCTGTTTTCAGTAGAATATCGTGCCGCTGGCGAATCCGACCAATCCCCTTTCAGAGATGCTTACTGCGTTTCCGAGCATGGTAAGCAAATAGTTACTGTTAGTTACTATTTCGAGAAGGTCGGAACGGTCAGCGTAGTAACTTCTTACGAGGTTGGAACGAAAACAGTATCTAATAGTTTACTATTGTTAGAAGGGTGAAACACGCTCTTAATGTCATGTTCTAGGTAGTCAGAATTATTGCATTCGCTGGCACAGGCAAAACCTCAACTCTGGTGCGATTTGCCCAGGACCGACCGAATTCGAGGTTTCTTGTTGTTCTGTACAACAAATCAGCTCAGTTGATCTCCCAAAGGCGGTTCCCTCAAAACTGTGTGGTTAAGACAGCGCATGCCTTGGCTTATGCCGGTGTTGGGTACAGGTACGTTGGTATTTCCATCCCTTTGTTTATTATTACATCAAAACACATTACCATAAAGAAACTGGAGAGAACCGAGGTCTGTAGCCGACTCCTGGATCGAAATTTGCTGGTTTATTGTAGATGAGAGATGGGGAGGGCCAGAATGCGGTAGGAGCAGCAGTACCGGAAAAACTGAGATGGACTGACAAAATTTATGAGATTCTTAATTCTTACTCATTAGAAAAGTTCTGTCTAGATTCCTTTCGTCGTATTTTATATGATAACTGTGACAATTTATTTCGGTCAGCCACAGTTAAATAAGTTGCAGATTCCGTTCGAGGCACTGGTTTAGCTGACTGAACTTCTGTATCACAAGTAATTCTGCTCTCATAATTCTGCACTGTTATTTTCTTGAGCCAACTCATGTAGCAGTAGTTGATTTTTCACCGAGCAGGCTTTTGTTCATGTGGGCTAATCCTGTTTATTGAGATTGCCGTGAAGTAGGAGTGGGTGATTGTACGTGTTTCGAGCCAGAAGGAATCAGATCTTTCAGACAAAATGAAATAAGCCAAGGACTTGACCTTTTAAAAACCTCTGTAGAGTCATTGGGGCAAAAAAAAAGATAGCGATCTGCACCACATTTAAAGCTTCTTTTACCATCCTTCGTCGATTTGCCATCCCTCCTGTATTTTTAAAAAACAATCGACTGTACATACATTTGTCCGTGCGTGGGATATACGTGTCCTGTACCCACTAAAGGTAGGATAGACAGAAACACTCAAATCTGTCAAAAAGAGGTCGTGCAAAGTGATGCTCGGTCCGGATTAGGTGTCATAGTCTGGTCAAGCTTCATTTGCTGACGCATACAAAGATAGGACACATAAACTGGCGGTAAACTTCGAAAATAACTGTTTAACCTCTGACCACGATTGGACAAGACTTCAGAGCAGACCAGACCTGGCCAAACAAAAGAGTTGCATTTTTGCAGATACCATAGTTGCGTGTTTGGTGATACCATGGTATCTGCTACCACGGTCTAAACTCGTTTTTGCAGTTATCGTGGTATCTGATATCACGGTTAAAAGGCGTTTTTGCAGTTATCGTAGTATCTGACCAGTTATCGTGGTATCAGATATTCAGATACTACGGTCCGACCGTGGTAATTGATCGTGGTATCTGAAAAGTCATCTCACTTTCATCAGATTTTGTCAGATTGGTGAGAAAGAAGTTTAGCACTTAGTGATATAGCTGCATGGATATCTGTTTTTCTTTTGGGATGACTTCGAAAAGTGCAATTTCGGCAATAGTCGTTTTTGCAGAGCACCGTGTATCAGATACTACGATAACTGCAAAAACGACTGATTGCAGATCCAGTTACCGTGGTAACAGATACCATGGTATCAGCAAAAACACAACTCATGCTATCTGTTATCAGGGTAACTGGATCTACAATTAGTCGTTTTTACAGTTACCGTGGTATCTGATACTACGGTTGCTCTGCAAAAACGAGAATTGCTGGATTTGCGCTTTTAGAAATAATCCAAAAAGAAATACTGATATCCACTGAGATCTAGAGTGACATAACTTCTTTCCCACCAATTTGATACAAAGAAAACTAGACTCTTGTTTTAGTGACGATGAAAGTGAGATGATTTTTTCAGATACCAGGATCAGTTACCACGGTCCTATCATGGTATTTGAATATCAGTTACCACGGTGACTGGCCAGATACCACGATAACAGCAGAAACACCTTTTGACCGTGGTATCTGATACCACGGTAACTGCGAAAACAACTTTAGACCGTGGTATCAGATACCATGACATCTGCAAAGACGCAACTAAGGAGAAGAGTAACCACAAGCCACGAGTTATTCAACCCCCATAAATTCAACCGCAAGGTATTTATCTTCGTTTGTGCCTTGTTTTGTTCGCAACTTTTAACTGTTTGTAAATATCAACGAGTCGTAATTTGTTATGTTGGCAATCCAGCTAGCAGTAGTACAGCAATAGTACAATAACCGATAAATTAGTCCTTTTTAGTGTTTTTTTCTTTCCACTATAGAGTGATGGAGTGTTATCTTATTCATAATTTTTTTTTTTTACGATAAGGTCAAATTCGGCGATAACGCTGTGACAGCTGCTTTTGGAAAATTAAATTCTATTCTCTTCTAAGTAAATGCTATTAAGGGAATACACGAGTAATTTTATTATTATCTTTTTTAGGTACAGACACAAGCAGGGTTTCAACATTAAAGCACAGGACATCGAAAAGTCGGGCTGCCTAGGTCGAGAGCCTGGAAGAGGGCATTACTATCGACGATGTGCCATTGTTGGCAAAACGATTGAAAGCTTTTGCGACTCAAGTGACCCCCTGATCACCCTTCGACATGTACCTGAAAAGTGGAACGCGGACGCGATGGATGACGATGAGCGGCTGGTGAGCTTTTTTTTTAAGAATGGGAAGAGAAATGGCGGTTGGAGCCTGGTATCTGGTATTGTTTATCATTTGTCATTGGCCATTTTATATCCCGTTGAAAGTGCTAGGTTGAATTACCTTTGCTAGCTATCTTTGCTATTTTGGTGAATAACGATATATATATATATATGACTTGCTCCACAGTGTCTCTTTGCATACGGAAATAATATTGGGCATTGTATTACAATAAGACAGAATTTGTAATCAATAAATTTACGATAGTTTAAAAAATATTACGATAATAAAATTAAATCTTTGGTTTTATCGAAATCTGCGTTTCTCTCAACATTAGGCTACAACTGTACCATGAAAAAGCGTAATATAATCATTGGTGTAGATCAAAGAACCTTTACATTTAAGCAGGGTGGTTTATTCTCACTTCTGTTCAAGTCAATGGTTCGCCCGATCTTTGAATATGGTCACCCCACTGTGAGGCCATTATTTTTTTTTAATCCCGAGTAGCTTCTTTTTCATTCGTTCTTGCTTTAGACCGAACTAAAACAAGTGGCTACGTCTCCACCTGCAACTCAGTGACGTTAATACAAAATTTACCTAACAGTTCACCCTACTTTAACGTCACTTACACTTTCGTTTTGAACCTACTATCTTTTTATACTTTAATAAACTCTAAATTTAACTTCTCTTTTCAAACTTTTCATTTTTCTGTTGTGATTATGAGGCTTACGAAAGAATTCCACGGAGAGCTATCAAGTCCGTACCAGATCCACGCAATCCGTCCTGGCAAGTGAGATTAATAGCCAAGTTGTGCCTTCTCTCCATCGCATACAGATTTTTTAGAGGAGGCTTGATTGAAATATTCAAATTAATCAATGAAAGTTATGACAACTTTGAAGTGACCGATTTGGTAAATTCAGCATTGACCGTCACCGTGCGGGGCACGCGTATAAGCTGAGGGAGAGAGAAACAAATCTACTGTTTAATGGAACTAAAAAAAAAAAATTCAATATCGTAACAGACCTATTACGTGACAATCTATACAGATTTGTTTGAGGCAGGACTCAATAATTTAATTACTTAGCATAATTATTATTATTTAATTTGTATTATTATTATTAGTTATTATTATTATTAGTTATTGTTATTATTATTATCATTACTTGTTATTATTAATTAGACTCCGCAAGGATGTTTAGTAAGTGGGGCTTACTGAAGATGCGGTTAACGCTGAATCGTTCAGTAGTTTTCAAGTGCATTGATGTGATTTGTAGCTCTCATCCGTTCCGATTACTTAAAATTTCTCCGAGTTATTTAGAGGCGTTTCTGTTGCTTTGTATTATTATTATTCTTACTTAACTTAGTTTTCACCATGAGGCTCTGCCATGTGGGTTTTGTTTGTCTACTGGCTCCGACATTGGAATCCCATGACTTCTAAATTCAGTTAAAAAAAATTACCTCTGGTTTATTTGTCAGGGTACAAGTCCGTTGTATTTTAGTTAGTCCTCTTTAGTCTGTCGACTTCAGTCTTTCTACGGCAAACTGTCCTCTAACCTTCCATAAAGAACAAATAATCGACAAGGACCTCCGTCTCCCCATCTCTGTAATACGACCATGCGGAGTCGACAATACTATGATACCCTACCGGATGCAATCGAGCGGAGCAGCAGCGCACAGCATCATAATTTCCAAACACAGTTAAACTCCGCAGAAGAATACGAACGCCCTCTGAGTCGTTCTTTACAGCCGATTGGTCGTCTACCATTTTGACGTCACGTCTAACTCGCTGCAGACCGGATTCTCCATCCCTGCAGGCATCCTACGGTTTTCCATGTGGTATACGCAGCGGCGTAGAGGAAAGAAGACGTATAAACTCAAAGCTCACAGCAAGTACCTCTAGCTCCGCTCAGTTTTATTGGGGTATCCTTAGTCGCTGCGTGGGACCAAAGACGGAGGTTCTATTAGATTATTTGTTCTTGGTTCCGTCTGCTTAACAGGGATAATAAAAACGTCTGTTAACTTGAAACTCGAAAACAACTTTGGTCATAATAGTCTGTTTCCCTAACCATCGAAGTTTTTGTGGCTCGCACTGTGGCTCAGATTTGACAAACAACTCCCGAGGGGATTTTTGAATTTCTGACTCGAAACTTGTCAGGAAATTCGAAGTTTACGGTTATTTCGAGTCCAAATTATAAAACCAGCTATTTTCTGAGCAAGTAAATATATAACCAAGAATCCGTCTAGAACAGAATAGTAAGGGCCATCCTGTCCGCCAATTGTCTAATGTTCACAATCAGAACATTCGCCTGGTTTTCTATTTGTCGAGATTTTATCTGAATTTTATTTTGTTTTCAAATATTTGAAACTACCGCCAAAAAAAACAAGAAAAACACCGTTTCCAGAGTTTCAACTTGTGGGTCCAGGGTGTGACATGTATGTATAAGCGTGTTCCACCCTTCTAACAATAGTAACTACTATTTTCGTTTCAACCTCGTGAAAAGTTAATACGCTGTCCGTTCCAACCTCCTCGAAACAGTAACTATTTGCTTACCATGCTTGGGAGCGTAGTAAGCGTGGGAACTACGCATCTCTGTGACGTGATTGGTCTGATTCGCCCGTGGCATGATCTTCCACTGGAAAATAGAAAAATCGTTCCAGCCTTGACGGCAAAAAGCCAGGATTTGTGACGACATGCGTAGTAACTACGGTAAGTAGGGTGGAACAATCTATACTTGTAAAAACGCCTTAAATATGAATATGAGGGAACTGTCGCCTGGTCAACCTATAACATTTGGCGTAAGGCGCAGTAAATCGTCCTGGCTTGATTGGATAGGAAAATCCACTCGAAATTTCACATTCGCATGTCTGTGCACCCTAAGGCGCCCATTGCGAATATATGAGGAAACATGGTCTTATGATTTCTTGAGATCATGCATGGTTGTAAAGGCTGTGAGACTGCTCCCTATTTTTCATTTGTTTTCTGTTTGTTTTTAGAAATTTGTCGACGACGCCGTCAGCATTTGGAAGGAGATCATACATCCAAGCTCTAGAAAAATGATGGTTACATTTGATGGCTACTTCAAAATTTGGCAACTCAGCAAGCCTTTCCTGCAGGACCCTAAGACTCGCACGGATTATGACTGCATTCTAATCGACGAAGGTCAAGATATGAACCCAGGTACACTTACTTTCCTCGCCAGCCTGTGCAGCACTTCCCAAGCGCTGCCATGGTCTCTGACCCACTTGACTCCTCCTTCAAGGAGGGCCACCTGCCACGTGTCACTACATGACTCCTCCCGTAAAGGGGGAGCCAGCTCATACCACAGCCAATCCCGGGCCTCAGAACTGCGTGACTCATGTCGAACGCATCTCGGTCCTTCAGTAAGAGCGTTCGCTGCACTTCTAGTAGTTTCTTGTTTTCTACCAACGGGTGCCTGTTTTTTTTTTTTGCTCTCACCGTCTCCCGATGACTTCTCACCAGATCCTGCTTCCCGAACAGGTTCTGCTTAGTCCGCACAGGGGAAGAATGCCCAGACACTGGTGAGCTCGAAAACGGGCTATAACACCAGGGACTCGGGATCAGACACCAGTGATTGCAAACACGCCTTAAAGGAAAAAAAAGAGACAGCCATCAAGTATAGGGAGCTGTTTCGGGAACCGAGGGTTTTATACCACTGCCCTTTTTTTCGTTATGGACCTGCGAATATTTTGTTCCGATTCTTCTCACTCTTGTCAGTTTCCGAGTGCCAAGTGCTACTATTATAAGTGGAACTGCTACATTCCACTGCCGCAGTAACTTTTTGACTGCGCACTCTTTGGCTGAATGTTAAAATCAACCCCTTTAAAATAAATAAAAAATCTCTCTCTTTATTTCCTTAATAGCTCGTACAATTCACTCGCTAGCATTGGACCGTCGTACAGTTTACCACCGATATATATAATAACACTATAAAAGAAATTTTGATACCTTACTAATTACTACATAGAATTAAAGTGTTGTACGAAAATCATGATATTATGAGAAGCCCTAGCCCCTAAGTATCTACTTTGAACGTGTTCCACTCTTCTAACATAGTATTTGTTAGTTACTATTTTCGTTCCAACCCCATGAAAAGTTCTACGCTGACCGTTCCAGCCTTCTGGAAATAGTAACTGATAGTAACTATATGTTTACCACGATCGGGAGCGTAGTTAACGGGGTAACTATGATCCCTGTGACGTGATAGCCTCGATCAGCCGCGGCATGATATTGCGCTGAAAATAGGAAATTTTGTTCCTGCCTTTACGCCAAGAAGCCAGGATCCGCAACGTCATATGTAGTAACTACGGTAAATAGGGTGGAACACGCTCTGTGACTCGCGAGAACTTGAGTTTTGTCACAGCAGGTGGATGAAAAGTAGTTGAATTTCGAATATAAATTTTAAAAGAATCAAAATATTTAATTATGAATAAATTAAACCATGAAATTTAAAAAAATAACATACCCTTTCGGGACTGTTACATGTTGAATCTGAATTTGTGTTGATGAAGGCTATTCTCGCTGATGGCTGTTGCGACCACTTGAGCTACTCTACGTTCACACACAGAGTCCAGTATGATTTCGCATGCAAAAATACGTAACTTGCATGCGGTACGTCAACATGTTTTAGCAAAGGAGGAAATTTGCATCCGACTTCGAAAATTGGACTATGTAGGCTACGTTAGTTCTCGGTTCTTCTCACTCTCGCAAGTTGCACGCGTTACTACTACTGCCTTCCTCTCGAAAAAGAAACTTGTCTGCTATCCTTTCTCCTTTTTTTTTTTTAGCTATGCTAGACGTCTTAATGAGGCAGACCTGCTCAAAAATAATTGTGGGAGATCCTTACCAGCAGATCTACCTGTTCCGTGGTGCAGTGAACGCACTGGATCTCGTCCCATCAACTCATACTTACTACCTCACTCAGGTAAGATATACGAACGTTCAAGCCAGTTTTTTTTTTATGTTCCAACGCCGATAAGGGCCATAGATAGATAGATATAACTTTTTCTGATGGTTTTCAGAAGCACACCTTGTATCATTCGTTTTCGTTAAATCGAGTAAAGGGCATAACCATTCACAATATGGTTGTGCAACTGTTTCGTAGAGATAGCACCCGCTCACAATAATGGTAGAACCACCGGAATATCTCACACTTGACGGGCTGAAGACAGTAGGGGGACGTTTTCGCGTGGATGCCGTCGATCTTTTTGTCATTTTCGCCTTTACGGATGAACATATGAACGGGCCACCCAGCTTAATCAACGCCTCCGTGCAAAAACGCTCTGAAGGCATCGTTGAGCTGAACGTGGAAAGAAAAAAGGTCTGTACAGATTGATAACAAAAGAATGCGGACCTATAAGATAAGATTTTAAGATTTTATTTCCGGAAAAGCACAAAGGGCCATGGAAACAAGAAAACAACACAAAAACGAAACCATAGCCGCAACCACTATTTACAAAAAACTTTCCCTGTGAATCATGGCTACCTTTAGAAATCTTCCCAAATTTCTTATATCTCTAAAACTTCTACTTTTCAAAATTTGTTTAAACCTTTCCTCCCCCCAAATCATTTCCCCAAATATTTCCTTCCTCAGGTCTTTTAACTCCTGACACTCACACATTAAATGGAATATACATTCATTAATTTTACCACACATCGGACAGAAGTAAGGACCACGGAGCACTCTAACCTTACCCAAATATTTCCTTCTTAGTCCTACCGGTAAACAATCTGCCCTCAGGCTAATTATAAGTTGAATTTGGTCTAAAGGAATTCCCGCCTTGAAATAAACTTCTTCCCCCCATGTCTCCTTGGCTACAGCATAAAACCTCAGGGAATCCGAAGCAGCCAGCCTACACTGCCAATCTTGCACCTCCTGTTCTCTTAGCCTACTCTCCACTTTTTTCGCAATACTTCCTATGTTATCCCACCCTTTTCCCTCATTCCAAATATAAGATAATCCTGTACTATCTAAAATTGCCTTAACCTGCTGCGACCATGACTCCTTTGATTTATCTCTCAACGACTCCAAATACGCCGCCTTCATAGGCCTCACTCTTGGCAATGCTATGATTTTTTCCCACAGACGAATCATACTTACTAACCGATAACTCCTTAACGAATAAAGTCCTAAGTCACCTTTTACTACCAACGTACTAGTCTTACTACTAATTCCTAGTATTCTTTTAAAATAACATAATTGTACCTGTTCGAACTTTTGACATTGGCTATATCCCCAAATTTCAGCTGCATAATGCATGGCTGAAACTACTTTCGAAAAAAATACTTGTTTATGCATCCTTAAATTTACTATCGCCTTTATTTGGGTTTTTAACAATATATTTACACACCGTTTTCCTTTTGCTAGGCTTGATTCTACAAGCTTACCGTATTTTCCTTTTGCCGATAATTTAAACCCCAAATAAATAAACTCCTCTTTATAATCAATCTCTTTCCCTTCAAAAATAACTTTATCCTTATTTACTTTCCCTCCTTTTCGAAAACACATCACTGCCGTTTTTTAACATTCAGTGTCAGTTTTTTACTTGTTAAATACTCACTTACCTTATCCATCAAAATCTGTAAATTTTCTTTAGAATCAGCAATAAGTGCCACATCATCTGCAAACAACAGTGCACATAACGTAACAATATCTACCGATACCATAGGCGCCATTCTTGCTTTCAGATATTCATCCAAATCGTTTATGTACAATGAGAACAATTTTGGTGACAGGCTACATCCTTGCTTTACCCCCAGTTTTGACACGAACTCCCTAGAAAATTTCCCTGCCACTTTTACCACTAATTTTGTTAGACTATATATTTCTATTAAAATTACAATAAACGGTTGTGGCAAACCTATTTCAATCAAATTTCTCATCAATAATTCCCTATTTACGTTATCGAAAGCCCCTTTTAGATCCAAAAATGCCACATATAATTTACCCCCCTTACCTTTTGTATATTTTTGTATCAATACATTTAGGACAAAGATCTGATCTATTGTACTATATCCCTCCCTGAACCCAGCCTGTACCGAAGAAATTGTCTCATTCACATTCAACCAAACATTCATCCTAAGGTCCAATACCTTTGAAAATATCTTACCCATCACATTACCGAGATGAATTGCACGATAATTATCATGGATAGTCCTAGCACCTTTCTTATAAATCGGTATAATTATCGACGTTTTCCATTGCCTAGGCCATACACCTGTCATAATAATACTAGAAAATATAGTTGCTATCACTTGTGCTAATGTACTTTTCCCCCACCGCCAAACTATTGCTGGAATCCCGTCGCAACCTGGGGCGGACCTACCTTTCATTTTTCGAATCACATCCCACACTTCTTGATCTTTCACTGGCTCCACTAACTTATAATCAATTTCCTTTAATGGGTAACAAACCTCGCTACATGTCTCCTCTTTAAAAGTTCTTGAAAATATTTCTTCATTGATATTCGACTCCTTCTTTTCAAAATATTCCGGCCAAGACTCCGCCTCGGGTATCATCAAACCATTTGGCGGTCCTTTCACTGATCTCTGTACATGTTTCCAAAATTCCCTGATGTCCTTACATGTAAATGCTCTAACTATTTTCTTATTTACCTCATCTTCCATCGTACGTTTCTTACCTTTTAACAAAACTTTATATTTATTTATTTATTTATTTATTTCATTGAACTAAGGACCAACTAGGGCCACTCAAAGAAGGGGTTCAATGGGATATTCCCTTCGGCGACTCTTATATGCACTTAACGTTCGATTAACCTCCTCTCCACAACTCATTTTAACTATTCGAAGGGCCTCTCGAACTTCCTTTCTTTTTTCCTCACACTCCTGGTCAAAAAACTCAAACTCTTTATTCCTGTTATTCCTCCTGTTTTTAAGTTTAACATACTCTGGCAAAGAACTTACCGATTCATACACTAGTGTTGACAATTCTTCAATCGCATCCTCTACCCTATGTGAACTAGCTAAATTCGCAGCCTGTTCTAGTCTTGCTTCTTCTGTAACTAACTTATTTGCAAAAGGTAACCCTATGTCATATTCCACAAACAATGCTGAACTAATTCTAATAATACTCCCTGTTCTAAGTGTTCTATTCCTAGTCTCATAACCCTGGGATTTTTCTTTCTCCGTTTCTAACGTATCATTCCTTATTTCTACCACCAAAGCTATTGGGACATGGTCCGAACCGACCACCTCGAGAACCCTGAAGTCCACACACCATGGCCAAAGAGACTTACCCACTAAAAAATAATCAATTAAACTTGGGGAACCTCCCGAAAAACAAGTGAAATTTCCGCACCTTTTATCTTCCCCCACTCTCCCATTAACAATAATCAAATTTTCGTTACCACAAAACTCCAACAGATTAGCTCCCCATTTATTTTTCTTCCGTGCCTGGTCCTTACTCTGTCGAACTCCAACTGCCACATCTGAAGTAATTTGAGAAGATTCCCTCAGGTGTAAAACATCCATTTCATCTTCAACCACATTTTCCAACTGGTTACTCGTATACGCGTTAAAGTCACCTGCAACAATAATTTCATGATTAGGGAAATTACGACTAAACACACTTTTCTCCGATTCCAAAATAGACCAAACATCTTCTCTTCCATATGCGCTTGCTTGCGGAGGTATGTACACCCCACCAAATATGAAACGGTTATTATAACTCCAAAATTCTACCCAAACAATGTTTTCAGATTTGCTTCCTAACTTATGATACGCCTTAAATACTCCGCATCTTATAAGCACCGCTACTCCCCCATATACACGACCATTTTTTGATTTTGGGCGTGATACGCAAAAACACTCATAACCTTCTAAAGTGATGCAATTTTCCTGCCACGTTTCCCCTAGGCCTATTACATCCCAATCTCTTTCTTTAACTAACTCCCTCAGTTTACTTTCCGAGAATCCTTGAATGTTCCAATAACCCACATTTGTACTTGATGACTCACATGGCCCTCACTCCCCTATGGTAACTTTGGGTCATTATTTTGACCCTGGTCCAAAAAAACTGCGTCCCCAGGAAATAATTGGCGGCCCTGGCGGATAGGTCCTTTCCCTCCTCTTAGGAGCACCTCCAAATCACTATTTTCAGTTCCTTCGCTCCTACGCGCAAAACTAGTACTCGGTTGTGAAAGGGCATCGTTAGGGCTCGCAACTTGGTCACTGCCTCTTTTCCCGTAGGTAGTACCCTGTTCTCTCATGTTGATTCCTGCAACTACCCCGGCCCCTGCGGGGGTTCCGTAAATATGATCCATATTGTCAAAAGTGTCATAATATTCAGACCCGCTGCGGCTGCGACCTTTCGTGATAGGGGGTACGGCGTTTGGGATGGGTCTATTTGACGGGGTCTCAACCCTTGCATTATGAACCACATCATCGTTGTTTGACACTTCAATATTCTCAGACCTTGATGGAGGCTGTTCTACAGTTGTAGGGTTGATACGACCTCTGTTCTGTCTTTCACCCGCACGCACTCCCTGTCCTTGTACTACTTCCTTAATACTTTTCGTTTCCGTATCGTAATAGAATGCGCGACTTCCCACAACAAGTCTCGCACCCCTCAAACTGACGTCATTTCGCCCTGATTTCCGAGCGTCATCTAAAAGCGGTTCTAACTTGTTTCTTGCTTCCTTCTCAAGATCAGTAAACTCAGCTGACGCGACGATTGCGTAACGTTTGAGCAGGGGGTTACCTCTCAGCACACAATTTCGCTGGTCTTTGCTTGACAGCTTTATCAGTACTGGGGCTACACCTTTGCTTGCTTTGATGCGGAAAACGTCCTTTATGTCTCGACTTGATAGGTTCATTCCAGGAATCACACTGTTTAAGCAGTTAAGAATGTCTTCACGAAGATTTGGGCCTCTCATGCGCGGGTTGAAGTTGTACAAAACTACGTTACATGACTTCATTTCAGCTTCTAGCCGATCGAGTTTCGTACGGGTAAGACGTAATTCGGAAGTTAAAGCCGAGACATCCTGTATAACTGTGTGAGTCGATTATTCTAACTTTGAAAAACTCGCCAAAATACCCGAAGAAAAATCTGATATGTTCTTTCCAAGCTGATCCACTTGCGACGGAACCGAATCAAGGCCATTTAGCTTCACCTTAAGTTCTCGCAGTTCTGTAAGAACCAAATTAGCGTTATCTTCATTCATGTTGCTAATAAAAGTATAACAGAACGAGACTTATCTTTAAGTGGGCAGGCCCACGCTTTGCAGTGGCGATCACCGTTTTGGTTGGTGGCCCAGTGGAACGTGGAAGGCCTGCTTATTTGATTCCACCGTACTCTGGCATCCAAAAAACTCCTCGTGCTTCTGCTAATCCTATTTCTTTCGAAAATTTCTCGCTAATCCAATTCACAGTCTGTTTATGGTTCCAAACATCATTATCGAATCACAGGCACGATTTTGTATTGAGCAGACGCTAGCGTTGTTACCAGGTCAAGCGCTGAATCGCAACTCCGATCTAGCTGAAGGAGCATTTTCGTGGGACGGAACCCATCTTCCTCAGCCGTTCAGCGCCTGATCGATTGCCTCATTTTCGCGTGGACGGGATCACCCGTCCAGCTCTACAGCCATGGACGCGAAAATGTCCCCTGAGCTCCTATACATAGGCGTACCTTGGATATCAGTGCTTTCTATAACCTCTGATTTTTAAACTATAACGCATGTACGTGGTTTGATTTTTGTTAAGGTCCGGATTCGATTCAGAATTCGAATCCTCAGCATGAGATGGTGGATTCGGAATCGGATTCGTACCTAGCCGTGGCTTCGGATTCGGATTCGAGTCCTTTCAAGATCTTTAGTAGATGACGACTTAGTTTGAAGATAAACTGCTTGTGAGGCAAAACTATAGTAAGGGAGACTCGTAAAAATGACTTATGGTTCGTATATGAACAAAAGATTTTATTCGCTGCCTTATACTTACAATACAATATTATCAACCTTTACATTTAAAGAGGTGTTGGCCGGTCAAAGCCCGGAAAAGAAGTCTAGTGAGTCAGGGGAGTTAATAAACAAGAGAGTTAATATAAATAAGAGTTAATTAATACAAATATAAGATATTGAACTTAGTAAACGGAAGGGGGGTAGCGCTGCCTAGCTGTGGCAGAAGTGAACAGTGCGGGGTGCAGATGGCACCACCACAACAATTACATTAATTCACACGTCGGAGGTAACAAGGCCATGACGGATATGTTACGTTCCGGTTCGTGTTGGTTGTCTATGGTTCGATGGTCTTCTTTTGTCTGGTAATATTAAGCTATCGCTATCCTCTTGGGCGTACACTGTAAAACAAATCTTGCAGTATTTGTACTGAATTAATCTTGTCTCTGCTGAGATACGCATTATCTCTAATTTGGATGAATATTATCCCAGTAGAGATAAGATCAATCCCAGTAGCAAATACTGCAGTTGACTTTAATCCTTACGGAGAAACTTTTACAGTGTAGCTGAGATATTAAGGGTCCAGAGCTGGTCCAGAGTACTAGGAGAAAACGGTATTTTCAGTGCAAGGATGTAGTTTAGGTTCTATGTCGAACATTCCACAGGGTTGGTTCGAAGAGCTTGGTTATGGGGGGGGGGTAGGGGTGACGCTTTCTAAACATACTAGTTTCTAATGCACCACAGTTATACCGATTAGGAACTACAGGCAAGAAACACAGGACCAAGAGAAAAGTTGTACGAATTCCTATAAAAATTAGCACAGATTTTCTATGAAAGGGTAGGCAAAAAGTCATTACAGGAATAAAATAACATATTAATAAAAAATAGGAACCGCAGCATGTTGTTCATCTCAGGTTTGTCTAGAGAGAGCGAAGTAAACATTTTTTAGTTCGGCTTTTTCTTGCCTAATTCAGCAGTTTCCCATGCAAACTCTGGCGATAATCCGGGGCAGACACCAGAATCTCAAGGCCTGAAACCCCAGCTAGCTAAATTTCTCACTCCTCATACAAATTCTAGCTTCTAATGTGTCTGAAATGCCAAGCTAAAACCTCACCGACCTGACGGGCCCTTCCACAGGTAGAGAATAGGCTACTATGAAAGACGCCGAAGGCAAAGTTGTGGAAACATCAATGATTTTTGGATTCCAAATGAAACTAACTGCTACCTATGATATCACACCACACCTGTGACCCCGATAAATTCCAAACGGAGTGGAATGTTTGGTGGGAAATGGCAAATGGCAAAACTTCCACCTCTCCGAGCTCCGCCTTTTTTAAAAAAGGTAGTAGTCATTCAGAATAGTAATATGAAGCAACAGAAAAGGCTTTCGCCTCTAAATCAATTAAAATATATACCAAGTAGATTCATTCTGAATTGCAATTATCAAGCCTACAGTGCTTGCAAAGCTTTTAGGATTCAACAACTTTAGGATTCAACAACTTTACTAAAAAAAAAAATTCATTCCGGCTTGACGACCGGTTACACACAAAGCACATACGTCCTTGAAAAACGCAACCAGTACACATGTACTATCATATTCTAATCAAACCTTCACTAAAATAAACTAAAAATTAATTAATTAATTTGTCAATTTGTCCTCTCTCGTCTTCCAAACCCTCGACTCACCAACTACCCTCAGGGGTCTTTTGTGTTCAAACCTTACCCAACAAGGCATTGTTTAAAAAAATCGACCTTTTTTATGCTTAAATAAATAGATTTTCACAAAACCAGATGATTTTACAACTTTGCGCCGGAAGCAAAAATTTCAAAAATCAGCTAAAATACTAAAATAATATTTTCAACCAAAATGCCACGGATTCGGCTCCAGTTCCACTTATTCGACATCCCCTGTTTTCTGCTAAAATACAGAGGTTTCGCGATTCAGTAACTGCATTTATATTATTCTGATAAGCTCGAAACTTACGGCTGTCATTCGAACAATGTGAAAGCATACAGTTGTCTCGTAAGATATGACTTAAAGAGAATCTCTACGCAACCATGCGACTAGACATATGTCGTTTGCTTTTGAAATTCATGATTAGGTAACTGGCTAATCTGGCAAGCTACAGAAAGAAATCTGTCAATCTGACAAGCTAAGGACTTACCGACTGTCTCGTAAGATACGACTAGAAAATCTGCTCTTAAAATGGGGCAAAAAAATGGCAGGAGGATTTGTTGTCATTCTGGCAAGCTTAAAACACAACAGAGAATCGGACGAGCTCAAAACATACGACTAGAAAATCTCTTCGTAGCCATACGACTGACAATAGCTGTAAGCTCATATGGCACTTGCGTGGGTTAAGATGTATTGTTTGATCAAAAGTAAGTTTCGACTTTGCGGTTGAGATGCGCACTCTAAGGGAGCTAGAACTTCATTTGTAAGCAAAAACCTTGAGACAAAAGTGATAATGGGCTGATGGGGATCATGAAAATGCATAGTTTGCTTGAAAGTATTTTTCTTACTTTGCGGTCAAGATTGGTACTTAAAGGAATAATCGTATTTGGGAAGTAGCAATTTCTAAGCAAATCTTGCTGAATCTCTAATATTCCAGCGAAGTTTCATCGTCCTAGCACATCCGGAAGTACCTTAACTCGCGATCACCGGAATCCCAGACCCCCCTCCCCCTTCAACTCCACCCACAATACCCGGAGCCAATCCGGATCTGTAAAAGATTTATCCAGAGCATCTGTATGTTATTCCCACAAAGTTCGATCCCGATCACACGTGACACCAGTATAAGCGGGTCAAGTATTTTCTGCCCCCCCCCCTCCCAATAGTTCACCAACGAGAAATGTCATCTGTTCAATTATTTAATTTCACTCGAATCCGATCACCCGTTCCAAAGTTACGCATGACTCAATATTCCGGATTCCCCTCCTTCCACTCCCCCCCTAAGATTATCATATCGAGGTTTTGTTTTATTTCCAAGTCACTTTGACCGGTTCCCTGATATGCCTCCCAAGTCATGTCGTGAAAATCGCCAAACAGCGACTTGCGGAACCCCCCCCCCCCTTCCCCAAAGTGTCCGGATCCAGTCCAATTTTGTAAAAGATTTACCTGGAGCAGATGTTTGTTCTTCCCAGCCAGCTTCACTCCGATCCCTCCATTCTAACCGTTTCTCGCGATTTTCGCCCCCCCCCCCTCCATCTCCCCCCACAAGCCAATCCGGCTCTGTAAATGATTTATCCAGTGCATCTGTTTGTTATTCCCACAAAGTTCCATCCGGATCTCTCCAGTCTAAGCGGGTCACGTATTCCTCCCCCCCCCCCAATAGTTGTCGGATCCCGTCCGGATGTGACACACATCACCAGAGAAATGTCCTCTGTTCGATTGTTAAATTTCATTCGAATCCTATCACCCGTTTCAAAGTTACGCATGACTCAGTATTCCGGATTCCCCTCCCTGATATGCTTGCCAAGTTTCGTCGTGAAAATCTCCAAGACCGCCATCACCGGGAAACCCCCTCCCCCCCCCCCCCCCCCCCAAGTGTCCGGATCCAGTACAATTGTCTAAACGAATTATCTAGAGCAGATGTTTTTTCTTCCCAGCAAGTTTAACTCCGATCCCTCCATTCTAACCGTTTCTTGAAATTTCCGGTCTCCCCCCCCCCCCCAATCCCCCCTAGCTATTGAATCCGGTCAAGACTTTAAACGGGACATGAGATATATACAATTATGTAATCTATTCAGTTGTTAAGTTTCATTCCAATCCGATCACCCGTTCGAAAGTTACACACTACTCAATTTCCCGGATTCCGCCGCCCTCCACCACCACCCCCAAGATGGTCGGATCGGAAAACTGATAATTTCTAAGTTTGCTTGGTTGGGTCCCTGATGTGCCTGCCAAGTTTCATGGTCCTAGCACATCTGGAAGTACCGTAACTCGAACAAGTTTGACAACTGCCCTCAATTTTCAAGTTTCCACCGCCCTCCACTCCCCCGCATATGGTCGGATGGGGAAACTGATTATTTCCAGGATAGTTTTGTCGCGTCCCTGATATGCCTGCCAAGTTTCATTGTCATAGCACATCTGGAAGTAGCCTACCCTAAGTCGAAAAAGTTTGACAAAAAACCGGACCGACTGACAGACGGAATTATGATCGGTATATGTCACTTGAGCCAGAGGCTGCAAGTGACATAAAAACAGGTTATTTGCTGACGAAACTAACGATTTTTTTAACAGACAAGCTCAAAACATACGACTGTAATACAGACAAGCTCAAAACATACTGAGAGTACGATTCTCTTAAGCACGGGGGTCACCCCACCCCTTCGAACTGCCCCTGCATTCCACACTCTAAAAGTGGTCTGATTTTGTAAGGGATTTGTTGACGAAACTGTTTTCTGTTGCAGTCTTTCCGGTTTGGGCCGGAGATTGGCTTCGTTGCTGACACCTGCCTATCAGCTCTGCGAGACGTAAAGACACGGACCTTGGTGGGAGGGGCAAAAGACGATGACGTCACCGGGTCTAAGGACTGTGGCAACTCAATTACAATAATTGGCCGCTCGAATATGGGAGTTTACATGGAAGCCATCCGCCAGCTTATCGATCAACCCCTTGCGTCGGTTAATGCCAACAAACGGATTGCGTTCTCGGGGGTAAGTACTTTACTGCGGAACTTCGCCCTCCAAAGAGTTTTGAGCTTCACTGGTTGTTGGGTATGGCAGCGTTCGTCTGTTGCACCTTTATTAATTATTTGTATTTGCAGTTGGATCAGTAGTTAGTTGACTTCTAAGGTCCAACCTTTTCTTGCTCTGCGCTCTGCCTGATTTGTGGAAATTTAATAATATCAGTACATGAAACTGAACCTGAATCACAAGGCAAAAAAGTAAGTTCACTTTCAATCCAGTTCATTTTCAACACCATTCACGGACGAAAAATAACTGTATCAAGTTAAAATGACGTGAAACGTAAAGTGGATAAATATAACAACAATGACGTCAAACGTAAAGCTAATAAATACAACAATAACAAAACAAGATATTGAAGTGGCGGCGTGGTAGCAGTTTCAGTGGAAGACATGGGCTTTCCAGGATTTCCTGAAAATTTACGGCTCTTAGGCTGTATTTCCAGGAGATAAACCAGGTTAACCAGGACAGGAATCATACTAATGGCTGCGTGGTAGGCGAGAGTTAAACGTTCGAGGAATGTTGGCAGAAGATTCTGATACAATGTTCGCTTGCTTACCCCAAGATTGGTCATGAAACATTGCAGGTTATCGTAGTCCATTTCGATAAATCTGAATTAACAATAGAGATAGAGAGGAAAAGTGTAGAAAAAGCTGAACTCAGCACTACTAAGTGAATATTCCAAAATTAAAAAGTTATAACATAGGAGAGTGACGAAAAAAGGTCACGGTAACCGATAGGGATAGCTTGGCCTCATAGGTAAATGTGACGAACGAGCACGCTTACAAAGCTTTTTTTTTCCTAACAGATTAACGTCACCCGAGAGGACGAGGGGTCGTAGCCCAAAAAGGAATATGAGAATAAATAAGAGCTGCTACCCGGTCAAAAAATAAGATAAACATAGACTTACTCTATGATTCGCTGGCTCTTCATTTGTTTCCTGTATCTCTACCGAGCTCTAATGTTCGCCGTGTTGTTGTCTCTCAACTTTTTCTGAAATACTCATGTTATTTTGTTTTTTCTTTCGTCTATTTCCCAACTTCTGCGTTAACTTTCCCTTGCCCGGAAATCCATCATATTTAATTTTATTTCAGGGTTTCGAAAGTTACAACTATGTTCAAATTCTGGATCTGTGGTACCTGAAAATTGGGGGTAAGTTGGTTTGATTGTCCTTTACCAGCAAATACCAAATTAAGATTAAGAAGAATTAGTTTCATATTTCCTAGTGTCCACCTCCCCCAGCTTCATTTGGGAGGAAGCTAATATCTGTCGTAGAGATCTATCCGGAAGATAATACCTATCTTCCCTGACATGGGGATGTGAACTAATTAGAGGACTTCGCCTTCTGTCGGGATAACTGCTCCTATGGCCAGCTTCTATCTGACTATTCTAGTGGTTTGCCAACCATGTACGCTATTCCCTCGGTAGCTCAATTGGTAGAGTGGTCGCCTTGTAAGCGGAGGTCCTGTGTTCAAATCCCGACTGAGGAGCATTTTTGTCGTTGAGCTCACTCACTACGTATGAATAAGAATATATTGCAGAAATGGTGCCGGTGTAGAAACCAAAAGTGCAAAGAGGTTGCTGTGACCCAGGCACCTATGAAAAAGCTATAGCACGTATGTATAGGAGGGTTTTCGCGAGATTCCGGAATTAATTCCTTTTAGCACATCGCGAATCTTTAAGCATCCGATTCCTGGAACAGCTCTCCACTTTAGTTTGATTCGACGCGACAATATATATGGAAAGCTGAAACCACCGGGGAAACCTTGAACTTGAAACATTCTGGAATAAGTAAGTCGAGATATCAGTCACTGGAGGGTCATTCCAGCGAAATAAAGCCAGGCAAAAAAATCGATTTCTCAGATTTTGACGAAAATTTGTCAGAACGATCTACCAGGGTCCAGGACCTTCCCCAAATTTTTTTTCGGCGAAATTTTCGTCCAAATATTCCATTATTGATGGTCGAAAAAGTCAATATTTTTAAAAAATTTGACAAAATTTAGAGAAATTCAACACGAACTTGAAATTTTTGTAGCTTCTTATTGACCTTTAGGACTTCAAATCTCGAGATTTTCAAGTATGTAGGTACTCTTATTTCCTTTCTACGGTAATTTTTGCAAGGTAAGGTAAACAAAGTGGGTCTTGGTAGATCCACTCCAAGTAGAGTGAAGAACGAGCTACATTTCTGCATTAGCACTTTTTTGGCTATCGAGCCAGAAATGGTCTTAAATATTATAGTGACGTTAGAAAACTGAAATTCTTGGGGAAATGCATTTTTTGTGTGACAAAATGAATTAGTCTCACAACCTAAAAATAACAAGTGCGCAAGCGCTCGGACGTGGAGTCTGAAAGTAAAATGCGGATCACTTTTTATATACTAGCAGCTTTAGAACCAAGACATTTCACATCCCCAGTAACCAAACAAGTATTGATATAACCTAATTCGTAATCCCCGCTTTAAAAGCTTTAAATGTAAACAAACCGCAAGTATAAATCCGAAGAAATGTTGAAGATCTTTACTAACAGATTAAGCCAGTCCGACCCTTCAAACCTCTTTTCCATTAGCAAGGTAATAACAAGCAGGGGCGTCACGACTGGGGGGGGGATCCCCCCCCCCCAATGTTGACGGCCAGTCGCTAGAAAATAACCGAGTCGGCGCGAAGCTCTTCGATTTTTCGTCAAAACAGTTAATTTGTTCATGAGAACAGTCAGTTTTTATGGCACTTGCCTTCCGGCCAAGTGCCATATACCGATCACATTTCTGTCGGTCGGTCGGTTAGTCCGGTGTTTGCGAGTTAGGTACTTCCAGATATGCTAGGACGATGAAACTTGGCAGGCGTATTATCGACTCGACCAAACTAACTTGGAAATAGTCACTTGCCCGATCCGACCATCCTGGAGGGAGGGGGAGGGGGAGGTGGTGGAATCCGGAAAATAGGGACATGCATAAATTTCGAACGGGTGATCGGATCATAACCAAACTTAATATCTGGAAAGATCTCGTGTCTGAGATGTCTCATTTCAAGTCCGGACAAGATCCGACGAATCTGGGGGATTTGGAGGGGGGAACAGGAAATCGTGTGAAACTCTCAGTTATGAAGCGATCGGGATTAAACTTGGTGGTAAGAACAAGCACAAGCTCTAGATATATCACTGACAGAACTGGACCGGGTTTGGACACTGTGGGGGCAGTTGGAGGGGGGTTCCGGAATTCTGGCGACCCGTAGTTAATGTACTTCAAGGTGGGATAGGACGATAAAACTCGGCAGGCATCTCATGGACCCGACCAGATTAACTTCGAAATAGTTGCTTGCCCGGTCCGACTATCGTGGGGGGGAGGGTGAGACGGCAGAATCCGGAAATTAGTAGCATGAATAACTTTTGAATGGATTATTCGATCTTAATGGGGGGGTCGGAGGGGAGAACCGGACATCTTGTGACACGCATAGAGTGGAGCGATCAGGATGAAACTTGGTGGGAAGTACAGGCACAAGTCCTAGGTGCATCAGTGACAGAATCGGACCGGATTCGGGGTACCGAGGGGGGGGGATGAGCTGTAGGGGGTGTCCGGAATTCCGGTGATCGTGAGTTAAGGTACTTCTAGATGTGCTAGTACGATAAAACTATGCTCGAGCATTAGAAACTTGACATCATTGGGTTAGACATCATCACTCTGCGATCTGACCATCTCTTAAAGAACTCATCTTAACCGCAAAGTACAAAAAATACTTTTAAGCAAAAATTTACTTTTTCACGATCGCCATGAGCACATGATCCTTTTTGCCTCAACGGTTTTGCTTGGAAAATAATTTTTAGCACCCTTAAAGTGCGCATCTCAAACGAAAAGTAAATAACAAAAAAAACTTTTTACCATCACGAACATCCTCTGACCCAGCCAAGTTTGGCGCATCTTAACAGAAAAGGGAAAAAAAAAACTTTTGATCATCACTTCCATCTGTTCCAGCCTTGCAAGTGCCATATGAGCTTCAAGCTCTTGTTCTGAAAATCAGCCGATTTTTTTTTAAAACAGTCGTTTTTATGCAGAAACAGTCGGTAAAAATTACCAGCCAGTCGGTAAATGCTTTGTCCCCCACCAAACATTTTGGCTAGTAACGCCTCTGATAACAAGGGCAATAAACCAAATAGCAGCCTAATACCGCCTTTGTCACTATTCATTAAGAACGGCATATCATCGATCATATGACAAAACAGTTCAGTTTCCAACTCCTCATTAAAGGACCCCTCTTGCTCATTCTGCCTTTTATAATATACTTAGCTCCCATATGGAATTTTAAGCTTCTAAAATAGCCACTTTTCTCCATTGTTTCGTTTCGTAACTACGAATTTTCAGCGCTTTTTCATTCCAGCCGAGTTTTCCCGTAACCCAACGAAAATTTTGCCGGAATCTTCATTGTTTGCTGACAACTCTTTCACACATAAGGATGTGATAATCATCTATTTATTACTTCTTTTAATTGCTTAGTTTTCCCACTTTTTATGGCACTTGCCTTCCCGCCAAGTGCCATATACCGATCACAATTCCGTCGGTCGGTCGGTTAGTCCGGTGTTTGCGAGCTAGGGTACTTCCAGATATGCTAGGACGATGAAACTTGGCAGGCATATCAGGGACCCGACCAAACTAGCTTGGAAATAGTCACTTGCCCGATCCGAACATCGTGGGGGGAGGGGGTGGAATCCGGGGCCATTCATAACTTTCGAACGGGTGATCGGATCATAATGAAACTTAATATCTGGAAAGACCTCGTGTCTCAGATGTCTCATTCAAGTCCGGACTGGATCCAAGGAATCTGGGGTGGAATCGGAGGGGGGAACCGGAAATCGTGTGAAACTCTCAGAGTGGAGCGATCGGGATGAAACTTGGTGGTAAGAACAAGCACAAGCTCTAGGTACATCACTGACAGAACTGGACCGGATTCGGACACGTGGGGGAGTTGGAGGGGGTTCCGGAATTCCGGCGATTCGTAGTTAATGTACTTCGAGGTGGGCTAGGACGATAAAACTTGGAAGGCATATCAGGGACCCGACCAAACGAACTTGGAAATAGTCACTTGCCCGATACGACCATCGTGGGGGGAGGGGAAGGTGGCGGAACCGGAAAATAGGGACATGCATAACTTTCGGACGGGCGACCGGATCTTCATGAAACTTGATATCTGGAAAGATCTCTTGTCTCAAATGTCTCATTTCAAGTCCGGACCGGATCCAACGAATCTGGGGGGGAGTCGGAGGGGAGAACCGGAAATCGTTTGAAACTCTCAGAGTGGAGCGATCGGGATGAAACTTGGTGCGAAGAACAAGCTCACGCTCTAGATACGTCACTGACAGGACTCGACCGGATTCGGACACTGTGGGGGGAGGTGAAGGGGGGTTCCAGAAGTCCGGCGATCCGTAGCTAATGTACTTCCAGTTGGGCTAGGACGATAAAACTTGGCAGTCATCTCACGGACCCTACCAGATTAACTTGGAAACAGTCGCTTGCCCGATCTGACTATCGTGGGGGGAGGGGGAGACGGCACAATCCGGAAATTATTAGCATACATAACTTTCGAATGGGTTATCGGATCTTAACGAGACTTGATATCTTGAAAGACCTCATGTCTCAGCATGCCCTATTTCAAGTCCGGACCGGATCCGCTGAACTGGGGGGGGGGGGGCCGGAGGGGATAACCGGACATCTTGTGACTCGCATAGAGTGGAGCGATCAGGATGAAACTTGGTGGGAAGTACAGGCACAAGTCCTAGGTGCATCAGTGACAGAATCGGACCGGTTCGGGTACGGAGGGGGGGGGGGGGAGCGATCAGGATGAAACTTGGTGGGAAGTACAGGCACAAGTCCTAGGTGCATCAGTGACAGAATCGGACCGGTTCGGGTACGGAGGGGGGGGGGAGTGCTGTAGGGGATGTCCGGAATTCCGATGATCGTGAGTTAAGGTATTTCCAGATGTGCTAGGACGATAAAACTATGCTGGAGCATTAGAAACTTGACACCATTGGGTATTAAACATCGTCACTCTATGATCCGACCATCCCTTAAAGAACTCATCTTAACCACAAAGTAAAAAAAATAATTTTAAGCAAAATGTACTTTTTCACGGTCGCCATGAGCACATGATCCTTTTTGCCTCAAGAGTTTTGCTTAGAAATTAACAAATACAAAAAAAAAAAAATACGTTTGACCATCACTTCCATCTGACCCAGTCTTGCAAGTGCCATATGAGCTTCCAGCTCTTGTTAACCAAGGCACGTTCAGTTTTCAAATCTTTTGCGCCCAGTCGCCGCGTCGGAGAGCAGGAAGGCTGGATACAAACGACAAGCGCTAACAAGAGAATCGCTAATTTCAGGTAGAAAGTAATGGTATTTTCGAAAACGTTTTTTCTGCTCCATTTTGAAGGGAAAAGATCATTTCTAGTAAGAGTTGTGCTTTAAAGATTAAAATACGAAGTGTCGTCTTATTTGTTGCTGTTGAACCAAAAACCTCATCCATAGATATATCTCCCAAATATACAGGAGTTGGACTTGAGAACTGTCATAGACGAACTTAACTCATGTGAAATCTGGGCCCAGCTGCCCATGAACGAGAGGGGGGGGGGGGGGGTCGGGACCCACCAAAATGTGTATTTACACCTCTTGTTCATCAAGGATACCAGCTTAGAGTTTGATTCCAGTCACGGGTCAAAACAAAATTTCATGGGCAATTTGGGCCCACTTGCCCTTGAAAGGGGAAGGTGGGTGTGGTTCAACAATTTGATCGCCTTATTTCAAGTTATTGCCAAGTTAAAAAATAAAAAACTGGGCAATCTGGGACCAATTGCCCCTGAACCAAGTGGGGGTGGGGTTTGGGACCAGCAAAAAGTAACAAGACCAAAGGTTTCGATGGGATCCCACAAATGTTAATATTTGCTCCCGACAATTCGGTCTTGTAGATATTCGGTTCGACAGACTTCCTAAACATTTTTACAATTAAAATTTACAAACAGGTTAAGGCCAATGGTAATAATCGGTAATAATCGGACCAAGTTCGTATTTGACAGTGCAAAACGGATACGCCAGCTGAATCTCGCAAGTTCAGATATATTCAGATATCCGTTTTGCGCTGTCAAATATTCAGATATTGATTCAGCATGTGGCTTACCCTATAGCCTACGTCGCATCTCCTTCCTTCCTTACTTCTGCCCAACTTCCAGTTTCGGCCGGATTCCGGACAACCTACTTCTCTGGCAAAAAACTAAAGCTCAAAAACGAATTCAGCATGTCTCCAACATCTAATCAACTTCAGATTGAATTTTTACTTTTAACAAATTTTCCGGTTTCAGCCGGATTTTGAGCGATCTATAAGTCCGGTGACAAAATGATTGTCATGTACGAATCCAGCATGTCTTCTTACCCACAAATCGAACATCTTATCAAATTTAAATAAAACTTTTACTTTTAACAAATTCTCCGGTTTTGGCCGGATTCCGGCCGAACTAATTGTCCGGTGAGAAAATAATTTCATATTCGGACTCAGCACGTCTCCTTCCCCCTTAATCATACCTCTAATCAACTTCCTCTAATCAACTTCATATTAAACTTTTACTTTTCAAAAATTTTCCGGTTTTCGCCGGATTCCGGGTGAAGTACTTGTCCAGCGAGAAAATAAATTTCATATTCGAATTCAGCACGTCTCCTTACCCCTATATCGACTATCTCAATAGCTTTCAAAAAATATCTTTTTTGTCACTTGGTTGAAACCCCTCCCCCACAGAGCCCATCTTCGAACTTGACCTGTACTTTGACCCAAAGGATCCTCCCACCAAGTTTCATCAAAATATCTCAATCCCTTCGAGAGTTATCGTGCGGACAGACGGACAACTCTTGTGATGTCATAGGTATCCCTCCACTTGCGTTTCGGGATCCCAAAAACAGACCCCAATGCTCACAAACCTACCAAGTTTCAACCTGATGCCTGTTGATTCCTGTCACGGGTAACGAACTTAACTCCTGGGCAATCTGGGCCCAGTTGACCATGAACGGGTATGAGTCGGGGAGGTGCGACTTTAAAAGCAATTTCCCAGCCCTAGGACCTGCATGTACAAGGAATTTCACCGTCCTATGTCCAGTTCTGGTCACGATATGAACCTTATTCACTGGGCAATCTGGGCCCATTAGCCCCTGAGCCGGGTTGGGGTGGGGGGTGGGACCCCTCAAAAGGCACAACTAGACCCCAATACCCACAAGTTTACCAAGTTTCAACTTGATACTTGCACTGGTTCACGAGTTATGAGCTCCACAAAGTACGGAGAAAACCGGAAACCGAAAGCTGCTACAGCGCTCGCAATAGTGGAATGTTCCAAGGAACACTCCACTAAAAAATTGAGAAATGAATGCCGCTCCAACCCTGGTTTCTCAATTTCTAGTTTCTTAGTTTCAGCTCGGCAGAACGCTCCAGGAGTAGTAAAAACTTGTAACTTCGCCATAATATTAACGTATTCTACATTTCTTTGTACATAGTTGCAAATACAAAATTTCAGTTTCTTAAATAGTTGCAGCTTATAGATAATAAAAATGTACTGAGAACGGAACTCGGTTAGCGTTTCAGAATTGCCTATAGTAATTTACCACCCTCGCGCAAACTTACACGTGAAAAGAGCAAAAGCATGCATTGTAGTAAGTTTCTGAAAGTAGGCCAAACAGAAGATTTCGGGCCCTTGGACAGCTAAGAATTGGTCCAGGCTGAGTGTGGTCTAACAGTAAGATCTAAAAACGGAAATTAATTTCTCAATTTTTATTTTTAGGTTGAGAGACTAATTTATTTTGTCATAAAATAATGCATTTCTTTGAGAATTTCAGTTTTCTAACATCGCTATTTAAGACCATTTCTGTCTCGATGGCCTGCTAATGCAGAAATGTAGCTCGTTCTTCACTCTACTATCATGAGGATTCTCAAAATTTCCGCGATCTGGCCGGTGCTTCTGGAGTGCTACCAAGACCCACTTTTTGTTTACCTTACCTTGCCAAAATTACCGTAAAAAGGGAAGAAAATAGCTACATACTTTAACATCTCGAGATCTCAAGTCCTAAAGGTAGGCAATAAGCCCAAAAAATTTCAAGGTCGTGGTGAATCTCCATGATTTTTGTCGAATTTTTGAAAGTATTGACTTTTTCGACCATTAACAATGGAATATTTGGCCGAAAATCTTAAAAATTCGTCAGAAAAATTTTCGCCGAAAAAATTTGGGGAGGGTCCTGGACTGGAAATTTTCGTCAAAATCTGATAAATCGATTTTAATTTTGCCTGGCTTTATTTCGCTGGAATGACCCTGGACATTTCTTCCACTCTGGTATGTCACTGCCAGCGAATTTTCCAACGAAGCATTCAACTTTCCGTGGAGCTTCCCAGAAACTTTCTTGAGTAATTTGGAAAGAAAGCTTCGGTTGCCATAGCGCAAAAATCGGCGCGGAAAGCTCGGCTACGTTCTGAGATTTCAACACTTTTTTCAAGAACACCCGTGCACACTTGCTCATTTTCTCTCAATAAATCTCTTTTCTTTTCCTTTTTTATGTTCTTTTTCCTCTTTATGTGTCTTTCGGTTGTGTTTCATTTCTCTAATCTTTAAGTTGTAGTTTAGCTAGGCCTACACAAGATTATTTTCCTTCTAGGCCAATAGACCGAATTGTTCAGTGTTATATAATTTTAGTACGTAAGTAAATACTTTAAAATACTTGAAAGCGGCACGAAAACTATTAAAAGTGATTCCGACTTTGCGTTCCAGCTCCCGCAAACCCTCCTTATCTATGTATGCATTTGGAAGCGGAAAGCTCGAATCAAGGGGTCATGGTACAAAAGTTAACTGCAAAACAAATACCAACTAATTAATTAACACACTTTAAATGTGGAGTTTTATTCCTTCGCAGGAGTGTGTATTGTACGCACGCGCGCGAACGTGAATCTAAACAATTTCTTTTTCACGTCATTTTATTTTTGTTAGCTCTCGATAACATCAGTGAGAAAAACAAATGGCTGAAAAAATTCGGAGGCTATGAAAATCTCCGGGACTACGCGGAGAAGACCATGGACAAGGAGTTGCTCAGCAAGATTGCAATGGTTGAATACACAGGAGTTCGTACAAAACATGTGGTGACAACTCTCCAACAGCGGTGCAGATCAGAGGATACCCAGGATGCAGGTTCGTAATCTCAGTTTTCTTCCTACTTTCAAAATTGTATTTTAGTCGGGAAAACTCCACAGTCAAACTGAAAGCTACAGTCAGACAGGATTAAGTTCAACCTCACACCCACTAACATGTTATAAAATACTTTAAGAAAGGACTACGCTAGCGTCCTTGACTAGGAAGGCCCTAAACTATGACCCTATCCAGCTGGCGAGCGGAAAAAAAAAATAAAAAACACCGACTGTTGATAAGCTGTATGGGACAGAAAAACAGGCGAAAAGCTATTATAGGATTATGAATCGGTAACAATTGTAGGAGAATAGCTTCTTCAGCCCATGTGGTGTGCAAGTATGCCCTATCATTTTCCGATAACCTTGAGCGGGTGTAGCCAGCTCCGGCGCAGTACGATTGCATAGCAGTATAGGGATAATGTACGGACCTTGCGCGGATGAAAGAGTGTACAAGTTCCGAGTAAAGTAGTCTTTTCTTAAGAAGTTTTCGTGTTCCAACGTGCAGAAACAGTCTACAATGGTCCGGGAAAGATAACTAAAGCCTGAAGGGTTAGGAAGTCGAGGACAAATCCATCTGTGAATGCGGCGTTAGTATTTGCAAAGAGAAACCCCGACTTGAGTTGAAAGTGGCGGCTAGGCTACATCGTAGAGAATGAAAGGTGCTTGATGTCACGAGCACCTGGAATAATTATGAATTTTCCGTATTCTTTTCAGATATCGTCTTCTCAACAGCTCACAAGTCCAAAGGTCTAGAGTGGGATCGGGTGATGGTTTTACAAGACTTCACTGACAACATACCGCTAATACGGGAGGCGAAGGCCGCAGGTTTACTCGCGATCCTCCCAGAGCAATCACGCAAAATCGCTGCTGCAGTTACTGAAGAAGACGAAGTAAACCTCCTGTATGTGGCAACGACTCGAGCAAAAAAGCAGCTGATTTTGAGTCCGAACTTGTTTTTTGTCCTGCAAGAAGGCTCCGTAAGTTATACTTTGTTATTACGGTATTCGTCATCCCTGGGAGGGGGTAAGGGCAGATCTGCGGCCGTAATAAGCTAGGCCGTAATTATTCGCAATGGCCTTTCTTTACTTTTCCGCGAGAAGAGCCTTCTTCCCGCTTTGTTTAGAGTCAAGTTTGTCACCGTCTGGTATGGCGCTGAAGAACACCTCATCAGAACTAAAGGAATTACAGGATACCGTGCTATTTGCGCCACCCCCGTGAATGAAACATATGCATGAAGTTCCCACCATTTCTTTCCAGCCTCTATAATTACTAAATGTGTGAAATTGGGCCTTGCTTTACGTATTCTCTACAAAGCAAAGTATTGTCGTTTTCGTTGAGCGAAGTTGCAGCGTTGCCAAATGCCTTTCTTCTAAACACCTTCTGACCATGGCTAAATTGTTTTTGCGCCAGCTTCTGTTTCCAGTTTTCTTTTGTGGATTTATTTGTGCTGCCAGGCTATTGAATATTTACACCAGCGTTTTTCTGTCGCATGTATGTGCACCTTTTCGACCAGGCAATTTTTCAACGAAGAAATAGAAGTAAGTGGATAACATGTGATCTCAGTTATTTTGGTGGGGATGGATGTATTTTGATGTTGTGTGATTTAGTCGTTATATACACAAGTTTACTAGGGGTGGCGCAAAAGCAAGGTGTCCTGTAGCTGTATTTGCCAATTATGTATACAAAATTAAATGATAACTCGGATACGTCAGCTAGGATATTCTACGGAGATATTTCGGCCCTTCTTGGCAAGGTTCCTCTTTAGGCCGTAGCCCAAAGAAGTGTACCAGATGATGAGTCACTCGTGTTTATGGTTCAAGTCAGCATGGTCTGACAAAATAAAACAGTTGTATAAATAAGATAAAATTGGACAAAAAAGGCTTTCACCTCTATGAATTTCTTACGACACTGTGTCTCGCACTGTGTACACTAAATTGAATGTCAGCCAGGTGGCGCTCCACAACTGCAGTATTTGTTTGCGAATTTTCGATGGAAATATTTTTTGTTTGCCTTAAGGTGACTGAATATCTTCTATCTCGTTCGATTCTTTTTTTTTTCGTATGCTGCTCGTGAAATTCGGATGTTTGGTGGCTCTGTAGATGAGTGGGGGCAACTGCATGCTTGCTGTTTTTCGCGAATCCTTGAAAGAAGCTAGAGACCGATAAAGGGTACGAAACAAAAGTTGATAGTTGCTGGTGTACTTAAGTTTTTGTTTGAAGAAATCAGTATCAGCAGCGATCAGCTTGGTGTAAAGAAGTATTAAAACTGACTGAAATCTATTGCCTTTATCTAACTTCTTTGTCGGTAATAGAGTTTTAACTCGGTTCGCGAACTAATAGTTGTGTTTTTGTGGATACCATGGTATCTAATACCACGGTCTGAAGTCGCTTTCACAGTTATCGTGGTATCTGATACCACGGTCAAAAGGCGTTTTGTAGTTATCGTAGTATCTGGCCAGTCGTCGTGGTATCTGATATCCAGATACCCCGGTCCGACCGTGATAACTGATCTTGGTATCTAAAAAGTGATCTCACTTTCATCAAATTTTGTCATATTGGTGAGAAAGTAGTTTAGGACTTAGTGGTGTAACTGGATATCAGCTTTTCTTTTGGGATGACTTCGAAAAGTGCAATTTCGGCAATAGTTGTTTTTGCACAGCAACCGTATATTAGATACCACGATAACTGCCAAAACGACTAATTGCAGATCCAGTTACCGTGGTAACAGATACCATGGTATCTTCAAAAATGCAACTAATGTTGTCCCGCTACAAGTGAGCACAATAAGAACAAGTGCATACGAAAGCAAACTACTCGACCGAAAATATCAGTCTTGTTCATACAGATACCGTAAGACTTTCGATTCCTTGAGAATAGCAACGGATGAAACGACCGAAGAAAACTTAAAAAAGAAAATAGCAGACCCTATAAAGCAGCTTTCACATTGACGCGTAGAGCCTTTTGCACTAAGCTACGCAATAGGGGTCGGCACCGTTTCTGTTTCTGTTTCTGTTTTTTTACTACCGTTTTCTGTTCTGTTTTTTTTTTTAAATAACAGAAAAACAGAAAACAGGTAGCCGTTTTTTTAATGCCGTTTCTGTTTCTGTTTCGTTTTTTATATGACCGTTTTAGCCGTTTCTGTTTTTATTTTACCTGTTTTTCCAACTTTCCGTTTTTTGTTACGACTTATACGCGTGGCGTCCCGGCGTAATCTAGCGATTTTTATTTTTCCGCCGGATTATGTCATCTACCGATATTTTCCGCTTTTCGGAAGGAAAGATTTGTGAGTCAGAATAGAGAGATTGCACCCTACCCGACGAAACGGATATTTTTACACCATCATTAGAGGAAGCATAACAACAAAATTAGCAGTACGAGGTACAGGACTTCCGACTTACAGACTAAATTATCGGCCTTTGATAGCCATTCTTAGCCAGTGAAACCGTTAATCTGGCTATTTCTTGCTGGTATAATAATATTTTTGCGAAACGGGGTCTCGCATAATTGGTTGGTTAAGACGCGTTTTTTGAAATCCAACCAATAGGAAGCACGAATCGTTTTGTACTGAAAGTTTGAAGCCTTCAATCTCCCATTTCTGATGAAACTTTTCTACAAAGCTGTAATTATACAACCAAGAAAAAGCCTGCGAATTTTTCCTATGTTCAAAAGTTTTTTTTTCGCTTTTCGGTAAAGATGCGCACTTTAAGGGTGCTAGAAATTCATTTTTAAGCAAAACTCTATTGGCGCAAATGATCATGGACCCCCGGGGGATTATGAAATTGATAGTTTGATCAAAAGTATTTTTTCACTTTGCGATTAAGGTGCGCACTTCAAGGGAGCTGGCAGTTCATTTCTGTACTTTAAGGGATGGTCGGATCTGGAAAGTGACGATTTGTGAGCCAATCTTGTCGAATCTTTGATGTTCCAGCCAAGTTTCATCGTTCTAGCACATCTGGAAGTACCTTAACTCGCGACAACCGGAATTCCAGACCCCCTCCAACTCCCCCCACAGTGCACGAATCTTGTGCTTGTTCTTCCCACCAAGTTTCTTCCCGATGAGTCCACTCTATGCGTGACACAAGATTTCCAGTACTCCTCTCCACCTCCCTCCGCACATTCATCGGATCCGGTCCGGACTTCAAATGGGACATCCGACAAACGAGGTCTATCAAAATATCAAGGTTCATTAAGATCCGTTCAAAAGTTATGTATACCTCAGGATTTCGGATTCCTCCTCGGATCCCTCCACTCCCCCACGATGGTCGGATCGGGGAACTGCCTATTCCAAGTTTTTGGTCGGGTCTCTGATATGCCTGCCAAGTTTCATCGTCCTAGCCCACCTGGGAGTACCTTAACTCCGAATCACCGAAATTCTGGAACCCCCTCCAACTCCCCCCACAGTGTCAAAATTCGGTCCAGTTCTGTCTATAATGTACCAAGGGCTTGTGCTTGTTCGTCCCACCAAGTTTAATCCTGATAGCTCAACTTTAAGCATGTCACAAGATTTTCGGTCCCCCTTCGGACTCCCCCCTCCCCCACATTCATCGGATCCGAACCGTACTTGAAATATAAGGTTTGAAATGGTTTTGTACTTGAAATGGAACGTCTAAGACACGAGGTCGTTCAGAATATAAAGTTTCATTAAGATCCTATCACCCGTTCCGAAGTTATACACAGTTCGGGTTCCTTTATTCAAACAATGTTTACAACGGATACGTTAGCTACGATTCTTCGTCAGCGATTTTCGGCCCTTCTTGGCAAGGGTCCTCGTCAGGCTGTCAATCCTCTGGTTCAACTTCGGGGAAGGAAACACGATCCCCCCTCACTCCACTCCCCCAACGGTGGTTGGATCGTCGAAGTGACAATTTCCAAGTAGTTTGGTCAAATCCCTGATATGCCTGCCAAGTTTCATTGTCCTACCACATCTGGAAGTACCGTAACTCGAGAACAGTGGACCGACCGATCGGCCGAAAAGTGATCGGTATATGGCACTTGAATGAACCCCATGCTCAAACGTTGCTGACAGGGGTGACCATGGTTCCCATACGTAGTCGTATCCCTTCTTCCGCATAGGGGTATCAGTATACAGTACTTCGGGAACTGAATTATTTGGTATTTTTGACCTTGAAATTTTTTGTTTTTAAAGGGTACTGACACCCTTCTGGGGAATAAGGGGTGCACTACACATACGTATGACGTCCACACTCACCCCTTAGCATACCCCAGCAGTTGACCATGGGTATCGAAAAGGGCTTAGTTTACTAGACAGGTACAGAGTTCTTTTTTCTTCGCCTTACACAATTATACTCGACCTTCTCTCACAACCCTCCATGAGTCCCCTCCTCACACTATTCACTTTCCAAGAGCCGCCTTACCATTCCAAATGGTCGCCTTACTGTTTAACCTAAAGAAGTAGGAAAAAAAACCAGGAATACCTGTCAAAACGGTCGCTTTTTTGTAAAAAACGGTCCGTTTCTGTTATTCCGGAAAAAAACGGAAAAACAGAAACGGTTTTCCGTTTTTTCATCACCGTTTCTGTTTCTGTTCCGTTTTTTATTTGCCTTTTTTTACCGTTTCTGTTTTAGCCAAAAACAGAAACGGTGCCGACCCCTACTACGCAACCTCTGCGTCACGGTTGCGGCGACGCGACACAGAGCTTACGCAGATAAGTAAAACGCAACTGCAGAATAGAACCAAGTTCTATTCTTGCGTTGCGTTAACGCGTTACGCATCAGATTTTTCAGTGAAAAATGGAAGATTTTTGAAGAGGAACTGGAGAATGACCTACTAATGATGAAGAAAAACCTACTAATGATGATTAAAAACTTACTAATTGATGAAAGAATTGAAAATTTGGCAGAAGAAACCGAAAAAAGAAAACGTAAATACGCATCCAGTGTGACGTGTTCGTGCAGGTGTAGTTCCGTACGCAACGCAAGATAAGCGCATACGCGGTGCATCGCAACGACGCGTCAGTGTGAAAGCGGCTTAATACGAATTCGTTCAGATCTTGACGACTATTGTTTGTAAACAGGACTAATCTCATCCCAGAATAGTTCTGAACTGCGTGCTTTCATTTCAGGATCGGTTTGAACGCCCAGTCCTTCTGTCATCAGTCCTTGAGAAAACACCGAGTGCTACATGTAATTGTTGTCGAAAGCCGTTAGATGTACCTGACGGCATAACGTCTAGAAGTATCGTTCTCAGGACTCCTTCCATCAGACTAGTAAGTGGACTCTTTCATTATTATTATTATTATTATTATTTCATTTAGCGATAAGCTTTTAGCTTGTCGCCGTATCATGATCAGCACACTGTCGGAAGTTTCGTGACATTTATATAAAGATGCGCAGGTTCAGCGGATGTGGAATAGCAGACGATACACGAGCTGCTGACGTTAGAGAATATGTCCGTTCTGACCTTTCAAATGTTATTTTTTTCGCTAAGGTCACATTTCAAACGTTTGCAAAAACATAACACTTGAACTCCGGCTTCACTTTCAGGATTCTTCTGGCGGAGAAAGGCGCGGCTTCACTTTCAGTGCACTCGGGAGATGAGGCCAGTCCCAAAACGTCTGAAAGTCCGGGGTGTTGGACAACCCAAATTAAAGAATCTGGAAAAGTGCCGGAGGGGCATCACTGTTGAGATATACAGTAAATTTGCAAATGTGGCACGAAAGCTGTTGCCGCTAGTGTCGCTCTATGCTAGACCCATCACCTCAGTATCTCTAAGTGTTGCTGCTCGTGTTATCTCCGCTATCAGGAAGTTAATCGTAACCCTAGCGGTATTCTTCGAAGGGTTGGTTCGGTTCTCTGGAGGGGGAATTTCGGATGGTTGTTCTAGGACCTCCATCCAGTAAACAGTGTTATAGAAAGTACACTTACATTTTTGGTCAAAAGCCTTAATCGAACTGTCTGAATACTCTTCCAACGAATTATCATAGACTGATAGGGGCCAACAACTCGCAACTAAGGTAACATTCGTTAACAATGACGGGGAAGGAGAAAAAGGGAGAAGGACTGACATGCGAAATAAGGACTCGCGGATACATGTCTAAACCAGTACCGTTTCTTCAGCTTTCCTTCGAGCTTCCTACGTATGAACCAGAAATATAGAACTACCGCCTTCGGACAGACAGTAAACTTCCGACAATAATCAAGAAATATAGAAGTATATTTAGAAATATAAGAAATAGCTAGCCTACCCCTTCCCGTACTCCCTCATCCCACCTTTTTGTTTTGTATATCTGTCTGAAGGGGTGCCCGTCATCCAAGTAAGTAAGTAAGCAATTTATTTCTGACCCTGAAAAGCCGAGTATGTAAAATAAAATAAAAGAATTAAATAAACATAACAAACAATATAGAATTTTTCATTCATCGGCCAGAAAAGAACGTAGAGTGTCATGTGCTGGCTGGGCCGTGTTGTCCATGATTTTTGGCAGAGCCGACGAAATGTCCAAAAGTGTGACGCTTGCATCTTCCGTTAGCAACGCTCCGTTAGTATGTGGCTGTGGTATACTTTGGCAAATAAAGCAGGCGCTTCGCGTACTTAAAATAGCATCTTCTCGTGTTCTGCAACTCCGTCTTCCGTGTAGAACATGTGCGACACCAGAGCGAAATAAAATGGATGTACAAAAAGAGCTGTATAAATTTCCTAAAGCTTTCCGATTATAGCGCCCACGGTTCGGGGACGATGCGTCCATAAGCGGTACCTATAGATGTCCATTACGTCTTTAACACCTCAGATGTTGCTGTAAGGAGGTGAAGCGCCGTCGTCAGGTTGTTACCACCGTATGACCGTATGACAAAACAGATTCTAGTAGGAAGAATTTTCTGAGCGAAAATTTGGCAAATTCGCTTTATTTTCCTAAAATATCGTGTTCAATCAACACTGTCTTTTTATGTCGATGAAAACCCAAAATTTAGACCTGGAGGGGGGGAGGGGTTTTCCAGCGTCTGATAACTAAACGCCACTTCCGTTGCCAACCTTGTCCAAGATGGTCAGGATTTGAAAAGGCGAAGGTGTGGCTTGTGAGTTCAGATGCCTTTTCTAGAGTGATTGACTGATTGATTTTTTTTTTTTTCAGAGTTGTAGGAAAATGCAGAGTGAACGATACGTGTGTACAAAATGTGCTTATGTCGACCGTTACCCGCTCCCGCTACACTTACTTAGAAGCCTGTCAAGCGGAGGGAGCACAACCATTTTGTCTGAAGATCGGAACCATGTGTGTTTGCGGTCGATTTTGGGTCCTTTGAAGGACGAGGAGAAAGAGGTTGCCGAAGCCTTCAGCGATGACCCGGCTACCTTCGCCTGGAATATTGTAAGTGCAAAAAACGAAACGAAAATGACTTCAGCAAGTACCAAAACAGTTTTGACAGTGACCAGAAACAAGTAACAGCCATGTGTGACCGAGAAAGGAAACGGAAAATGGGGCTGAATTTAAGCTCGAATTTGACCTCAGGTGAGGTTGAATTTTCTTGATCCGGTTTCTGGATCCTGGAGCCGTTTCTACCTATTTTCCGGCTTCAAGGGTCCTCATCATATTGTAAAACCTGCATGGTACAGTGAAAACCTATTTATTTCTGTGCTGCTTCAATCAGTTTTTCTGGCTTTCTCTAACGTCTCACCTTTCGCTGAAATCGCCCATACTTCTCTAAACTGGCTGTAAACAAGGTCTAATAATAATTCACAAGTTAGTTATTCATAACGTTTTTCTCCATAAGTACTATCTGACGAACGAATCTGGTAACTTCGTGCATTGGCTGGTACGGTGCTGTAGGGCAGACCAAGTACATCGTCTTTTTGGGGTTTTCGATGCTTGACTGATTGATATAGAATACAAAATGTATGAAAAACTAACATATTACTAACATATACAAAAACCAAAATTTATTTATTAAACACAATCCCAAAGACTCTATGGCCCATTGGTTGGGGAAAAAAAATACTTGCCTTCTTTGCACTCTTCACATGAAATATGAAAGCCACCATTTCATAAGACCACATGGCTTACATTCGCTATGAAAACTGTCTTCGTTCTCCCGCGACGAATTTTTCTAAACATTCGGCTCAGGCAGAGAGATTGCGCGACAAGCAGCTTATTTTCCTAGCTAAAATTTGGCAAAGGCGCAGTTCTAAAATTACGACGTGTATGGCCCGACTTATTTTGCTGTCCGAAACCATACTGAAACTGCAAAGTAAGCATACGGCTAGATTCTCAACTTTGGTCGGGAAGTCGAGGGCTCGATCCGACTGAGGGTAAAATATTTTGCTTAAAGGAACAGAAAACTTTACCAAACTTGACTCGGAGAGCTAGCTGACATATCAAGAATGTACCCTGAGTCGGTATTCAGAGTAAGAAAAATTCTCGTTACGACCATTGCAGTTTCCGGATAGTTTCCGAGAATCCGACTTTTGAGTTAGTAGAAAAAAAAAGCAAACGGTTTGTGTGCCGGGAGTAGGAATCGAGCGCACGACCTATTGACTACTACCCCGATACTATGGCCGAAACACGGCCAAAGGCGAACTTTTACAGTACATCAGTGCATAATTACAGTGCACAAGGGGCAAGGGCCTACCAGCTAGCTTTGGGAACACTAAGGAGCGGGTTCGAGATAACAAAGAAGGGGGGCCCTGTCGACAATAAGTCCCTGTATCTTTATCTAACCCCCCCCCCCCCCCCCCAGGTCGTTTTGATGGCCGAAAGTTGCGTAGTCAAGTTTTCTGTGCCTTTAAGCACGGTATGGTGATAAAGACTGATTGCTATCCCGAAATTCTACGAAATTAAGAAGTTAGGGACTGAAAATACAGAATGAGAGCCGATTAAAAGAAACGATCATAAGGTGATGACGATGATCAGAGTTACTGGGGTGGATCCTTTAAGGCGAAACTGAAAAGTAGATCCTCTGTTAAAAGTCGTCGAAAATTCGATTTATGTGGATTTTCAATCTTTTTGGGCCCTCAGTTATAGCTCGGTGCAGTATAGAAGCAGTATATTCTGACGAAAAAGCCTGTTCCGAAACAATATGGAGCATTGCGCCACTGTCAAAGGGTGATTTGTCATGTTCTTTTAGCTGTGCTTCTATGACTTCGTACCAGAAGGCCCTCCTTCTCCCATGATCAGGCACCAGAGGGCATTTGCTGCTGGAAACCCCCCTCACGTCCCTAATCCAGTAGATGACGACGATATCCAGCTCATCCTTGATGATGCTGATAGAGAACAGCGCGAAGTCGTCGAAGGCCGGGAAGCCGTGAGAAGAAACCTAGAAAACCCGTTAGATGGTTTACCAATACCTGATCCCGTTGATGATGGTGATGTTCGTCTCATTCTTGATGATGCTGATAAAGAACAGCTTGAAGTTGTCAAGGGCCGTGAAGCTGTGAGAAGAAACCTAGAAAATCCGTTAGATGGCGTGCCAGCACACGACCCCGATGATGACGATATTCAGCTCATTTTCGACGATGTTGATAGAGAACAGCGTGAAGACCTGCAGCGACGTCGAGCTGCGGGGATAAATCTGGAAGATGATGAACCGGTGATCAAGCTTGCCAAAAGGGAGTGATTTTTATTAACTTATATTATTTGCATGGGAGTTCTAAAAGGTTAATTTTAACTGGTTGTGTTTACGTCTTGGTTGTTATCGTTTTTCTATCTGATTTGTATCCGATTTGTGAAATAACTAAAAGCGGAGAAGAACGATTCGCAGAGGCAGAAGTAGAGTAGTTTCTGCAATATATTATTAGGCAATCAAAAGCTGCGTTCCTTACCACCGGAGTACTCACTCACTAGCGGGGTGACGGGATACCCATGATCTCGTAAAGGTTGTTCGTCCGTCTGTTAGTACGAAAATTATCGACGAGGTTAGATATTTTGTTCAAACTTGGTGTGAGGATCTCTGGGGTCAAGCGCAGGTCAAGTTTGTAGATGGGACGCGTAGCCCTATATCTAGGGGTGGGGTAGGGTCAGATCTAAGCTTCGTTTCGTACCGGACACACAAACATAGTAGTTCGTTCAGAATCGGGCAAAAACCGGAAATTTGCTGAAAGAAAAGTTTGTTCTCGAGCCGGTACATAGGTAAGAATACACCCTGAATCCATATGGACTTCTCACCGGATAAGTAGTTTGACCGGAATCTGGAATACCGGAAATTTGGTAGTGGTAATGTATCTGATGTCGATAAAATTGGATGAGTGAAAGCTGGTGTACCCGAAACAAAAAAAAACGGGATGGATCAGGAATTACTATTTATTCTCACCCCTGATGAAGAGCCTGATCGGAATCAGGTCAAAACCAAAACCGGATGTTCACTAAATGAACCTGATGGTCTGGTATGCTTTTTGCTAGAGCTTTACCTAATAGATTTGTTTAAGTCATGTATCCGGATTATTATCTAATGTTACGGGGGTCGCCAAGGACCCGAAGATGTACGCACGACCGGATTGGCTCTATTAGACAGCAGGGGCGTCACTAGCCTTTTACCTTTGGGGGGAGGGGGCGTCCGGTTTGTGCCGACGGACTCAAAAATGCGCCGACAAAACAGTTACCGGCGTAAAAAAAAAAAATTAAATCTGCCTTTTTTACGGAAAAATTTAGCTGTGCCTAGCATACAAGTTCTAGCTTTTAACGTTTTACAGACCCCCGCGGATTTCAATCTAGAACGCCAACTAATTGAAACACCATTCTTCCAGATAACGAATACTACAAAATGCGCAGCAGGCGAAATTTTGTGTAAATTATCACTGTAATGCATTAGTTGAGATTATTTCTTTGGTAAAATTTCGTGTATTATAAGTTCACAAATATAAGGTTTCAAGCCAACATTCATTACGAAAGAAATAGAAAACCGTGATTTTCGGGCTTTTTTACACTTCCGGCAAACCGTCCTCACCGAAAAACAAACACCTAAACCATAAAAACCAACACAATACCAACAGAAAAAGTGATGCGGAACCAAGAAAACATACAACGATACGTAACTAAAAACCAGAAGAACGATGCTGACTCAAACGACAAATAAATTCAAATAAAATAACGAATATTAAAATGTGCGTGTTAGAAGTGTATATGTACAAATCTTTGATTATTTTACAATTCTGTGTCTATTTACAATTTACCAATTTCCTGGGAAAGCGCAGAAGCTTTCACCCAGCCATTATATAATCCTTTGCTTTACCCATCACTGTACAAATAATTTCACAGAACTAAAACTCTTGAAGAGTTTAACTGAAGCAGGCAGGGCGCCAGCCAGATTCTATATTTTGACGAACTCGCGTATTTCTTGGAACACAAATGCTGAGAAGTTTTGGAACACAAATGCTGAGAAGTAGTTCCTAGAGTAGTCGACGTCGCTGAAAACGAATATCGTACTGCGCGTTTCCACAGTTGTTGCATTTCCGAGATGTAGGCTAGAAACGGCAAATTTCGCATTTTTTCAAAGATACATAGTTGTCGAAATCCAATGTTATCCTATATCAGTCGAAAGACCAAAGAAAGCTCTACGCGAATACGATTAATTCTCTATTATCTGATTAACTGTTCATTCTCTATTCCCCATATTTTACAAATAACGGTTACAAATTATGGCAAAAATTGCAAAGTAAGCCTCAGAACTCGGGAATTTTTTCAAGGTAACGAACTTTTTTATTCGTTAAGAAAATGACCCGCATTTGTTTTTTAACAATTTAAGCTAAAATTCAGTTTTCTATTTTTGTGTACGAGGGGTCTGCGACTTTTATGTGTGGTAGCATACACCACTGAAATTAGCTTCATTAGCAAGAAGCGGTATCTATATTATTTTTTTTACTCAACCAAAGGGTCAAATAAGACTTCCTAAATGTCGATCATTGATAGTGAAGCTTCAGATATCTTATTGATTTTCAAATCAGTTGATATATTTAACAGAAAAACAAAACAAAAGTGGTATTTTAGTAGGATATCCTTTGACAAAAACTGGGCGTGAGTCTAGTCGGTAAGACTAATAGCCTATATCAAGAGTTTTGATCAGAAATTTGCGATAATTTACGCGTCCGATTCCCAGGATCTTCTTCTTCGCAAGCTATAAAACCATTCCGTAATATACCGAAATTTCAATGACAAGTTTTAGGTAATTTACGTCTAATGTCCACGTTGAATGTTCAGCCAGCTAAAAATAAAACAAGAGCTGGAAGCTCATATGGCACTTGCAAGGCTGGGTCAGATGGAAGTGATGGTCAAAAGTGTCATCCTGATCGCTCCACTCCATGCGTGTCACAAGATGTCCGGTTCTCCCCTCCGACCCCCCCCCCTGCCAGTTCGTCGGATCTGGTCCGGACTTGAAATGGGACATGCTGAGACATGAGGTCTTTCCAGATATCAAGTTTCGCTAAGATCTGATAACCCATTCGAAAGTTATGCATGCTACTAATTTCCGGATTCTGCCGTCTCCCCCTCCCCCCACAATAGTCAGATCGGGCAAGTGACTGTTTCCAAGTTAATCTTGTCGGGTCCCTGAGATGCCTGCCAAGTTTTATCGTCCTAGCCAACCTGGAAGTATATTAACTACGATTCGCCGGAATTCCAGAACCCCAGTCTACCTCCCCCCCCCCTTGTGTCCGAATCTGGTCCAGTCTTGTCAGTGATGTATCGAGAGCGTGTGCTTGTTCTTCGCACCAAGTTTCATCCCGATCGCTCCACTCTGAGAGTTTCACACGATTTCCGGTTCTCTCCTCCTACTCCCCCCAGATTCGTCGGATCCGGTCCAGACTTGAAATCAGATATCTAAGATACGAGATCTTTCCAGATATCAAGTTTCATTAAGATCCAATCACCCGTTCGAAAGTTATGCATGTCCCTATTTTCCGAATTCCGCCACCTCCCCCTCCCCCAACGATGTTCGGATCGGGCAAGTGACTATTTCCAAGTTAGTTTGATCGGGTCCCTGATACGCCTGCCAAGTTTTATCGACCTAGCCCACCTGGAAGTACATTAACTACAGATTGCCGGAATTCCGGACCCCTCCCCCCACAGTGTCCGAATCCGGTCCAGTTCTGTCAGTGATGTATCTAGAGCTTGTGCTTGTTCTTACCACCAAGTTCCATCCCGATCGCTCTACTTTGAGAGTTTCACACGATTTCCGGCTCCCCCCAAGATTCATCGGACTCGGACTCGAAATGAGACATCTGAGACACGAGATCTTTCCAGTTATTAAGTTTCATTATGATCCGATCACCCGTTCGAAAGTTATGAATGTCCCTATTTTCCAGATTCCACCACCTCTCCCTCCCCCCACGATGGTTGGATCAGGCAAATGACTATTTCCAAGTTAGTTTGGTCGGGTCCCTGATATGCCTGCCAAGTTTGATCGTCGTAGCGTATCTGGCAGTACCCTAACTCGCAAACACCGGACTAACCGACCGACCGACGGAAATGTGATCGGTATATGGCACTTGGCCGGAAGGCAAGTGCCATAAAAATGAAGTACCGTGAAGTTCATTCAGCAGGTTCTGCTAATTTAGTCGTTAACTACCCGCGCTCAAAAACTTACGCAAACTATGATCAGTGTAAGCTACCGCGAGTTTACATCCAGAAGGATCTTGTATTTATTCGTCAAATTCCCGCGCCCTAGAAGCGAGTTACACTGGTTCTGGAAATTAATCAGACGGTTCAGGTAATTTACTGTCCAATTACCGCGCTCCGATAGACGACACCGAGGTGAGGCCTTCCGAGGATAAAACAAAACAGACACAGCCCATCGCTACGCACACAAATATACTGAACTGGACGGACAAATTACAGGCCACACACCGAAAGTTCATCCAGGGGAGATTTCCCTCTACCTTGCGTAAAAAGGTAAAAGTAAGAAACTGCAATGTTTGTATTTCGTCACTGACGAACTTACGATTTTTTAAACACCGGAATTCGATCCGAGCAATCAGAGACCCTTTAAACAAGAGCTGCAAGCTCATATGGCACTTGCAAGGCTGGGTCAGAGGATGAAAGTAGGAATTCTTCAGTTCGTGGGTTTGTTCTGATTATTTGTAAGCAAAACCCTTGAGATAATGGGTCCTTGGAAATCACGAGAACGTATCGTTTGGTAATACATTTGGCTGTGATGATGTGCACTTTAGGGGCGCTAGAAATTCATCTGTAATCAAAACTCTTGAAGCAAAAATGATGATGAGCTCAACGGGAGAATGAAATGTATATTTTAATCAAAAGTATCATTTGTACTTTAAGAAATTCAGTTGTAAGCAAAACCCATGAGGCAAAAATATTCTAATCATGTCAAGTCTCTAATGTTCAAGTTTCATGGTCATAGCACATCTGGAAGTACTTTAACTGGTGATCACCGGAATTCCGGACCCCCCTTCCTCCCCCCACAGTGCTCGAACCCGATCCAGTTCTGTCACTGATGAATCTAGGGCTTCTTCCCACCAAGTTTCATCCCAATCGCTCCACTCTTAGCGTGTCACAAGATTTAGGGCTCCCCCCCTGAAACCCCCCACAATAATCGGATCCGGTTCGGACATGACATGGGACATCCGAGACACGAGGTCTTTCCAAATATCAAGTCATTAAGATCTGATCACACGTTCCAAAGTTATACGTACCTCTAGATTCCGGATTCCCCTTCCATCCACTCCCCCCACGGTGAAGTGACTATTTCCAAGTGAGTTTGGTCGGGTCCCTGGTACGCTTGCCAAGTTTCACTGTCCCAGCCCACCTAAAAGTAACTTAACTCCGTATCACCGGAATTCCGCCCCCCCCCCTCCAACTCCCACCATAGTGCACGAATCCCGTCCTCGTCTGCCAATGATGTACCTAGGGCTTGTGCTTGTTCCTCTCACCAAGTTTCATCCCGATCCCTCCACTTTAAGCTTGTCATATGATTTCCGGTCCCACCCTGCGCCCCCCCCCCCACATTCATCGGATTCGGTCCGGACTTGAAATGGAACATCTGAGACATGACGTCTCTCCACAACTTTCATTAAGATCCGATAACCCGTTCGAAAGTTATGCATGCCACTAAATTCCGGCTCCCCCCACGATGGTCGGATCGGGCAAGTGACTATTTTCAACTTAGTTTGGTCGGGTCCCTAATATGCCTGCCAAGTTTTGTCGTCCTAGCATATCTGGAAGTACCCTAACTCGCAAACACCGGACTAACCGACCGACAGACAGACTGACGGAAAAGTGATCGGTATATGGCACTTGGCCGGAAGGCAAGTGCCATAAAAAACAATTTTTTCTTTCAGTGTTCCTTTTTTCCCGTTCAGGCCGCAGTTAAAATTTGAAGTATAACTTTCCTTATTTCGGTCCCGCTTGGCAGGGGTCCTGTTCTGGCCGTAAACACAAAAATGAAATAATGAAATTATGAAATTTAAACCTCTCAGAGCAACCCAAAGTGCCATTATAATAATACAAAATTTTCACAATTTTTGGTATCTGGTCTCTTCGTGGCTTTCTTCTAAGGTCAGCTAAAAACATGAAATTTCTATCTGGGGATTTCGACCCTTCTTCACAAAGCTCCTCGTCAGTCCGCAGCTCAAATTATGAAATTCTGATTTTTTTTTTATCAGCCCTTCTTGGCTATGGACCTCTTCAGACCATACGGTACTAAACAAAACAAAAATGCAATTTCAATGCCAATACCGTAGGGGTCTAAACTCGAAACCCATTGAGAAACTCGAGAGTACTGAAAAATACAAAAATTATTTTTTTGTTTTCGGTCCTTTTGGGCAAGGGATCTCTTCAGGCCACTGGCAAAAACATGAAATTACGAAATTTAACCCCCTCTCGAGTAAAGCAGGAAGTTTCGGTCAGTATATCTGAACTTGGTTTCTCTGGCGATTAGCCTGGCGATGACTGGATCTGTCGAAGACAAGACGCAATTGTCTGGATCAAAGATTAGATTTTTTGGATCCCATCGAAACCTTTGGTCTTGTTCTAAGTGGATAAGTAGTTTTGCCGTAGTTGCCACTGGTTCCTCCCGCAGAGGGTCGTAAGTGTCAATCAAGTTAATGGTATTTTTACACAGGTCATCACTCGAAGTCTGAATCCGAGAAGGCACGTCTATTAGTCCAAATCGAGCAATGACTTTTCTGTTTCGGTGCCATCTAGAGAGCCGGAGGAGGAATTTACAATATTTTAAATAAGCCACTCGCCTGGCCACTCGCAGAGTCTGGCGATCTTTTTTCCGAAACAGATGAGCCATGCCGACTAAAAACAGAAGCACAGGGGCGCAATAAGCTTTGTAAAGCGTACAAAGACCATTGCGGTTATAACGGCTGTTGTTTGGGGATATTTTTCCAGTAAGCCACGCCTAGGCTTTTTACGGCTCTACTCACAAGGGATGAACACGTCGTGGAAAGCGTTGGGCCGAAAGAAAGACCAACAGGGTTGCCAAATATTTTTGGCCGAGAGTGCCACTTTTTCAGTCAAAAAGTGCCATTCGGTGTCATTTACAAATTCAAAAAGTGTCACAAAAAGTGTCACCTTTCCCTGCACCTTTCAGATGCTTTCCACCGAAGAAATAAACAATGGGGGCGGGAGCGCCTGGGGAGCGCAACCCCCTTCTGCCTCTCGTGATCTAAAGATGTGTTTTTAAATGACAGTTTTCAAAATCTGTGTCAATATTTATCCAATTTCCGTTTAAAAGTGGATATTAAGTGCCAGTTTTAAACACTGATCCGACTGATCGACCCCCTCCCTAAAAACTAAAAAATCGATGTTTATAGCGAAAACGCCGTTGTCGCCCATAACAGGAGAAGGGATCTGAGAGCCAAGTCGTTGCCCACTGAGTCCCGGCACATAATCAAAGATAAAAAGACCAAAGGTTTCGATGGGATCCCAAAAAATTTATATTTGATCCAGACGATTAAATATTTTTAGAAAATTTAGAAACACATCAAGGCTTATAGTGGGGGCTGAAACACCTTCGAAACTTTCGAAACACCCTCGAAAAAAAAAATCGTTTTTTGTACATTTTCAAAAGACAGTACAAAAACTGGTAGATCTGAGAAAACCAAGTTCAATTATGGATTCAGCATGTGTATTTAACCGTATAAGTCATATCTATTTTGACGTAACCGATCGAAACTTCCTGCCTTACTTCTGCCAATTTTCCGGTTTCGGCGGAATTCCGGAACTACTTGTCCGGCATAAAAATAAAGCTCAAAAACCAATTCAATGTATCTCCTTACCCCTATATCCAACATTTAATGAACTGCATATAAAATTTGTCCTATAACACATTTTTCGGTTTCAGCCGGATTCCGGGCGAACCATATGTCCGGGAAAAAAAATGATTGTCATTTATGGATTCAGTGTCTCTTCTTACCCCTAAATTGAACATCTAATCTACTTCAAATAAACTTCTACTTTTAACAAACTTTCCGGTTTCTGCCGGATTTCGGACGACCTTCTTGTCCGGAGAGAAAATGGTGTTCATGTTAGTGTTCAGAATATCTTCTTACTCCTTAATCGACTATCTGATCAGCTGTTTAAAAATATTTTGTTTGTCCCTTAATTTTAACCCCCTCCCCACCCCTAAATGTAGGGCTAAAGATCCCATCTGCGAACTCGACCTTTCCCTTGCCCCAAAGGATCCTCTCACGAAGTTTCGTCAAAATACCTCATTCCCTTCGGGAGTCATCGTGCTCACAGACAGACAGACAGACGGGCAGAGGATAACTTTTGCGATGTCATAGGCATCTCTTCACTTACGTTTTGAGATCCCGAAAACAAACACAATGTTTAGTTCAGAAGAGAGATCAAACTGTCAAAATATTTACTTCAATCATGTTTAGTGTCGAAAATAACAGAATTAATCAGAGTTCTGGACAAGACTTGCGGTCACCCATGCAGCTTAGTAACTAACAGAAATATAGATTTCTCTAAATTGTATGACTAATAATCAGAAAGTTTCATAAAAGTGTCAATTTAGCAAAAAGTGCCACAATTTGCCCTGAAAGTGTGGAAAGTTTCACGGACTTCAAAAGTGTCATAATGACATCAAAAGTGTCACTTTGGCAACACTGAAGACCAAGCCAACTAAAGGAAGAAGAACATGGTAGAACGGCAACAAGCAGAACATCATCACCATATGCAATGTAAGACAAACCAATATCACCATTAACAAGACCAAAGGTTTCGATGGGATCCCAACAATTTTAATATTTGCTCGCTACAATTCGGTCTTGTAGATATTCGGTCTTCAACAGACTTCATTATTGTTTTGTTCCGATCTGTTGAAAGTTATAAGTTGACGAATACTATCATTTCTGATTTTATACAGCTTCATCTGTTGACTTAGTAAGTACGCTATTTGGCACCGTGCCACAATTTGTGCTTATGTTTTAAATAAATCAATCAGTCAATCAACACTAGACAGTAAAATCGAAAATTTCGTTCGAAGAGTTGGTCGAACGCTCACTAGTCGCACTACCCTTTTAATCATTTTCTGGCCACGAGTGCGCACACGACCACGAGAAAACGATTTCGGTCCGAAAACCTGTGCGAGAAAACTTATTTACTGCAAGTTCATTTCCTTGGGCTTTTGAGCGCCAACTTTCGAAATCATGAAACATGTCCGTTTCGAACCAAGAAAACAATTCTGTGCCATTACTGTACTGGTGGCATTTTGGAAAAGAAGAGTCTGAGGATCTTTGCTCTCTTGCAAGCTCCTATTTCTATAGATTTAGCAAAGAATGTCCCACGTTTTCTAAATGGCTCATCAGGCATTTCCCAGGATGTCAAAAAGAAGGTCAGTCTTTATAACAGATAAAGCTGGATAAAGCAGCTTACACAGGAGAACTATAAGCAGCATTACAAACAACCATACCCACAGCAATATTTTTAAATTGCCTCTGAAATTATAATTCTGACATCAACTTAGATGAAGGAAATTGAACTGTTAGGCTATAATATGGCTATAATATCTTTGAACAGAACCAGACTAATTGAGTCTTGAATTTGATTTGATAGAAATTTTGGTACTAAATGGGCAAGAAAAAATATTGCTCATCTCCAGCTAACCGAATGACAGCCCAGTGACAGCCTTAAAATACCTTTTTTCTGCTTGAACAGTTGAAACAGGCTTGAAACTTCGGAACCAAAAAAGATAGTCTGTTTGTGGCAGTTTGTGATGCAGTAGAGGTATGCTTATGTGAACATTTGTTGACATTGGACATTGATATTTTCATGCACTTGCTTTGCTTAAAGCTAACTACCAGTTAGCCAAAGTACGTAATTAAGGGCATCTGAAAACGCCTGAGTAGGTATTTACCAGCTTGAAGTTTTCGCCCACCGCCCGACCACCCAAAAACGCCCAACACCAAATTATGGGGCGTTGGGTGGTAATGGGTGGCAGTGCTTAAAATGCCAAAGAACTTTTTTTAGAAATGTCCACCAAATCAACACCCACAGTGAAATTTGTGAAAAGTCAAATGACCTAATAAAGTCTGGTTCTGGGCGTTGGGCGGTAAGGGCAGCAGTACCTGAAACGCCCAGACAAAAAGTGGAGAAGCTCCCATTAAGTAAACGCCCACATTAAAATTCACGAAAATTCGAATGACCTGATTATCTCCGGGCTTTGGGTTGTAAGATCGACTTAGTTTGAATTGCCCAAGTTAAGAATGGAAAACATCCACCAAATCACCAACCACTTTAAAATTTCCAAAAATTCAAATAAGCTAACTAAATTTGGGTGTTGGGTGGCACTCATTGATAGCCAAGGAGAAAAATGGAGGAACACCCACCAAATCACCGCCAGCGGTAAAATTCGCGAAATTCACTTTGGCAAGAAATGGAAACAAAATCCACCAAATCTCCGCCCACATTACAGTTCGCAATATTTCGAATATCTATTTGTGTAAGGGCTTTCTGCGGTAAGCCTGTCTGTGCTTAAAACTCCCAGGCAAAAAATGGCAAAATGTACCCATTCTCAAACGTTATAATTAACGTCCCCATTAGTCACCGCCCACTTTACAATTTCGGATTAGCCAAGTATGTACGGGCGCTGGGCGGTACCGACTCAGTACTCATTCGACTTGTCGTCGAATGTATTAAGATGATTTGTTGGAGGTTTCATCATCTCTTGCCTGAGCGGTTTAAGCACTGTTGCCCTTACCAACCAACGCCAGGACATCGTTGGCTCATTTGAATTTTTCCCAAATCCAACGTGGGCGGTGACTAACGGGGATATTAATTATAATGTTAAATTAATGGGGACATTTTGCCTTTTTTTTGCCTGGGAGTTTTAAGCACAGACAGGCTTACCGCACAAAGCCTCTACACATAGATATTCGAAATTTTGCGAACTGTAACAGGGGCGGGGATTTGGTGGTTTATTTTTTCCATTTCTCGCCAAATCGAAGGTCACAAATTCTATCGCGGGCGGTGATTTGGTGGGTGTTCCTCTTTTCAAGAACTTGAATGTGGTCAGTGATTCTGTGGACCTTCACGATGTCTTGCCTGGTCGATTTAAGCACTGTTGCCAACCAACGCTAGCTCATTTGAATGTTTGCCAAACTTAACATGGGCGCTGATTCGGTGAACATTTATCCCTTTTTGCGCCTTGGCGTTTAAGCACTACCACGCTTACCGCCCCACGCTTGGACACCTTTACCCCATTTAACTTTTCGTGAATCTGAATGTGCGTGATAATTTGATGGGCCTTTCTCGGTTTTATGTTTGAGCGTTTCAGGAACTCCCGCCCTTACCCTATGACTGTAAAGTGGCCGGTGATTTGGTGGATATTGTTCACTTCTAACCTGTGCACTTTAAGCACTGTCGCCCTTACTCCCAACACCTGGGCAAAATCAGCTCATCTGAATTTCGTGAATTTTTATGTGGGCGGTGGTTTGGTGGGCGTTTCTCCAATTTTAGCCTGGGCGTTAGAAGCACTGCCGCCCTTACCGCCCAATGCCCAGGCTTTATTAGGTCATTTGACTTTTCACAAATTTTAATGAGGGTGTTGATTTGGTGGACATTTCTAAAAAAGAGTTCTTAGGCCATCCGAAGGTCATCCAGTCATCCGAATTTTCGTGAATTTTAATGTGGGCGGTGATTTAATGGGAGCTTCTCCACTTTTTGACTGGGCGTTTCAGGTACTGCCGCCCTTACCTCCCAACGCCCAGAAATAGCTGACTCATTCGACTTTTCGCGAATTTTAATGTGGGTTGTGATTTGGTGGAGGTTTCATCATGTCTTGCCTGAGCGGTTTAACCACTGTCGCCCTTACCAACCAACGCCTGGACATCGTTGGCTCATTCGAATTTTCGTGAATTTCGTGAATTTTTATGTGGGCGGTGGTTTGGTGGGCGTTTCTCCATTTTTAGCCTGGGCGTTACAAGCACTGCCACCCTTACCGCCCAATGCCCAGACTTTATTAGGACATTTAACTTTTCACAAATTTTAATGTGGGTGTTGATTTGGTGGACATTTCTAAAAAAAAGATCTTTGGCCATCCGAAGGTCATCCGAGTTTTCGTGAATTTTTATGTGGGCGGTGATTTAATGGGAGCTTCTCCACTTTTTGACTGGGCGCTTCAGGTACTGCCGCCCTTACCGCCCTTACTACCCAACACCTGGACAAAATCAGCTCATCTGAATTTCGTGAATTTTTATGTGGGCGGTGGTTTGGTGGGCGTTTCTCCATTTTTAGCCTGGGCGTTACAAGCACTGCCGCCCTTACCGCCCAATGCCCAGACTTTATTAGGTCATTTGACTTTTCACAAATTTTAATGAGGGTGTTGATTTGGTGGACATTTCTAAAAAAGAGTTCTTTGGCCATCCGAATGTCATCCAGTCATCCGAATTTTCGTGAATTTTAATGTGGGCGGTGATTTAATGGGAGCTTCTCCACTTTTTGACTGGGCGTTTCAGGTACTGCCGCCCTTACCTCCCAACGCCCAGAAATAGTTAACTCATTCGAGTTTTCGCGAATTTTAATGTGGGTGGTGATTTGGTGGAGGTTTCATCATGTCTTCCTGAGCGGTTTAAGCACTGTCGCCCTTACCAACCAACGCCTGGACATCGTTGGCTCATTCGAATTTTCGTGAATTTTGTGAATTTTTATGTGGGCGGTGGTTTGGTGGGCGTTTCTCCATTTTTACCCTGGGCGTTACAAGCACTGCCGCCCTTACCGCCCAATGCCCAGACTTTATTAGGACATTTGACTTTTCACAAATTTTAATGTGGGTGTTGATTTGGTCGACATTTCTAAAAAAAAGATCTTTGGCCATCCGAAGGTCATCCGAGTTTTCGTGAATTTTAATGTGGGCGGTGATTTAATGGGAGCTTCTCCACTTTTTGACTGGGCGTTTCAGGTACTGCCGCCCTTACCGCCCAACGCCCAGAAATAGTTGACTCATTCGACTTTTCGCGAATTTTAACGTGGGCGGTGATTTGGTGGAAGTTTCATCATCTCTTGCCTGAGTGGTTTAAGCACTGTCGCCCTTACCAACCAATGCCTGGACATTGTTGGCTCATCCGAATTTTCGCCAAATTCAAAGTGGGCGGTGATTTAATGCGCGTTTCTCCTTTTTTGCGTGGGCGTTTCAAGCACTGCCGCCCTTACCGCCCAGCGCCCGTACATACTTAGCTAACCCAAAATTTCGAGAGTTGTAATGCGGTCAGTGATTTGGCGGACGTTCACCATGTCTTGCCTGGGCGATTTAAGCGCTGTTGCCAACCTTACCAACCAGCCTGGACATTGCTAGCTCATTTGAATTTTCGCCAAACTTAACATGGGAGTTGATGCGGTGGACATTTCTCCATTTTTCGCCTGGGCGTTTAAGCACTACCACGCTTACCGCCCCAACACTTGGACATATTTACCTCATTTGACTTTTCTTGAATCTGATCGTGTGCGGTAATTTGATGGGCGTTTCTCCGTTTTTGCTTGAGCGTTTCAGGAACTGCCGCCCTTACCACCCAGCACCCGTACATACTTAGCAAATCCAAAATTTCGCAGACTGTAAGGCGGGCGGTGATTTGGTGGGTATTGTCCACTTCTAACCTGAGTTTAAGCACTGTCGCCCTAACAAATTAATGTGGGCGGTGATTTGGTGGGCGTTTCTCCATTTTTAGCCTGGGCGTTACAAGAACTGCCGCCCATACCGCCCAATGCCCAGACTTTGTGAGGTCATTGGACTTTTCACAGATTTTAATGTGGGCGTTGATTTGGTGGATATTTCTAAAAAAAATTCTTTGCCATTTTAAGCACTGCCACACATTACTGCCAAATGCCCTATAATTTGGTATTGGGCGTTTTCGGGTGGTTGGGCGGTGGGCGAAAACTTCAAGCTGGTAGGTATTTTGGATCCTCATTCTACTATTTAACTGTATTTAACCCAAAAGTGCCTGTTCAAATTTAACTGTTCACATAAACATACCTCAACTGTATGCTTTTTTGAATGTTTGTTGACTTCGAACTTTTGCCATTTTCATGCTCTTGCTCTGTCTAAATTTAACTACTAGTTAGCCAAAGTAGGTAATTAAGAGCTTCTGAAAACATCTAGATAGGTATTTTGGATCTTCACTCTGCCATTTAGCTCAGAACTTCACTGTTCACGTTTAATAGGTGATAAGCAATTCGGATTTCGGTTTTTTTATGGTTGTGCCACAGCCCATCGGCTTCTTAAACGTGTTATGCGCCACACAACGGAATCAAAATCTTCAGTTTTCATATGTAGTGTCGATGTGGCTGCAGCTTTTGATTCTATTCTCCATCCCCAGTGCTTTCTTTCCCTTATCGAGTCTGGTGTAGATGCTAGTACAGTGAAAGTGCTTAGATTCTGGTATGGTCATTCTGTTATTAAGATTTGTCTTGGTAATTCGATAGAAAAGGGAAGTTCTCGAATGGTATATTCTGACAAAATTCCGCTTAGAAAAGGTGTAAGACAGGGTTCAGCTTTGAGCCCTATTCTATTTAACTGTGCAATCTATTCTGTTACTCGAAACCTGCAAGGAAGCTTCTCTATGGACGGGCTTGACCTGAGCTATATCTCGTATGCGGACGACCTACTTCTTTTGAGTGCTTCGCTATTCGCGCTTGAAGACAATATCCATCTATTAGTCAAGATGTATAAAAGCATTGGCCTGTCAGTTAACTACTCAGAAACTGAATATCTTGTCTTCGATGGATGTGTTAATAACGATTCGCGGTTGTGTGTAAATGAGAACACTGTTATACCTCAGTCTACTTCGCTTAAATACTTGGGCCTTGTGTACGGTTCTGATATCTGTATGCTCAGAAGATGTATCTCGGATACTGCTTACAGAGGTATGTGTATTGGTTACGGTAAAGCTGTCGAACTAAAGAACACAGTAAACAGACTAATCCTAGGGCGCCTGTTCAATGCTTTGGTCACACAGCACTTTCTGTACATTTCTCCATTTTGGGATTTGCTAAACATGTCCGAGAAAAGGCAAATTCGGACAAAATATTACAAACTGGCAAAATACCTTCTCGGATTCCCCCCGTGGGAGTCTAATTCAGCCCTGTCGAAGAAGTACCACATTATCGATGCTTCCGCAAAGAGTGTTGTGCTAGATCCCGGGCTCTCAAAAACATATACGAATCGCCGTTGACTCGCCTTACATATCTTTAAGTTTTATAAAGTTTATGTAGTGTTTCGTTTTTTTTTGTGTAATTAATTTTTCTTTCTTTCTATTACTCCGCTCTTTAATTTACTGTATAGCGGGCCTCAATAAATTATTAGCATTATTATTATTAAGTAACTGTTCAAATAAGCATACCTCTACTGTACATGTAGGCTTTGCTTCAACCAATGTTTCCTTACAAAGTGATGCAACTACACAAAAAGAAACAGTCACATCTTTCAGTTTATTGGAAGCAGTCTCGTACCATGATATCTTTGCTCTTCACCTTTCATTCCAAGTCACTCATTTAAATTGTTGAACAACTCCGAAATTCTCAATTTCCTTCCATAAGCATAATAAATAATTAGGAAAGGCTTATTTGTGAGCTTCGGGTATTAACTGGTAAACAGTTAATTTGTACAAATATTTTGAATCATTCTCATTTTTATCAATTTTCTTGCTGAAAATTAGAAAAGAATGTTATATACACTCAATGAAAGAAAATTTAGGCAATTACTGGCTTAGACCAATTAGCCTATTTTCTGTAGCCTACATAATTTATTATCACCCATCATTTCAAACAGAAAAGGGACGGAGTACAAAAACGAAAAGGAAAACAAAACAAAACAAAAGCAAAATGTATCACTTTCATAGGAAACACACAGAAAATTGACAATACTAACTGAAACTCTCTGACTGACTAAAAACTGAACACGATTATAGACATTTACACTTAAACTCTGAGTTGTACTTGCTAATCAGGTTAGAAATAGCAAGCTCAGGGTCTTTTATGTTATATATTTTCATCAGTATGGTATTTCTTGTCCAAGGGCGGAGCCGAAGTAAGTATTTGGAGAATCTGAAGAAAGTGGAACAGATTTTTTTTTTCACTAGTGGAGAATATTTGTCAGAACGGAGCTAGGTAAAGAAATTGGGGTATTGAACGGAGTAAAGGGAACCTAGGATTTTTTGGTTGAAACGGGTTACATTCTTTACAAGTAGAGAATAGGAAGCGCATATTTTTCTTTCAAAATGTTCAGATCGAAGCCGGTGGGTGTGTTTTAATGACTAGCCAATGGGGAGACCAAGGTAAACAATGCTCTCAATGGGTTTTATATTGATCACCATGAGCAATGGAGGACACAGGGCCTTCAGCTTTCCAATTAAATAGTACAACGTCTGACTTAGCCGAATTAAATTCAAGACCTTGATGAATATATTCGTTTTGCATAATTTTAAAATTTTCTTCTACCCGTTTGATGTACCTGCTTAAATTAAAAATATCGTCGGTATAACATACGAGGGTCGTCACGACGGGGGGGGGGGACGCCTTCTCTAGGTCCACCGACTTATATCAACAAGAGCTGAAAGCTCATATGGGACTTGTAAGTCCCATATGAAAAAACAACAAAAACAACCGTGCCGGCCGCGAAGCGCCGCGATTTTTTGTCAAAACAGTTGATTTTTTCTCATGAAAACAGTCGGTTTTTCTGAAAATTGGTCGTTTTTTCGTCAAAATATTCGTTTTTTCTGAAAATCAGTGAATTTTTCTGAAAATCAGTCGATTTTTTTCAAAAATGTGATTTTTTGTTGTTGAAAACAGTCGTTTTTTCTGCAGAAAAAGTCGGTACAAATTACCAGCCAGTCGGTAAATGCCTCCCCCCCCCCCCAAACGTTTTGGCTAGTAACTTCTCTGAATACAAAGACATTTGATCAAGTTCATGTACCGTACTTATGATGTATAATTGGTAAAATAAACTGGAGGTCATATGTACAATATTTGCATGAGAGTTGTAATCAGTAAACACGTGCCAAGAGTAGCCATAAAGCACTTTCGTTACCCTGTTTTCTTTTAACAGTCAAATGGTATTAGTATGTTCAGAAGTTCAGAACTGAAACTGAGAGCCAAATGTTTCAGTTTTAGTTTGACGTAAAGAGTAAAATTTGACTCTCCTTCTACAAGTTTCCTTTTTTTCTTGAAATCTAGGTTCTTTTGCTTTTGTAGTTTTCTTGGACATTAGGAACCATGCAGAGTCGCTGTAGTTAAATTTTCCATTCTTACAGATGTGAACCAGTTCTACAACAGAGAATACTCTAAACCTCCTGAACGTGATACCCTGCATGTCACTGCATATTTTAGTGGACCAAACAGTCCCAGCAATGATGCTATTGCCTACAGTGAAAGACCAATTGTTAAAACCAGTTTGAATCAGGCTTTCAACATGGATATTATTGGTTTCTTCATAACCCCACGGACATTCGGTGGTAGAGTGCGGCTGGGAGCTGAACAGCTGATGCTCTACAGTATGGATGATGATGAAGACGGCACCTCCAAGGCGGAACCAGACCATTTTCTTCTTTTCCTGAATAAGTTGGAAAAAAGGTTTAGAAGTGAAAGCATTGAATTTCCATCAGGTACCGTAATAGTTTTCGTGTATTAGTAAAATTCTTGCAAAGAGAAAAAATATATCAAATAGCGTACTATGAATACTTTTAGACGATTTTCTGTAAATAGTAATAAAGGTGATAAAGCGCCGTAACGCATTCCGCCATTCTAGTATCACGATTCGTGAACAGTAAGGGTCCGATCCCTTACTTAGGAATTCTCTTTGTTTTGCTCTTGTGAAAAACCTTGGCATCGCAATGTAACTGATGTATATCTTGAGATCTGAGGCTACGAAAGTACAGATACTTCTTTTCGCATACAAACCAGGGGGGGAGGGGGGGGGGGGGGTGCGAAACGCTGTTTCTGATCTCCTTTTTGCTCCCACGGGTAGGAAGCGCGTCGCGTGGCATAGGGAGGTCATCCTACGCCCTTTCAGTCTGCTTCTAATCTTTCAGAACCGCGTCATTGGTTTCGTTGATAATCCAGGGCGAATTCTCTAAATTAATCAAATACTAATTTCAATATTAAACCTACATGTTCCAAACCTTGCACAGTTTTTGCAGACGACCACGGACGAACCCGTAATTACTCCCGGGCAGAATTGTTAGTATAGAGAAAATGTTTTTTAGGGGAGGGATGAAGATATTTACCGACCGTTTTAAAAAAAAATCGCGGTGCTTCGCGCCAACAATTTATTTTATACCGACTGGCCGGCCCCCTTCCCCCATACATGACGGCGACGCATCTGCTTTCGGTAAAATCTTTGTGTTTTTCACAGTGCTGGACTCGTTCTCGGTTTAAAAATACACGATTTTTGGGATCCCAAAACGTAAGTGGAGGGATACCTATGACATCGCAAATGTTGTCCGTCTGTCCGTCCGTCCGTCCGTCTGTCAGCACGATAACTCTCGAAGGGAATGAGATATTTTGATGAAACCTTGTGTGAGGACTCATCGAGTCAAGGGAAAGGTCGAATTCGTAGATGGGCCCGATAGCTGCATATTTAGTGGAGGGGGAGTGGTTTCAATAAGGGGTGAAAAATATTTTTTTTAGACTAATGAGATAGTTGATTACGGGGTAAGACGACATGCTGAACACGAATATGAAAACCATTTTCTCGCCGGACAAGTAGTTCACCCGGAATCCGGCTAAAACCGGAAAGTTTGTTAAAAGTAAAAGTTGTATCTGAAGTTGATTAGATATCCGATTTAGGGGTAAAGAGACATGCTGAATACGAATACGACAATGATTTTCTCGTCGGACAAGTAGATCGGCCGGAATCCGGCTAAAACCGGAAAGTTTGTCAAAAATAAAAGATTAATCTTAAGTTAATTAGAGGATAGTGAAACATGCTGAATCCAAATATGAAAATTATTTTGTCGCCGGACAAGTAGATCGCCCAGAATCCGGCCATAACCGGAAAATCTGTTAAAAATATAAGTTCTATATGAATTTCATTAGGTGTTCGATTTACGGGTAAGAAGGCATGCTGAATTCGTGTATGACAATCATTTTATACCTGGAGACATTTCACCACGAATCCTGCTGAAATCGGAAAATTTGTTAAAAGTTGAAGTTTTATGTGAAGTTGATTATGGAGATATGCATGGTGATATGCATGGTATGGAGATTTGCTGAATCGGTTTTTGAACTTCATTTTTCTGCAAGACAAGTAGTTCACCCGGAATCCGGCTGAAACCGGAAATTTGACAGAAGTAAGGCAGGAACTTTCGTCAAAGTAGACATGACGCAGGCTATAGGGGTAAACTCACATGCTGAATCCATATTTGAACTTCGTCTTTTCCGATGATTACCATTGGACCGCTACAAGACCCGATTGTCTCTATATATTAAATTTTTGGGATCCCATCGAAACATTTGGTCTTGTTTTTATAGGCACGGTTGTCGAGGAGGTGACGGAAACCGTCACCGCTACGAAGGAAACAAGTTCCGATGAGCTTCGGTCAATGAAAGCACCTAGGACACGGCCGGCCACGGAAGGAGCAGATTTTCCGAAACCGGAAATCCCTGTCATCATGAAGAAAGCGAGGCTGACTTTGCAAGACGGCGAGATCCTCAGCAATTTCCACCCTATCACAGGCCTAGGAAGTCGAGCGCATGTGACCCTTGGCTGCGCAAAGGGGGTTCCCCCTGTCACAACCGGTTTTGATCTTGTGAAGCTGGTTAGGCTGGAACAATCAGAAGATGCAGCGAGCTTTGAAACCTTTGAGCTTGAAAGCGGGTGGCTGCGATGCTATGATGAGGAGGGTTGGATGTTTTACCCAAAGAATCATTATGTGGTGCCGGGAGTATTTAAAGCTGTGGACCGCTGAAAAGATTCGGAGCCATAGGTTGGTTTGAAGAGACGCTGGGACGTTTGGTCTCATGATCAGTGATAGTTTGCGATACATTTCTCTATAATCTCGTCCACCTTTTACTATTCTGTACTTTTATTATGAGATCCGAAAAATAGACACAACATTCTCTCTGGCATTTCACCTTTGATACTCTTGAGGACTAACTCTTTGTGTAGGTGAAGTCGCCGTGTGCCCAGCGAAGAGCCATTAACGTCACGACAACTAACGTTGTAGATTGGCTTACACATTATCTGAATCAGTTAAGAGGGTTCGTTTGGTTGACCTTTTTTGTTCTTCCCGAGATTCCTGAGGTTCACTGGTGTGTTCCGGAATTAGTCATATATAGTATTCTTCTGACTGTTTAGGCAGTTCTAAAAAAAAAAAATACTTTCCTGCATGTTTTTGGTTTCCCCACAACCAAATTTGCGATTGTTGTCAAAAAAAGAAAAAATACAAGAAATGTGTCAACACACTTCAGAATGTGTCACGAACTCTAGAATAAAACTGTTTGCATATCTTAAAATATCTTTGTAGACACAGGACAAGGCTTGGGTACCCTTTACCACTCCTTCTGATCGATTTCGAACATTTTGATAGGGGGGACGGAGGATTTGGGAGTGTAGAGGGTGAGATATAATGGCTTAACTGAAGTCGGTGCTTAGCTTTTTTCTGCGCTCCTGCAGTGTTTTGAAAGGTACGGAAGTTTCGATCCACTATGAATAATAAAAAGAGCCCCCCCCCCCCCTATTCTCTCTAAGTTGTCTCTTTGTTACTGTGATAATGAAAAATGTCAAACAGGCACTGTGTATTCAAGGGTGAGTCTAATGAAGGAAATATAAACTCGTTGTAGGTGACATTGGGGAGTTTTGAATTTTGTTTTTGTTTGTTTTATTTTAGATTTTGTAATCCCGCACTTGCACGTTTCAGCATGTCCTGGCAGTGCACTTCCTATTTTAGATCTGGGGTTATGGTAACACCCAGTAACTTAATTTTCTCTGCCTTCTATTTCTTCTTTGAAAGCAGGTTTCGATTTTTAGGAAAGAAGACGCTGTTTTCGTGAAGTTAACTTTCATGTCGCTATTCTGTGCCTCATCCGCCACCTCTTGGAGTATTAGCTCTCTCCTTGCCGATGCTAAATCTCCGGCCTCTCCAGGTATCTAGCGGAAGAAAGGCAGAACTGTTGCCACAGCTGCTGGCGAAGGTCGCGCTGATTGATTGACACAGGATCTGAGTCGTTGAGTTACGAGTCATGCGGACACGCTTACTCCTTCTTCCTGAAGATCGCTGGCGTGTTTTGGACTTAGTCATATAGAGTATTGCAGATCCAGTTACCGTGGTAACAGATACCATGGTATCTGCAGAAACGCAACTAATGCCAGGAAATGCGGGTTGAACTAGATAACAACAAAGGTCTTTTTACTCTCAAAAATCAACAACAAAAATAAAATGTCTAGCCTACCAGAAATAATAACGTAAACCATAGAAACCTTGACAAGTGGTTAGAATTGAATATACCGCGTCGTATGGCACAAGACAGTTAGGCTAGATAAGGGTAGAAAATGTATTACAGATAGATCAAGAGCTTTTTAATGGGTTTACCGGATAAGTTAGCCTCTAAAAGAAACAAAGTCTCTTAAAGTACGAGGGGTAGGCTATATAAAATATAACACTTGATAAGGATCGGATCAGGCACTTGCATTATTCAAGTTCGGTTCGCGCACTACTACGGTCACTGGTTATTCAGCTGAAAAAAAGAAGAAACCTTAAAAACTTAAGATTATTATCGCTATGTAAGGTTTCTAAAGTTCCTTATAAAACAATATTCAATAACGCATATTTGCCTTTCTGAGTCTTTAAGTTCAGTAACTGAAGTAGGTATCCACGATGAATTTGAGAAACAAATCACTTGCCAACTATAATTTTTTACAAGGTCGCCCGTTTTTTAAATCACGAGTATTTAGTGCGTAGATTGCCGCGGCCGCTCGAACTCGACCATTGAGACTGTGTGGCCCCGTATTTCAGCTTTTGGAAGAAGACTGCATAGCCTATGATCAGATTACATGCCAAGCTAAAATCTACGCACTGATACGCGCAATTACGGGCGGTCTTTTCAAAATCACAATGCTGAGTGATTGTTTGTCTTTTCGAGCTGAGGTGAGTCAAAATGCAAGGTACCAGGTGCAGATACGTTTTTTGTATGGGAGGGGTTTTATCTAAAAACTGAGACCAAATGATGCACGAATTCGGCACAACGGAAAAATTTGCGAAGATCAGAACCCACGACTTCAGGGAATATAAGGGTCGACACACCTATAAATCGAAGCGCCAAGAAAACATAACAAAAAAACAATGGCAGACTATCCAGCATTGTCAGCCTTAGGCCTGGTTCCCACTGCCGAGATTTTGCCTGGAAATCCCGTCAGATTTCGACAAAGTCGGTTGTTTTCCACAGGAGAAGAAGAGACCGTAACATTTTGTAATCTCTGTTCTCACATCGATTTTAATGGAACAATTCAATTTTTTGCAGATATTATTTCTTGCAGAAAGAAAATCTGGGCTTGGAAACCAGTATTTGTTATTAATATCTTTTCTGCCAACTGTGCCTCAGATTTCTGACTGAAAATGGTTCCCAAGTACAGATTATAGTGGAGACAGTCTAGCGTTTCGCAGGTATACGCGTAGATGGCGTTTCTCACAACACTTCAAACTATATGTATGAGGTTAACCAAAAGTACCGAACAGCAAAAGAGGGGTATTGGCCGACCGTACAAGCGTTCGCGCTTTCACGACACTGCATGAAAAACAAGATGCTCGAAGCCTACAGAATATTTCCTTGGGGAATGTTATTTGCTCTAACATTAAAGGCACAACCGGAAAGAGATTAGCTGAAGTGACGTAACCCGGAACAAAATAAATTCAATTTTCATTTTCCTTGTAAAGAGATTGCACCCTTTCCGACGAAAACGGATCGGAGCGAAAATTTACAAAGTCGACAAACAGGATGAAAGCTTTCGACTTACAGAAGAAAAAAACAAATCTCAGGATCTCAGACCTTAATTTTAATTTACTTTTTGTCATACTTTCTGCGCAGGCCCTCAATGAAGGATCAGTCAAACAACATATTATTTCTACGGTCGAAAAAAGAAAACAGCTAACAACAGAGCAGAGACCATGGAAAAGCAAGTAAGTCAGAGCAAAAAAGGAGAAGTCACAAAGTGGATAGTCTGCTAAAACTGAATGCCGAACGGTCCATGAAATAAAAATTTAGAACACAAAATCACAACCTAGTACTAACGGGGTCACTCTATGATAAAACATGCCATCAAATTCTAAATAAACTTAAAAAAAAAACAAGACGATTTGGTCAAAAGTTTATCGTTAAAAAATTGGTAACCATGATTGTCAAAGTCCAGCCAGCGAGCTACAAGTGAAATCTGTCGTTACTTGCTACTATCCATTCGTAGAATAATAACTGTTACTTCCCTTTCGGACTGGACTAAAGGCGCCATCGGTACAATGTGATCATCAGGAGGTCACTACAATACTATAATCAATTGACCTAGCTTCAACTACAAAACACAGAAAAATAATGGACCGTTGCTACTAAGCTTTTGATAGTGTCGAAAAAAATCCACTGATGTACTATTTCGACTTCGTCTATAGGCGTATTCTCGCCGTTCCCCGAGGACTCCTCGGGGAATCGAAGGGAACGACGAGAATAGAGGGAGTCACTCCATGCGGACTCCGCGTACAGAAACAGCGAGAACACGGGGATGCTTCCAAAATAGATTTTGTCCGAAAATAAAATATGCAGTTGACGAAATTAGTCTGGATCCACTTCATTTTAGGTTTTGCTTATTCTGACTGTTTTTATTAAATTTTACATTGCACCAACACCAGCAAAAATTGATTCCCCTCCGAATATGAAAGGAAGTATTTTTTGATGATGTTGATGATAATCGGAGCATTCCCCGCCCCTGGGGACTCGCGACAATACGGGGAGTCGGTCCCTGGGACAAACAAAAACGCGGAGACTCCTCAAGTGGAGTCCTCGGGGAATGGCGAGAATACGCCTTATGTCACACTACCCAGGTCACAATTTATTACAGATTTCTGGAGCTCAGTTTGTAAGCGGTGTCCCATCTTCTTTCTTAACGAGTGTCTGATCTAGGTGGTGTGGTAAAACGAAATCCAACGAGTATGTCGACGATATTTTTCGAAAAGGTTACACGACGTTTTTCTCGATACTGAGATATTAGCCGTGCTCTATCCGCAACTGTGGCGGGCATGTCTGGTAGAGATTTCAGTCGAATCGGAGCAACCGCTGCTAAGTTTTCTTTCTGTGACTTTTAGGCCTGGCCTAAACGTGAAAGGTTTTTCACTGTTCCTGTAAAATTTGAAAAATTTCGCTTACAACCTTTAGGAAAAACACCGCCAATATTTATAGCAAACTGTCGCACGCAAGTTCAGAAAGGCAGTAGCGAGAGGCCCCGCTGTAGAAAACCGGCACAATTTGTTCTCGAAGCGTCCAAAGCCGACTGGTCTTCCCCGAAAAGTGTCAGTGCATAACCACCCGACCTAGTAACCATGCAAATGCATTCACTACCTCCACAGTTAAAGCGTCTAGGTTTACTACTAGTCCCTTTGCAAGAGCAGCAAGAACTAACAATCTCGAAGAAACTGTTGCCCTCCCTTAACCTCAAGGGAACCATGCTGAGAAAACCTTACACTGGACACATATAAGCAGAGCAAAATAACACTAGGGAGTAGCTCCAAGACCTATGCTTTCAATGCTTCGCAAAAGGGCCGTACTCATACGGCTGCCCAATACGCTTGCGGCATTTAAAGCGAGACGAACTTCCAAGTTAAATTTTTTTAGTAGAGGAAGACGCGATCTGCACATAGCAAGGAAACAGTGCAGGTTCTATCTTTTTCTTTGCTGTGTTCAGAATATGAAGCTATTGGCACCAGCGCAGGTGCACGACTGGTTGAGTTTCAGTAGGGACGTTCGCTATCGCTAGTGGTGCTAGTATCGCTGGTGTTCGCGTGTGTGTCACTTTTTCCAAGTCTTGGCGCTACTCCCTAGCGTTATTCTACTCTGCCTCTAAGCGACAAAGGTGCACCCCGAACTGCTACAACCTAACATCCGCGCGATGTCCCTGTATTAACCCGATGTCATGTGTGCTATGCATGCGTGTAATACAAGAGCTGGCTCGGATCAGCGTAACTGCAGAAGGCACGACCTGATCCAGAACGATCGCAGCTATCCTAAACTGATTTTCGGTTACAAATCATCGTGAACAAAACCATACCGTCTTCGGTAGAAATTTGTACAGCTCTATTATAGTTCGCATGGCTGGACAACTAAGTTCGAAACAAGGTCTACATTCCCTACTGAGCAGAATACCACGCAGTGGTAGAGCCTGAAAGCCCTCGGAATTCTTTCCAGACTTTCTAACGCAGCGTCTACGATAACTGATTGAGAAAGGAATACGAACACACATTATTCCCGAGTTTCGAGTAAAAACGACCCTAAAGAAAGTTATACAGACTAGGAGCGAGTGAATATTTTTCGTAGTGAGCCAAGTCATTTAGTGCTGCCCCAATCCGAGCTCTAATGCTCTAGTTAACTGGTAATCAACCCTTCGCGCAGTCTACCAAACTTCACTGATTTTTCGGAATCCCGAATTATGACGATTAAGGTTGCGAGCGAGGCCCCCCCCCCCCCCCCAATCAGCACCCGGGTTAGGATGTTGGTGGGACGGTGATCCTAATAGGAGCACCACAAACGAAATAATTTAACTTTTCACTGCCACACCGTTTACCGGCAAGATGCTGCTTCTGTTAAAAAAAATTAATTAACTTTCTTGTTTACTTTCATAATTTCTCAGCCTTCCTGACTTTGGCCAAACGATTTCGCCCGATATATGGGTTTAAGAAATGAAAGATCATAATCATGAAGGTCAAAATATATTTTTGGGTTTTAACAAAAGGTGCTCACACCATGGATCACAACATCCCAACGACTGTCCCCACCACCCTCACCCGCTGCTTTGTATTTCCCATTGAACTACGGTCAATCTGAAGCTACTAAATGATGACTCACTTTAGCTTACTTTTGCGTAAGACCACACCCGAGCACAGTCCACCAAACCGACATATGGGTTCATTAGTCAACTGCTATCCATTTACACCACAGATTCTATAAGCACAGGAGATATTGTCACTTCGCTAGTTGTAGAGAAACAGACTGATTAAAACTCAACAAGGCTAAAATGGTGTACTATCGGTTACGATGAGAGCCCGCTCTTCACTAAATTTAACAGAAATCATAGTTGGCACAACGAATGTTCAAATCCACGATTTTTCAAAATATCACTAGTAAAAAAGCGTTTAAGTCAAGGCACTGGATGTCCGGCGACAGTAGGGTCACGGTCGGGTACGCAGCCGAGCGATCAGCTACGTAGAAAACTGGGTTACTCTGTTAAAAAGCGCGTTAAATAACAGGCACGATGTTCGTCACACACCAAAGCGCAACTGGTGCTCTATGTGATCCGCCACTTCCTATTAATGCACTTAGCTGAGGTGATCGTACGCGACGCAAATGGGTCGGGTCCACCTGCAAATAATGGAGTCACATAACTGAGGCACATTGTTTGGAGTAGAGCTTAGCTTGGCAGTAAAAATAAGCTGAAGATACAACTACACCAACTTCAACGCAGGGAGAGAGAGAGAAAGATATTTTTTTTGAGAAAAAAGAACAGATGTTAACCGGGGCCGGCCCATAAGCTTCCACCTGTTGCGCCTGTCCTACCCCACTGTAATAGTCGTAATGTACGACTATTACAAACCCTTACGAAAAATGGCGAAAAACACCAGCTTCCTGTACCGCAAACACAGGCCCGTTTCCAGAAATTTATTTCGGGGAGGGTTTTGCCTTTCGGGGGGGGGGGGGGGTTGCCTGCCGGTCGGACGAAAAAGTACAAAAAAGACATAAATCAGAGGAAAAAGCCTATAAAAACGAGTATTTTTGTATGTTTCGTGGGTGGGTGGGGGGGGGGGGGGGTAGGGGGTTGACCACCACCCCCTGGATACGGCCTTGCACACACATCACTAAAATCCACGATCATCATGTTGAGAAAAGAAGTTCATTTCGATTTTAGTTTTTTTTTTCTTGTAGGCATTCCAATATTCTGCAGTAACTACTGTATTGCTAAAATGCTGCGCAGATGAAGTCAGCTGGGAATTTAACTAGGATGCAATGCAGTCGGCTAGCTAGAAGTACTAATTCTGAGTATAATTCGGTAACGTGACGCGAACACACCCTCCTTGTCAACATCACTGAAAGGACCCATCTTGCTTATTCTGCCTTCTAATTATACCTAGCTCCCTTATGGAATTAATCTTCTAAAATCCCCGACTTCCACCACTGTTTCGCTTTATACCTGCGACTATTTGCACTTTTTCTCCGGGCTGAGCCACGCAACACAAACTTCGTCGAAATATTCAAGGTCCGCCGACAACTCTTTCGCACATAAGGACATGAGAACTTCAAGGTGTTGTTTTTCACTTTAACACATGGTGGACCATCAAGTCCATCTTCTGTTTTGCTTCGCTTTCTCACTTCTTAACCTAACCAAGCGCGTTCAGTTTTCAAATAGTTTGCGTCCAGCCTCCGCGCAGAAGAGCGGGAAGGCTGGTCGATAACGCCAATTTCACGTGGAAAGTAATGTTGGTTTCGAGAAACGATATTTTTTTAACATTTCATAATGAAGAGATCTTTCTAGTAAGAGTTGTGCTTTAAGAATGTAAGACATCTTTTTGTTTTCCTGCTTCCAAAAATAAATCTCAAATAACGTCAGTGCTCCTTCCACAGGGTGACATTCCCTCACTTTTCGGGAAAGCATTTCCCTGGGAACATACTATGGAACCTGGACTTACCTACTAAGAAGTTGCAGAAACAACAAGGCTGGACACTTCCCTTCCGAAAGCCTGACCAGGATGAATCATCGCTTGAGCCGGGCTGCTCCTCAAAACTGTGTAAACATTGTCCACTTCGGCCAGCCGCTCGAAGAAAGGTATCAGATCGCGGAGCTCTGTGTCGTCCATGTCATCAAACCAAGATGCCACAGGGACCTGAGATTATTAATACGTCATCAATCTCGAAGCAGGAAAGTATCCACGCCCTACTATCGTTTTCTCATCTCACAAAACGTCTGCTGGATCAGACATGTTAGTTTTCCCAAGACCTTGAGGCCTGGGACTTGTTATGTCCTAGTGCCTCATCGCCGTTAAAAGAAAACTCCTCAGTTACCCTCCCCCCCCCCTATTCAGTTATAACAGCATTTGAGACGCTTCCAAACTTTTTAACACACTGGATCTGGAGCGCGATTAGTTAGATGGGGGCGCGATTAGTTAGATGGGGGCGCGATTAGTTAGATGGGGGCGCGATTAGTTAGATGGGGATCTCACATAATCAGATATTATGAAGGCTGTTGTTTGGCAAATGTAGCTTTCCATGGGATGGTGTATTCGGATAATAAACTAAGTGTGTCTACTTACGGCATTATCTGGATGAAAAATATAGGACGCAGGTGAATTATCGACAATCAGGACCTTATGGAGTTCTCTCCCCAGCCTTCCCAAGTCCTTAACATAATTTCCTCGGTGGAACACACACGATTCTCGGAACAAGCGCGATCGGAACACACCCCACTTGTCGAGGAGATCCGCTACGGGATCGGCGTACTGCAAAAAGGAAAGAAAAAAAACCGTTAGAGCATAACTGGAAACCCATTCAACCGTTTACGCGATCACACTTAGAGACCAATACCAAGAGTTTCTGCTACTGTTTGTGTGGCCCGCAAGTATGTTTCCACGAGCTACAAGGTAGGCCTACTTGTGGCTCATACGGTGGCTCAAATTCGACCTACAGCTCTCAGGTTGATTTTCGATTTTGAGGCTCAAATTTGGCGGGAAATCCAAATTTAGTGGAAAGTTAGTAGTCCAAATACTAAGAACTGGCTACTTTATCAGGCAGATAAGACATATAGACGTAATGCAAGCTTCATGCTCAATATATTCAGATTGTATATGGAGAGGCTTAACGGCCTGCCATCCAGTTTGCGAATATATAATATTTTTCATCTGAGGCATTCGAAATGAGGCATTCGATACTGATCGCTGACAGTAATTTGAATAAAGGAAAGAGCAAACGTAAGCCACAAAAAATAGAAGTCTTGGAATCTTCAGCTTTTTGCTGCGCGGTTTGTTCCGTGCACTTTCCCCACCAGGTTATACGACCGAAGTTTTGCATTACTGTCTGCAATATCCGAAGAGAAGATTTTTTTTTTTTTTAAGGAATGACAAAACACACCAAAGGATTTTGATTTCATTTCTTCTGTGACAAGAAAGCCGAATGACTTGCCTCTCAGCAGATGACATTAAAATATCAATTTACCGTTCCCAATTCGATTTCATTTCTTCTGTGACAAGAAAGCCGAATGACTTGCCTCTCAGCAGATGACATTAAAATATCAATTTACCGTTCCCAATTCCACTGATAGACAAAATACAGAACCAGGGTAGCCCAAAGCATACCTCAACAGAACTGCCCGCAAAAACGACCAATTACAAGAGCTTAAAGATGGAGTACAGAGCTGGAGCCTTTATTTCAGTTTCAAAAGATCCCTACACTTCCCTTAAAAATATAAAAGGACGGTGTTGCAAACCCTCTCTTACTTTTGGTGCATACCAATTCCTGATACCTATCAGGAGAAGAAGCCGCCGGGTAGGTTTATCTTACACAATTGGGAAGTTTCAAAGCGGAAGGGATTCTGGCTTAAAGCTATATTCTACGGAAGGACAAACCAGATCAAATGCTCACCTTTGCTAAACTGGCAGTGAACAAAACGCACTCATAGATTTCCCCCATGCGCTGAAGAAACTCGTCTACGTAAGGCCGCTTGAGTACATATACTTGATGAACAGTGCCATCAATTTCCACCGGGACAATAAAGTCAGCATTTCCAATAGGCTAAAATAGGATTAAAACAATTAGGAATTCAATACAAGAGATATTTGTGCATCTATCACATTATAAACACTTAATGCCTCCAAGGAGAGGACGCCGGATAGGCTTGGCAGAGGAGATCCCTAGACTTTTATGAAAAGATGAGCAGTAAAAAGGATAGATGTGCACACTGCAGCCTTCAGACTTCGGCAAGGCTGACTGAAGTTAAAGTTCGGGTTCTGTTGGATAAATCTAATTAAAAACCTAAAGAGAGAATTCGGCACAAGATAGTCACTTAGTCAGAAACAACGTTACTTGTTGAACTTGCTGATACTTCCTCGGACATCATTATTCTTCAAGAGTGAAAACTATAAGAGTAAGACTGGTAGAAGCGATTTGAGGTATCCACATACTTCTGTGTGGTACTGCACAATACTAAGTCGATTCGCAGCACTGGTGCTACGCAGGACTGGTGACTGTTTTGCAAGAAGTAAGGCTAGCCTACAGTTAGAACTTCGGGGTGATACACATACTTTGAATGAGCTGTGTACTAGTGTTTCGTCCAAGTCAATGACCATGCACTTCTTCTGACCATCATGGGGTCTCAGGGCTGGCAGTAGGTACCGTCCACCAGGGATGGAACTAAATAAAATAACGGTTTAATAGAAGCATGACTTGATCGAGTTTGAAGTCCTGACAAAACAGGGACAACCCACGAAGTAACATAAGTAAAACATTTCAATGGAACTTCAAGCTTAAATGTCAAAATTCAGGATGGGTTTTTATTTTATCTCGGGTAGGGGCTACCAGCACTAGGCACAGACAAAGACAGTTGACTTTGTGACATGAACTGCTGCATTTCTACAGCTGAGATCATTTGGCATTTGTTCACTTTCCATTTTATGTTTCAAAAATACCTGAAGCTGCAACAGCAGAGCCCACAGCTTTTAAATGAAATCTTGTGTGTAATTTGACATCATTTTCAAAAGTTCAACCTTGCTCAGGTAAACAAAAAAACAAAACAATAAAGACTAACTGCAATATGACAGATATAAAATCTTTATTCAAATGAGAGATTAGTCACTGAAAACATGGAATGGAAGCTGAAAGTACAATTATAGGTAGTGGTACTTTTGACGTTTTTGCGGAATTGCCAACATCTACCAAATGGTTCAATGTAGCTTTCTGAAGCACTTTTTCCTTTTTCATTTTCTGCCACAATCTTAGCATTTTTTTTCGTTTCTCCAACTAACAACTGCTGACGTCAACAGGCTACACAGCCTTGTCACTAGCAAGTGCGGTTTAGGGTAAGGTAGTATTCCAATGTGAATTTTCTACAGAAGATGCAGAAAATAAATGAACAACTGAAAGCATACCAGTTGTTTTCCTCTTGTCTAGGACTTTGGGCAACAGCAGAGTTGTTTGGTAACAATGGAACAGACCCATTAGATGACTGTCCAAGGTGGCTGGGAACAACCTGGTCGGATACATTGCTAGTTGTCTGGTATTTCTGTCTGAAGCAGCAAATCAGAGACTGGAAAAATCCTCTTTTGGCCTTTTTAGCGGTAGCATTAACTGCAAAGAAAATAAAAATATAAAAGCATAAACCATATCAACTTTTAAACAGGAACTTCTAACAGAACAACGTATCACTAATGTGATCAAACAATTATTTTCAGATATATATAATTAACTAACATGATAAAATAATTGCTTAGTGCTTTGATAACTTCCAAATCATCAAATTACAGTAGACCCAAAACAATTCTTTGGTGGTTATTAAACAAGGTGTTTGGAGCAACAGAATTAATTATTTTTGTTTGGATTAGCACAAGCTAACAAAGAATCTGACATGATTACTGCTAGATGGTGTAGTATATCAAGTTCTTGTATTTAAACTGCTACTTCAAGCACAATCAAAGTACCTGAAGCCGTAAGTGCCAATACATTTATGTGTGTTTAACACATGTTTAACAAAACCCTAAAATGTAACATGACCTGTGCAGACTCCCTTTTTAAGCATGGACAATCGCCTCTTGTTACAAGATTTACCAGCTCTCTCCCTGAGTCCCCTCACCCACACTCCCTCCTTAAGTCCACCTTCCTCCCACACTATTCGCCTCACACTAGGTGGAATTTGAGTTTACTCTTAAAAAAATACGTTTTCTGCATCCCTAACGCTGACCAAAAGATTATTCCAGGCAAGTGCAATATTTCTTATCACAAATCCTTCTCTAGTGATATATTACTGTTATGGATCAACATGTCTGTATTTCTCATAGAATAAAAATGATAATTCATATTAGGAGGAAAACAATCATTAAAACACACAGGAGCTATAATATATATAAGCTGATTAATAAAAGAAAGCCATCTGATGATCTCTTATTTTGTTGACTTTTTTCAGGCTGGCTATAGAACATTCAAGGAAAGCTTATTTGAACATCGACTAAAAGTGATTGGTCACCAGAGAAAACACTAAAATCCATTATCAGACATATTTTACTACAAATGCTTTCAAGAAATGTTTAATTGTATCGAGTTTTCCCTTACGGGTATGTCAATCTGTTTTCCAATATTTGAAATTATGTTCTGCTGTTTCTTCTATTAGGGTTCCAAGCATTAATTTAAAGACACCAATCAATACAAAATTAAAAACACATTTATTGTCCACAGCTGACACCAAACAGGTACCAATAATTCATATTTCACTGGTAGATTTTCTTTACCAGATTTTCTTGATCGTTCAAACCAAGAAATGAAAGAAACATATTTTTTATAATTGAAGTAGTTTATTTAATGATAACTTACAATTTACGCTGAACCTTTGATATCAAAATATTGGATTGGTTGATTTTCGTACTATGGCAACGTTTCCCACTTATTGTGTGTTCTTATTTTTATTTTTTTCCTTTCTCTCTTCATTTCTTTTGTTATTCCTCTTTCCGTTTTCTTCTCTTTTTTGAAAAAGTATGTGAAAATTAATGTAAAATGAAGTTTTTCTTTGTTTTGTCTGGCTCCAGAGGCCCATTCGGGCTTTCCTCCAGTCATCAGCTGCATATAAAGGATGTTAAGAGGGTAACAAAAGTTGTGTTCATTTAGTTTAGCATGTAAAAGTTTGTTTCTATAATAAAGAGTATTAAACTAAAAAAATGTTAGCTGTTTACTGTCATCAAGTTTTCTATTTCCCTTTTCTCTTTCTATAACTGTTTTATAAGCAAGAAACAAAAAACAAGGTAAGGAAAAACTGAAAGAGGTGTGCAAATAGGTCTACTCCACAATTAAAAAAATTGGCAGCATAATACAATAGCCATAGGCTATTCAGAACCAGGTCAGAACAGCATGCAAATTAAAGCTGAACTGAATAGGGCTGAGATCAGTCAACCACAAACCCCTGCTTTTTGGATACCCTATGCCAAACGCCGGATATGTCTAGCATTTGGCATACCCTATGCCTAACGCTGGATACACTATGCCAGGTGCTGTCTACTGTAACCCAGTAAAATATTGATGATTTGAGTGAAGCTAAAAAATCAACCAATCAGAACTCTTTTCTATTGAGGTAGGTCAGGGTTAGGTTACCAACAGGTATCCAGCGTTTGGCATAGGGTATCCAGCGTTAGGCATAGGCTATGCTAAATGCTAGATATACCCGGCGTTTGGCATAGGGTATCCAAAAATCAGGGATTTGTGGTAGACTGGCTGAGATTCAACAGTCTAGATAGACTTCACTTGTTTCCTTAAATAGGCCTGGAAACCCAATAAAGATTTGTGACTTCTCTTTTCCATTATCCACGGATAACTGATTTCATTGACTGCACTTATTCTTTCAGATTTGTGGTACCTCTATTGCTTACCCCTCTATGCTTGAAATAAACAGCAACTACAAAGGTGAGCCATTGCCAAAAATAAAAGTCATATAACAAGATCAAGAAGACATCTCACAACCTCACTTTCCTACTTTTTCATCCTCGGATAGATTAGCTAGTAGGGTAGATTATAAGAGAAACTTGGAATCTGATGCTCAAGTTCAAAGAACAAGCTATTTACTGGTGTATTGCACCATGGATATTCAGTCCTTGGTATCAATAAATTCTTTCTAGGAAAGTTCAGGTAATTTTTTATACCTGAATTTCCATGCCATTATTAATATGATAATAAAAGCTAGCTAGGAAAAAGCAGCAGGCCTTATTAAAAAAAGAATTTTTTCCTGAATACAATGGTATATTGGAAAAAATTTGTCGGCAGTTTTAGACTGAAAAAAAAATAGGAAAAAAAATGTGATGAATTCTCAGCAATTCATTTTTCAAAATTTTTTTTTGGCAAATCTACGCTACTGCCGGTAGGGCTTTTTGTGGCTACCCTATAGCTAGCTTTTAAAATATGTTGCATTTTTTTTATTCACTTCTGTTCCATCAAAGTTTGTAGTTTGGCTCTTCTTTTGTCTTACTTTCATTCGAGTTTTTGTTTACAAAAAGTCAAACCACATCTGCGAGGTAGTTTGTAGTTTGAGTTCCGTAGTTTCAGGTTTGAAACTAAAATGGAATGGACAAATAAAAAGGCTTTTAAGCGAAACTACATTAAAAAAAAAATTTAACTTTAGCATCCATAACATATGGAAATGCATGCTTTTGTAGATATTAAAATTCCCTGCATCTCTCTGCATTTTGAGTTGTTTTGACTCATGCAACCATATCCAGACTGAACATTGTTACTTACATTGTTTACCCTGGGTGAAAAAATAAAATCTATTCAATGATCCTTTAATGTAACTTACACTTAGTCTTACACACAACTAAAAACAGTAACTTAAACATTTGAATAAGTTTACTCAGTTTCTGTATTTTGACTGTAAGCCTTGTAAAGATAAACTGCCTTTTCGGCTAAATTTTAACAAAGAATCATAATCATTTGTCAAGGATCTATCTAAGCCTGAGACAAATCCTCGAAAGATGAGGTGTAAGCAGAATATGCATCTGAAAAGAAAGTAAACAGAAAACAAAATTTGCTAAGTTACCTCTGTCAAGACTTAGGCTTTGCTCATCATCTCTGTTCACTTGTGTGATGATCGAAGAAGGATCCATTCTAGGTTTCACACGACATGCTTTGATAACCTTCCCAGAAAGTCCTACTATTCTTGTCAGTTTTCTATGAATCTATGTGTATAAAATGGCTAAAATTGGGGAATATTTGTTTCTTCTTGAATTTCTTTGCGTTCCAGTTCCTGAAAACTGAGGTTCCCTAAAAACTGGTTTTTCTTTTTTCACTCTGTTGATTGTACGGATTTCGAAACTGTTGGATGTGAAAAAGAGGTTGCGCGCTGAATTTGAATGGTAGCGTCAGAGTGGCTTCAGTTTCTTTTATCTTGTGAATATTTGTGGAGAGCTTCCAAACATGCCAACATTGGTCGTCCTTGATGTTTCTCTCTCTATGATGACGCCAGTCGGCGAATGTGGCTCCGAGACCAAGTTATCATTGGCAGCTCAGGGTTTAAAAAACTTTCTAGCTTACATGAATTTGAATAACAAGTTAGAGTTGATATCCTTGGTAAGTAGGCTTTCTTGATAGTTTCTTAGAGAAACACTTTACCATCTTTGTAATTTTTTTCCCTGAATAACAATGGTATTAACTTCCCTGGCTTAGAAAATTCAACCTAAGAAGTGGTTGAAGTCAAAAATGTATTGTTAGTTGTTTGATGTGGACTGAGTCTGAGACCCACTATTCAGGATCAGTCTACCACAAACCCCAGATTTTGGACTAGCCTATGCCAAACGCTGGGTATGTCCAGCGTTTGGTATACCCTATGCCCTGCCTATGCCTAACGCTGGATACACTATGCCAAATGCTGGATACTGTGACCCAATAAAATATTGATGATTTGAGTGAATATCAGAAATCAACCAATCAGAACTCATCTGTAGCAGTCAGCACAAATCCTCAATTTTTGGGCATGGTGCCCCAACGTCTGGGCATGCCCGAACGTATGGGCATGGTACTCATACGTTGGAGCACCATTCTCTGGAGCATGGGCATGGTACCCCTGTGAAATTTGGATAAACTGAGACTGGTTACATACCTAAATAGGGCCTTCTCCCTGTCCTAGGTCAAAAGATACCTGATTTTACTTTCTATCCAACCTCATTTTCCAATTTACAAAATGTTAGAGCACTTCCAAGATACATAGAGTTTTTTGGAGGCCACTTCTCTTCTAGTGGGCTTATCCTATCCTTTTCCAGATAATTGCTGCTAGTAGCATGGATGAGGCAAGCTTTTCAATCTGTTCACTGGAGCAAATATTTCCTTTAGATTGTTTGCCTTTTATTGTATTTATTTTGAGTTATTTTTTTTTTACCTGTTTTTACTCTGACTTTTGACTTTTTGACAACATGGAAAAGGATTGAGTAACCTAGTGGCAACTACCTGTAAAAGGATAGGGTAAACCCACTGGTAAAGAAGTGTCCTCCACAAAACTCTCTGTATCTTGAAAGTGCTCTAACATTTTGGAAATTGGAAAATGAGGTTGGATAGACAGTGAAATCAGGTATCTTTTGATCTAGGACAGGAAGAAGGCCCTAATTAGGTATGTAGCCAGTGTCAGTTTAACCAAATTTCACAGGGGTACCATGCCCATACTCCAGGGCGTGGTGCCGTAACGTATGGGCACCATGCCCATACGTCCAGGCATGCCCAAACGTTGGGGCACCATGCCCAAAAATTGAGGATTTGTGTATGACTGATCTGTAGTGAGGTAGGTCATGGTTAGGGTGTCAACACCTATCCAACGTTTGGCATAGGGTATCCAGCGTAAAGCATAGCCTATGCCAAACGTTAGATATACTCAGCGTTTGGCATAGGGTATCCAAAAATCAGGGATTTGTGGTTGACTGGCTCAGAAATCAACCAATCAGAATTCACCCACAGTGAGGTAGGTCAGGGTTCGGGTGCCAACAGCTATCCAGCGTTTGGCATAGGGTGTCCAGCACTAGGCATAGGCTATGCAAAATGCTAGACATATCCAGCGTTTGGCATAGGGTATTCAAAAATCAGGGGTTTGTGGTTGACTGTTCCCACAATCATTGCCAGAAGCTTAACACAAGATCAAGCAGCAAGATGAGCTATTTTCCTTTTGGGATGAAATTAGACCCCCCCCCCCCTCCCCATTGGCCCCCCATGTTGTCTGTCAGTGGTTAATAAAAAAGAGTTGGAGCGAACACCACAAGTTTTTTAAAAGTGGTATTTACAAATTCATATCATCTTTTCACTTTTAAGATACGTGGATCACTCAACCACAAACCCCTGATTTGTGGATACCCTATGCCAAAGGTTGGATATGTCTAGTGTTTAGCATACCCTATGCCTAACGTTGAATACACTATGCCAGGTGCTGGATAGTGTAACCTGGTAAAATATTGATGATTTGAGTGAAGCTAAAAAATCAACCAATCAACTCTTTTACATTGAGGTAGGTCAGGGTTAGGTTACCAACAGTTATCCAGCATTTGGCATAGAGTATCCAGCGTCAGGCATAGGCTATGCCAAATGCTAGATATACCCAGCATTTGACATAGGGTATCCGAAAATCAGGGGCTAGTGGTAGACTGAAGTGGATAGCAAGATGCACCCAATTCCAGCCGAGATCAGGGGAACGCACAAAATTGTTGCAATGCACACACCTGAAAAATCCAAAGTGCAGCCACCTAAAAAAATGCCCAAATGGTGCAAATGCTCACCATCTGGCAACACTTGACTCCCACCTGGAATGTTCCCTGGATGAGGCAAGGGAGAGGACTCATCAATATTTATTTGTACCCCTCATTCCGCAGAGAGCTGCCAGAGAGGTATGAGTATACAAGAAATTTCAGTGTAAAAATGAAGTCCTGGTTGGTTTGGTTACCCAAGTATTGTAAACTTGTACCTCTCTGGGGAATAAGAGGTACAGATACATGTAAATGAGTATGATGCTCACCCCTGCCAGCATGCTCCAGCATGCTCTAGCATTTGAGCATGTCTATTAAAAAAAAGGCTTTGTGGCTAGACTGGGGAGGGCATGCAGATACGGACTCAGGGACTGGAAATGCTTCCACTTATTGTCTTTCATCCTTGGAAATCTTTCAGTAAAATGTATGTTTATCTCTCTTCACTATATCCACACAGGGTGCAACTGGAAATTCCAGCTTTGAATATTAGGCTATCTTTCCCTTGTTTTCCAGTTTCAGTGCAACCTAGTGTCATCTTTCGTTTTTCAGCAAGCCGTTTTCTCATTTTTAGGCTGCTTTCTCTTCGAACTTTGATGTTGTATTTCCATTTTCCCGTGACTATGATTCCATCCGGCGTCATCTTGATACTATTGAGGCATGTGATTCTTCCAGTGTATTAAATGCCTTGACAAGATCTCAGAACTATGTGTTCATGGAGTGGGGCCATGCATCATTATGCCAGGTGAGTACTATGGCTATTTCATTGCTGAATGGTGGATACAAAATCAATGATATAATGATAAGGGACTGCTCAAGTGTTTCTTTTCTTTATTTTTAATGTGTATATTCATTATTAGATTTTTTATGGCATTTGCCTTCCGGCCAAGTGCCATATACCGATTAATAGTTTTGATTAATAACAGTCGATTAATAACAATCAATAATTTTGAGCAAAATACACATTTTCACGATTCCAATGAGCTTATCATCATTTGTGCTTCAGGAGTGTTCATTATAGATGAGTCTCTAGCGCCCCTTTAAGTGCGCATCATCACGGCCAAATGCACAAATAAAATAATTTTTACGAACAATGTATTCTTGTGATTTCCAAGGACCAATGACCATTCTTATCTGAAGGAATTTTGCTTATAAATGATCAGAACAAACCCACAATCCGACTTTAATCCTCTGAAGCAGCCTTGCAAGTGCCATATGAGCTTCCAGCTCTTGTTAGTAATAAATAAGAAAAGAAGCAGACCAGTTGCTACTACTGTTCTAAGATTTCTACTTTGTTTCATCAACTATCTTTATGAGATCTGGATACTATTTTTTCTTGTCCAACATGTTAGTGTCGGGATACCTATGACTGAATAATGTTTGTCCGTCTGTCTGTCTGTCTGTCCGTCTGTTAGCACGATAACTCTGAGATATTTTGTTGTTGAGATATTTTTTTCAAACTTGGTATGAGGATTTTTTGTGTGAAAGTCAAGGGCAAGTTCGTAGATGGGCTCTGTACCTCTATATTCAAGGCTGGAGGATAGGGTTTCAAGTCAGATAGTCGAGGTAAAGATAAGAAGACATGCTGATTCCGAATATGAAATTTATTTTCTTGCCAGACTATTAGTTCATCCGGAATCCGACCGAAACCGGAAAATTTGTTAAAAGTAAAACTTTAATCTGAAGTTGATTAGAGGTTCGATGTAGCTACGGGTGAAGACATGCTGAATTTGTTTATGCAATTTATTTTCTTGACGGACAAGTATTTTGACCGGAATCCGCGGTATATATTCCATAACGTTTATTTAGCGGGAAATTTGCCAGGAAGTTCTAAAATCCAATGAGATAGTCGATATAGTGCGAGAAGATTTCCTGAATCCAGATCTGAGACTAACTTTGTAAAAGTTTTGTTTGAAGTTGATTAGAGGTTTCATATACGGGCAATGAGACACGCTGAATTATTTTATGTACTTTATTTTCTTGACGAACAAGAAGTTTACCCGGAATCCGGTCACACCGGATATTTGGCAAAAAAGAAAGTTCATTCTTGATTCGATTATAGGTTCGTATCGCGGGTAAGAATACTCGATGAATACATCTCCGAACTTTATTTTCTCATCAGAGAAGTAAATCTGCCCAAATTTGCAAAAACCCGGAAATCCGAATCGAGAAACTCTTGCATTGCCTCTTCAATGTCACCAGCTCTTTTGCTGTAGGCTACATGCAGTTCGCACAGAATACAGTTAAGTTGGTAATAGTAAAATACTTTTCTGAAGTCGATTAGAGGTGAGATATAGGGGTAAACATGCATGCTGAATCCATATCTGAACTTGGGTTTTCTCATCTGATTAGTTATTCGGCCGAATTTCTCAAAAAACATCAATACGGTATCATTTTTTTGCATTTTCAAGCGGTTGGTCATGGATAAATAGTAAGATGTTAAAGGGATCATGCAAAGACCGGAATCTACAAGATCTGACCGTCTAGATCAAGATAAGTATTCGATTTTTGGGATCCCAAAACGTAAGTGGCGGGATACCTATGACATCGCAAAAGTTGTCCGTCTGTCCGTCTGTGCGCACTGTAACTCTCGAAGGGAATGAGATATTTTGATGAAACTTTGGGTTAAGAGTAAGGTCAAGTTCGTAGATGGGCTCTGTAGCCTTACATTTTGGGGTGGGGGAGGGGGTTTAAATTAAGGGGCAAATTAAATATTTTTAAACTTATACTGTGATAGTCTATTAGGGGGTAAGAAGTCATGCTAAACGCGATGGTGAAAACCATTTTGTCATCGGCCAAGTAGTTCGCCCGGAATCCGGCAGAAACCGCAAAGTTTGTTAAAAGTTAAAGTTTTATTTGAAGTTCATTATATGTTCGATTTAGGGGTAAGAAGACATGCTGAAAACGATGGTGAAAACCATTTTCTCCCCGGACAATTAGTTCGCCCGGAATCCGGCCAAAACCGGAAAGTTTGTTAAAAGTAAAAGTACTATTTGGAGTTGATTAGATGTTCGATTTAGGGGTAAGAAGACATGCTGAACACTTGTCTGAAAACAATTTTCTACCCGGGCAAGTACTTCGCCCGGAATCCGGCCAAAACCGGAAAAAGTTAAAGTTATATTTGTAGTTGATTAAATTTCCGATTTATGGGTAAGAAGATATGCTGAATCAAATGAATTCAATATTGGGGATGGGTTGAGTTCGTTTTTGAGCTTTCTGCTTTCGCCGGACAAGTAGTTCCGGAATTCGGCTGAAACCGGGAAATTGTCAGAAGTGGCAGGAAGTTTTCGTCAAAACAGATATGACTTATAGGGGTAAACACACATGCTGAATCCATATCTGAACTTGGTTTTCTCAGATGATTAGCTATTTGGCCTTATCTGTTGCTGAATTTTAATATTAATAATGTTCAAGGAGTCTGGCGAAGACAAGACCCAATTGTCTGGATCAAATATTGACTTTTTGGGATCCCATCGAAACCTTTGGTCTTGTTAGGCTAGTGGGATTACAAATTCCATTAATTCATTTAGTAACTTGACATATATGAGCCCCGTAAATAAACGTTATGGAATATATACCGCTGCTCACAGCTCGCTTTGTGTCGCAGGTTTTATTCATTACTGACGGAGCGCTTGGATATGGACATGCTTCCTTGGCTTCAACGCTCGCATCCAGTCAGCCATCATTTTCTTCCTCCGTCCCCTGTCGACTGATACCTATACTGCTAATGGAGCCGTCTGACGTTTCCTATAAAGGCAGTCTTCACGTCTACAATCAGCTAGTCGAGCTAGCAGGAGAGGGCAGTGTTTTTTCACCGGAGGAACACCTTTCAATTGACGTAAGTAGCAGATTTTCGATCATCACGAAAATCGTGAAAAACTGCTGGGAAAAAACTGCTGTCTTGACCGTGGCGTTGATCCCAGATCTTGCGTACCCTATCATGTTTGTTTCAGAATCAAAGCTTCTGTATGTAATTGGATGGGTGGCTTAGTAGAGGGTTCCCCGTATTAAACATTCAACAACATCATCAATTCCGTACGGAATAAATTTGAGATGTTGAAGCTGTGCGACAAAAGAGTAGAAAATCCAAGCAGTGGGAACCTGGTCGTCTGACCGCACATGAGATAAATTACCATTAGCTCCGTTGCGGATGACCATAATAGCAATGTCTTCACACAAACAACCGATCGATGTGATAGAGTGAAGGGTTAATGTTTCGGAATCAGTACATCATTCAAGGGGGGGGGGGGGGGGAACAGTACCTTGTTCTACCCTAAAAAAAAACTGACCAAAACATAAATCTGCTTCTTATTTTTCCTCTTAAGAGCGGACACTTATCCCTCTATTTCTGCCGATTCGCGGTGAGTTTCTGGGAAGGGATAAAAGCCAGGCACCACCTTCTAGACTTCCAGGTATCTGGGGCTGTCGCAGAGTCAAGCCGATCATTCCGAATTTCCGTTACAGTAATGATAGCTAATTTTGACACTCGTCAATGTTTCCTGGATGCCCCCTTCAGACATCTTTCGTCTCCCGATCACAACTGTCAGTCACTTTTCCTTTTTCTGCCCTATTCTTTTTTTTTATTGTGCTTCTGAGATTTGTTTGCCGCTGTGACACTTCAGATTACGGAATCTCGTGTGATAAGCCACCCGGACTTCCAAACATTTCTCTATCTCGACGAAAACGGATGCCGGTAATCCGGAAGGGGAAGCCTGAACTTAAACTGGTGCACTCAGTTGGTTTGCGTCCTGTCGCAGGAACGACTGGACACCAGAAAACGAATACACTAGTGGGCTGGAAAAAAAAGGTGTTGTGGTATTTAGGCTATCAGCTTTGGTTAAGAAGTCGTTTCTAAAAGATTGAAACATTTTCATTGAAACATTTTCCTTGTACCTCGAAAACCACATAATAATAATAATTTATTGAAGCCCGCTATACAACAAGGGAAAGAGCGGAGTAGTAGAAAAAAAGAAAAATGAACTACACACAAAGAAAACGAAAATACATAAAATAAAAAATATATAAATACAAGAAAATAAAAAAAAATACATAAAACTTTATAAGACTTATAAATAAGTTAGATAAGAAAACACAAGTAGTCTTAGCTTTCCTCTTTCTTCCCGAAGCCGCGCCGGAAATAACTCAGCGGGCCGCTGCCGAAGACAGCGGTGGTGGCTCGCCGGTATAATTATGCCGCCGAATCTATTTAGGAGAAACGTTTCAAGTTTTTTTCTTTTTAGCTTTATTTTCGAAATGCTCCAGGTTGTTGTTCTATTTTTGCCATCAGCAAATAAGCAGAAAGAGTCATGGGTTGTGGCCTAGTTGTGGTGGCAGTGCAGGACTATTATTTATTACCAAAAATTGTAAGTTAGCGCCACACCGCGTAAACAAAGTGACCAATTGATCCGTCTCTCTGCCCAAAGTTTGCTAGTTCAGACACTTCCGGACAAGCTAGGGCGGAGAAACTTGCCATTCTTTGCGGACAGCGTGCCATTTTACTGAACTTCGGAACACGTTTAATTCTTTTGAAATCCCCTCGATTGCTCGACATTCGACTTTAACTCCCCCGTACCGAGGTCGGATTCGGTCTGGACTTCAAAATCACACATCTGGGACCCGTGATCTTTGTATTGTCCAAATTCCATTCCAATCCCTGCATGTTCCAAAAGTCCCCCCCCCCCCCCCCCATGGTCATCGTATCTTTTTACTCCCACTAGACATAAAGCTTACTTCGATTCGGGTCACGCAGGTCGCAAGTTTCCGTGTTCCCCCTCCCTCCACCCCCACACGAATGATCGGATTAATTCGCGAAAACATGGTTTTGCTGGGCATTCAGCCGAGTCTTTGAAAAGCTTGTCAAACTAGCAAAAGTGATACATAGGGATCACCAATACGATCGCAATGTGGTATTTTCCGAAAGCTAATGCCGTAATACAATAATAACATAACAACGCTGACAATTGGGGGAAAATTGCAAAAAACACCTTGAAAAATGCTAAATAATAGAGCAAAGGCCGATAAATTTTCGGCGAACCACCGATAAGTTTCCGGCAGCGCGCCGCCACAATTTTTTTCGGCGCGGCGCTAGCTAGAAGGCCATCTGTAACTCCGGGGCTACTAGCAAGCTCGCTAACTATATTTTCTTTTTCAGTCTGTCAACTCCATGTTTCGTCGGGTATGTGAGACCTACTATAAGCCATACTATGGAACCATAGTTTGTGGAAATCTTAACGAACAAATTACTCTATCGCCCGCTCCTCAGGTAATGCAAACGCTAATTATATGTTAGAATGGCCGAAAATAAAAATTAGGGTAAACCGGAAAGAATTGGTCGAGTTAGGTCGTGTTTCTAGATGGGCCCCATAGCCCTATATTTTGGGGTAGGAAAGTGGGGTACATGTAAGGTCAGAGAAAAATATGTATTAAGCTAGCTAGAGCTGAAGGTTAAGGAGGTATACCACACAGTATTCCTATTTGTACTTTTTTCCTTGCCGGATTTGCAGTTAGCCGAAATCCGGCACGAAAGTTGTTAGAAGGGATAACTGTATATTTGCTGTGTTTTCCTGACGGACCTATCTCTGTCCGTAATCCGTCAGAAACCGGAAATTCGCTATTACTAATAATTTGTTGATCGTGTCGTCTAAACTGTTGGTATTGGGGTAAGCAGACATGTTAAATCGGTCTATCTCTGCCCTCTACCCGATGATGTTGATTACAGTCTTGCATTCTGAGGATATTTGGAAAAGTGGCAGCAGCTTACAGAACCCCCGATAGAACAGGCAGTCATTTCTGAGCCTCGTTTTTGTTGCATGCTGCAGGTCCACTTCTCGGCCGATTCCGGACTGATTCTTTCTACATCCGTTTTTGCACTGCAGCGCTTTCGAGGAAGACGGCAGCGCTTCTCGAGAATCACGGACTTGCTCCCCGACCAAGTCCGTGCTTCCCTGCAAGATGCTTCAGTGCTGCCGCTTCAACCAAGAAGAAAGTGAATCCAAAAACGCATATTGGGCAAAAGCAAAGAAGTGCTGCAGCAGCGATACGGCAGCGCTATTGCAACAAAAACGAGGCTCTGATATTTTGAGCAAATGAAGATGTTAGCTCGTCAGGTCGCTACTCCCACGCACCCCCTTGCAAATAATTTCATAGAGGTATGCAAGTCAATCGCTAAGATATCATCATTTACATGATCACTACTGTCTGTTCCATGGATTAATTTTTGTTTCTAGCCGTATACGAAATCCGGATTAAACGCTATGCGAGAGATAACTGGCACCTTGCGGATAATGGGGTTCGTATCCCTCTCTGATCTGGGAAATTCACCGCTTGTTTCCCGACATCTCGTTATCCCGAAGCCGTCAGTTAAAGGTAAAACTTGACAAAGATTTCTGTAAATACAGATATAATATAATAGGTTAGAATCCTTACATCTGATTGTTAAACATTTAAAAGAATCAAACGTTCCGTTACATGAAACAAGAACTGCCCAGCGCTCTTTCCACCTTTTATGTCGTTAAAGTACTAGCTCAACTTATTTGTTCATAATTCTCATCTTTTAAGCCACAATTTACTTCTCCGCTGGGAAGAGGTCAGGTTAAAGACGCCGACCTTAATTTGAGATTTACCTTCACGCGGATAAATTCACTTTTGTGTCGAGACTTCAGCTATGGCTTTCGTTTGGTCCAGTACGATAAAATCTTCCTTCACTTGGACCAATATCCTTTGGCGGCTCCTAGTGTGGTCTAGATCCTAGTGTGCTCGGGCCACCATGGAAATCTTTTCGACATATTCAGAAGGTTGTTATGGCCCCCCCCCCCCCCTCCTTTGTCGATCGTCGCCAATCTTTGTCGCTGATACTTAGGAAACGGCAGACTAAGTTCCGAAATTGGTGCACTCTGGGGTAGTGCAGAGCGGTCATTTCTCCCGCCTCATTTCAGCCACTTGTTTTACGGATTTTATGAGAGAGAGAGAGAGAGAGATAGGTTTATTTAGACAACATCGTAGCTGACAGCTAATTTGCGTTGCTTCACTATACTAAATAACAAACTAGCACAAACAAAAAAGAAAATATCACTCGGCTTTGTTTGACAAATCCGTAAAAAGAGGTACAAACGAATTTGCATGGCGGTTCGTTCGCGAAGCTACTGGAACCAGTTTATTTTGGTGACGCGTACGGTTGTTGGGCGGTACAGTGGGTGGTAAGATGTCTCGATGCTGGGGTTTAGAGAGAAGAAACTTCCCAACCCTCAGGATAATCTGCTCGTATCTTTGGGCCAACGTGGGGAGATCGAGTTTAGCAAGCGCTTCACCATAAGATAGCTGTTGATGGCCAATAATAATGAACAAGGCCCGCTTTTGCACCGACTCCAGTTCTTGGATGAGGTATACAGTATGCAGTGCTGCAGGTCCAGTGGGCTTGCATATTCAAGAACTGGACGGACGTATGTAAGATAAGCTAGCAAAAGGCACTGGACATCACAGCCAAATCTACGTTGTAAAATCTAAGTTTATTCATCATTGTCCTCTTCGTAGGACCTCCATTACCTGATCTTGGTTCGAAAGCTGAGGTGATTGACCTGGAGGAAGACCTACCGATGGACGAAGGGAAGATTCCGTCATTTTGTGTCCTGCTTCATGGTGCGTTAAAGGTAGGTTCAGCAGTCAAATATTACTAAAAAAAAAAAAATGGCCTTAACGATGTTAAAGTTTGCTTCATCAGTAACGAAAAAAGCACAAACAAACTTATAAAGCACAAGTTTACATGCAGTGGACTGTAATGGACATTTTTCCTTCCGTGTTCAGTTGTTTGTAATTTTTTCTTAGTTTCCTATGAGTTATTTGTTTTGTATAGGGTCTCTGGGTTTTTATGGCACTTGCCCTCTGGCCAAGTGCCAGATAGCGATCGCAATTTCTGTCCATCCGTCGGTCTGTCGGTCGGTCCAGGTTTTTCTAGTTCGGGCATTTCCACACAAGCTAAGATGATGAAACTTCGCAGGCATATCAGGGACCCGACCAGATTAACTTAAAAATAATAACTTCCCCAATCCGACTTTTCCTGGATCCTGGAGTCCGGAAACTAGAAACAACGGTAGCAAAAGTGGAGCAAAAGAGCGATGTCCAAATGCGGTACCGATCCAACGATCTCTCCGGTGTAGGTCCAGCGCTCTAACTTTGTGCTAGGCTTGGGTGTATTTAGAAGTGAATGCGGGAACAGATACGATTTAAAGATTAAAGTTAGTCCGAGTAGTCAGAATTAATGCTAATGCTAACCAGAGCAAAATAACTAGAGCTATTTTGCTCTGATGCTAACTAAACTTAAACTAAACAAATCTCGTGAAACTCTTCCACATAAGCTAGGACAATGAAACTTGGCAGGCATATCAGGGAACCGACCAGATTAACTTGAAAATAGTCACTTTCCGGATCCGATCATAGTGGGGGGAGTGGAGGGATGGGAAATCCGGAAACTATTAACATGCATAACTTCGGAAAGGGTAATTGGACTTATGTCTCAGGATGTGTCAAGAACAAGTGTTTCGGATATTCAGTTTCAGATCCGGACCAGATTCAATACCTGTGGGGGGAGGACTGGAGGGGGGCACCGGAAATCTCCTGAAACGCTTCCACATAAGCTAGGACAATACAACTTGGAAGGCATATTATGGAACCGACCGACTTGGAAATAATTACTTCCCCGATCCAGCCATCGCGGGGGGAATGGAAGGATGGGGGATCCGGAATCTGGAAACTGTGACAAGTGTGAAGAACGAGTATCTCAGATTTTCAACTTCAGATCTGGCCCGAATCCGATATCTGGGGGTGGGGGGTAGAGGGGGGACCGGAAATCTTTTGAAACGCCTAGGGTCGAGGGGTCGGGATGGAACTTGAAGGGAAGAACGAGTATTAACCCTACATTCTTTACCGACAGAATAGGACCGGATCGTGTCGCAGTGGAGGGTGTCGGAGGGGGTTTCCTGGATTTCCGCAGTGATCACGAGTTAGGGTACTTCCAGATGTACCAGGACCATGTAATCTGGCTGACATATTAGGTACTCTCCCAGGTCGACTTGAAAATAGTTCCTTCCCCGATACGATGATGTTGGGGGGAGTGGAGGGATGGGAGAATCCAGGATCTAGTGACATGCATAACTTTAGAACGGGTAATCGGACGGGAATGAAACTTTACAAGTGTCAAGAACAAGTGTCCCAGATTATCAATTTCAAGTCTGGAACAAATCCGATAACTGGGGGGGGGGGGGGGGTGCAAGAAATCTCCTGAAACGCTTACAGTCGAGAGGTCGGGATGGGACTTGGAGGAAAGAACAAGCATAAAATCCGTAGAGACAAAAGTGAGAAAGCAGGACTGGATCTTGCCACAGTTGGGGGAGTTTGAGAGGGTTTTCCACAATTCTGGTCATCATGAGGTGGGGTACTTCCAAATGTGCTATGACCATGAAACTTGGCAGGCATGTTAGGGACTCTATCAGATTGGCTTAAAAATAGCCCCTCCCCCGATCCGATCATCGTTCTGAGAGACACATTTATCAGTGAGTGGAATAACCATTTCCTATTTAGTAGATCAAGCCGATGTTCTAATGGCATGAGTATCGGGAGAGAGATGCAGCCTTGACAACTGCAAACCGTATCTGACAAACATGCCAACTGTTCTTACAAGTGCCATATCAGCTTTCAGCTCTTGTTCAATACAGATATATATACGGAATACCTTTGGGTCTAACTAAGTTTCTGCTAGCTTAATCACTCTTGTAATCAGATTTCCAATAGCAGCTATAAACCTAGGGGACGTAGACTTTAGGATACCTAGGGGTAGCTCTTCTCCCCCATACTTAAATAGTGTACACCTTATTTTTGAAAGCTCTTCACACCTGAGAAGCTCATGGCCTAGCCTCTTATGACTATCATCAAGATGATAGTCATCTAAACTATCATCAAGAAAACTACCAGAATTGTAAATCTTATGAGAAGGACATTTACATTCAAGGACAATTCCCTGTTTCCTAATTTAAGGCTCTAGCTCGTCCACTAACTGAATATGGCCACGTAGCAACGAGGCCCTTCTATAACAAGGACATCATATCGCTATTGAGCAAGTTCAGAGACGAGCAACAAAAACAGTGCCAGCCATTCGCCATCTGCCTTATGAACATCGACTTAAAAAATTACGATTACCCAGTTTATCTTATAGATTTCTCTGAGGTTATTTGGTTGAAACTTTTAAGATTTGTCATAGTTACTATGATAACATAAGGCCTGGTGATGTCCTCACTTTCAATCACAACGGTCTCAGAGGACACAGCTTGAAAATTCGTGGTGAGAAATTCCGAAAAGACACTGGAAAATGGAGCTTCAAAAACCGGATAGTGGAATACTGGAATAATCTCCTCGAAAATGTCGTAAATGCCGAAAATATCAATCAGTTTAAAGCAGGCGTGGATCGACACCTGGCTGAAATTGAATTTAGTGTACACAGTGTCTCGAGAAATTAACAGAGGCGAAAGCCTTTTTTACTGCAGTTATATTATGACAAGTTTACAAAAAGGGCAACTATACTGCGTTTCCGGCCCATCCCTTTATAGTGAGAGGGCGACCTACGCTGGAGAGTTGATTTGTTGACTGGGGCAGAGAGGAGTTCTTTCACGAACTCCAGCTCATTTGTAAGAGACAGACGAAGCAATTGAACTGAGTTTGTGGGACAGTGAGCTTGCTGTAGACTCTACTGATAGATAGCAGTGTAGACGACCTCGGTTTAGCCAGTAGGTCTAGTGAAATGAATTAATCCAACGGAACGACTAAAAGAAAAACAACACATGAAAATGGCGAGGGCAGAACAAAACCGCAAACAATGACACAAATTTTTAAAACAAAAACTTTAAAAATATTAAATTTTAACTAAAAATTTCAAAATTTAAAACAAAAAATGGATAAAATAATTTACACCTCAGAATATGACAAATTATGTTTGAGCCCTTGCAGCTTACGTGTAGACTTTTCATGCTTTTTCATCATAATTTGAAGATGTTTTTGTTTGAGGTCCGGTACAGTGTCGTGCAAGTATGAAAGAAATAATCCGGAGTTTTCTGGTTGTTTGTGTGCAATGATAATGTATTCCTTTCAATTTTAGGTTGAAAATATGGCTGCTTTCTGCCAGGTTGGCGAAGATTGGTTTGGAATTATTTTCACCTGGGCCGATAGCAAGAAGAAATCTAATCTCATGCTGGGGCTACTAGAACCAGGTACAGACTACTTTCCTTCCCAGAATTGTGGTAATGGCAGGGATTCTATGCTCATCCGTCCTCACCTATACTCCCCTATGACTGAAAAGTCTATGCAGAACTTGCATGCTTAGCTTAAATTTGTTCTGTCTTGGAAAGGAATTCAGCATGGATCCCTACCCCGAAATCGAAAATCTATTTAGCTAGAACAGAATATTTTGTTCAACCCCAATTTGGAATCCCCTCATCTAAATATGGGGCTACGGGACCTATCTTCGAACTTAACATATAGTTTGTCTAAGGACCCTCACCCCAAGTTTCAACAAACTACCTCAACTTCGTCGAGAGATATCGTGATATGATATGATATTTATTTTTTATTTTTTTATTAGAATAGTAATTTATTCACTCACACTTTCACGGTTACAAAACCAAAATTGGTGAGTACTGTCATAACATAACATTTAAAAGCACGTACAAATGGTCAGAGGCTATTTAAAATTTCAACAATCTTTGGTATAAAACTGTTTTGGTAACGGCTGTGTTTGGCCGCTACTGGTTGGAATATTGGGACCTTCGTAAAGACTGCTCGCTCTTGCCTTTCCCTTACATTGTTGTATGGGGAAGGGAGAAACTCATTGTAGATGGGGTGCGAAAGTTTTACCGATCTAGAGGCATAGGTTCAGTCTCCGTTTCTCCAATGTATCAACTGTGTATTTTCTTAGAAGAAGGGAGTAGGGTACTTTTGGGCCTTTATGGATAATATGGAGAGCGCGTTTTTGGATTCTTTCAATACGTGAGTTTTGATCTGCAGTTAGACCAAAATGCCACACTGCGCATGCGTACTCCCATTAATGGTCTTATGAAAGAGGTATAAATCCTGAGGATGTGTAGACTTGGGACATTATGCTTTGATAAAAGCTTTAACATGTTCAGGCCTTGAAAGCCCAAGGGCCATAACAAACAAACTTAAATAAGTACATGTAAATACACAAATAAACGGTCACACTACTATTTCACATTAAACCCCACTCAAACACTTTTCCCTGTGAAGACTGGCCACTCTGAGGAACCTCGCTAGGTTTCTTATACTAAGAAAATCCCTACCCCAAACAATATTGAATAACCACTTCCTCCCATGGATCCCTCACTTAAAAACTTCCTCCCTCAGATCCTCAGTCTCATCACATCCACACATAAAATGAATTAGATCCTCATCTTCCTCACCGCACATTGGACAAAAGTAAGGACCAGATTACTCCCTAACAGTTCCCAAATACTTTCGTCTTTCACCAAGTACCAAGCTATCTGCCCTCATATTTAAAATAGTTTCATTTCCTCTTTGTTTAGACCCGCTTTAAAATAAATTTCTTCACCCCAAGTCTCTTTAGCCTCTGCATACAAACTCAATGATCCACTATCTCAGATCCTAGCTAACCAAGCCTGGATTTCTTGGTCAATTAACCTACTACTAGCTTCTTTGACACAAATCCTAACTCTCTCCCCGGACCCTCACCTCTATTCGACATATAACCAAGACCGCAACTATCTAATATTGAACGAATCTGGAAATCCCAGGAATCGTGTGTTTCATCCTTCAACGACTCAAAATATGCATCTTTCAATAATCTTTCACCCGGCAATATTAATATTTTTTTCCAACACTTGATCACTTTTACTGATATATAATACTCTTCAGCGACCTTAGGTCTAAATCCTCCCTAACTACCAATCAATTAATTTTATTGCTTAGACCTAGTGCTCTTTTAAAATAACTTAACTGTAACTGTTATAACTTTCCCCCTGACAAAAGCCCCATATTTCGGCCGCATAATGGACTGTCGGCAACACTTTCATATTAAAAATATCCAAATACCTTTAAATTACAACTCCTTCTTAAATCACTTCTAAGTATCATATTAACACACCTTTTACCTCTAGCTATACTAAATTCTACATATTTCTCGATTTTCCCTTTTGAGCTGAACTTGCATCCAAGATACAACCATTCCTCCTTCACCTTCAGGTTTCTCCCACCATGGTTTCTCCCACCATAAATAAATACCACACTGTCTTTAATTTGTCCTCCTTTCCTGAATACCACCACGACTGTTTTATCTGTATTCAATTCTATTTTGTTAACACTTAAATAATCTTCTAATACATCAATCAACTTTTGAAGTTTCTCCGGGCTTTTGGCAACCGGGACCATATCGTCAGCAAACAAAAGGACACACAATTTTACAAGGTTTGGGGTTAGGGTCATTCCAGCGAAATAAAGCCAGGCCAAAAAATCAATTTCTCAGATTTTAACGAAAATTTCTTAGAATGATCTACCAGGGTCCAGGACCTTCCCCAAATTTTTTTTCGGCAAAAAAAAATTTGTTCGGACCCTGGCTAATTTTTTAAATTTTCGGCCAAATATTCCATTGTTGATGGTCGAAAAAGTCAATATTTTTCAAAAATTCGACAAAAATCAGGGAAATTCAACACGACCTTGAATTTTTTTAAGCTTCTTACCTACCTTTAGGACTTCAAATCTCGAGATGTTCAAGTATGTAGGTACTCTTCTTTCCTTTTTACGGTAATTTGGCGAGGTAAGGTAACAAAAAAAAGTGGGTCTTGGTAGATCCACTCCAGAAGAACCGGCCAGATCGCGAAAATTCTGAGATTCTCCATGGTATCAGAGTGAAAACGAGGTACATTTCTGCATTAGCACTTTTTTGGCTATCGAGCCAGAAATGGTCTGAAATAGCGATGTTAGAAAACTGAAATTCTTGAGAAAATACATTGTTTTCATGACAAAATGAATTAGTCTCACAACCTAAAAATAACAAGTGCGCAAGCGCTCAGACGTGGAGTGTGAAAGTAAAATGCTTATCACTTTTTATATACAAGCAGCTTTAGAACCAAGACATTTCACAACCCCAATAACCAAACAAGTATTGAAATAACCTAATTCGCAATCATCCCACTTTAAAAGCTTTAAATATAAACAAACCGCAAGTATAAATCCAAAGAAATGTGGAAGATTGAAATGTGGACGAACAGCTTGAGCCAGTCCGACCCTTTAAACCTCTTTCCCTTTAGCAAGGTAATAACAAGCAGGGGTGTCACGACAGGGGGGGGGGCAATGTGGTCGGCCATAGTCGGTAAAAAAAATAACCGAGTCGGCGCGCAGTGCCGCGATTTTTCGTCAAAACAGTTAATTTTGTTCCTGAGAACAGTCGGTTTTTCTGAGAATCGGTTGATTTTTCGTCAAAACAGTCGTTTTTTCTAACAATCAGCCGATTTTTTTCAAAACTGTCGTTTTTCTTGAAAACAGTAGTTTTTTTTTCTTGGGAAACAGTCGTTTTTCTGCAGAAACAGTTGGTAAATGCCTTGTCTCTCCCCCCAAACATTTTAACTAGTAACGCCTCTGATAACAAGTGCAATAAACCAAATAGTAGCAGCCTAATACCCCCTTTGTCACAATTCATTAAGAACGGCATATCATCGGTCATATGACAAAACAGTTCAGTTTCCAACTGTTCATTAAAGATTAAAGTACGACGCGTCGTCTTATTTGTTGCTGTTGCACCAAAATCCTCATCCATATTATAGATATATATATCTCCCCAAATATACATGAGTTGGACTTGAGAACTGTCATAGACGAACTTAACTCATGGGAAATCTGGGCCCAGCTGCCCATGAACAGGAAGGGAGGGGGGTCGGGACCCATCAAAGCGCGCATTTACACCTCTTGTCCTTCAAGTACACCAGCTTTGAGTTTGATTCCAGTCACGGGTCAAAAACTTTTTTCATCGGCAATTCGGGCCCACTTGCCCATGAACGGGGAGGGTGGGGGTTGTTCAACTCCACATATATATCCCCAACCCTTATGATCCAAAAGCACAAAGGAATTTCATTGCCTTATTTCGAGTTATTGCCAAGTTAAAACATTAAAAAAATGGGCAATCTGGGCCCAATTGCCCCTGAACGAAGTGGGGGTGGGGTTTGGGACCAGCAAAAAGAGACCCCAATGCTCACAAACCTACCAAGTTTCAACTTGATACCTGTTAATCCTTGGCAAGGGTAACGAACTTTACTCTTGGACAATCTGTGCCCAGTTGACCATGAACGGGGTGAGTGGGGACGGTGCAACTTTAATAGCATTTTCCCAGCCCTAGGATCTACATGTACAAGGAGTTTCATCGTCCTTTGTCCAGTTCTGGTCAAGTTATGAACCTTGTTCACTGGGCAACTTGGGGTGGGGGTGGGACCCCCTAAAGGCACAACTAGACCCCAATAACCACAAGTGTACCAAGTTTGAACTCGATACTTGCACTGGTCCAGGAGTTGTTAGCTCCACAAAATACGGTGAAGCTGCTACAGCTCTCGCAATAGTGGATTGTTCCAAGGAACACTCCCCTAAAAATTGAGAAATGAATGCTGCTCTAACCCTGGTTTCTCAATTTCTAGTTTCTTATTTTCAGCTCGGCGGAATGCTGCCGGAGTAGTGTACATAACAGATGATATGATATATATTTGCTCAAAGCCCGAGGGCCATCGCAAACAACACAAATGAAAAACAAACATCAACTCTTCTAATAAATCTTATCTACAAAAACTCTTCTATATGCTTCCAGCCTATCCGCAAAAACCTTCCAAGCTGCCTAACCCTAAACAAACTTTTCTCCTTAAATTGATAGACTGAAGATAGAAAAACTTTTAACTTCGCCATAATATTAAAGTGTTCTGTATTTTTTTGTACATAGTTGCAAATACAAAATTTCAGTTTCTTAAATAGTTCCAGCCTATAGATAATAAAAATGTACTGACAAAGGAACTCGGTTAGCGTTTCAGAATTGCGTATAACCAAGTATATGAGTAATTTACCACCCTCGCGCAAACTTAGGCTACACGTGAAAAGAGCAAAAGCATGTATTGTAGTAAGTTTCTGAAAGTAGGCCAAAGAGAAGATTTTGGGCCCTTGGACAGATAAGAATTGTTCCAGACAGGTTGTGGTCTAACAGTAAGATCTGACAACTGAAATTCATTTCTCAATTTTTATTTTTAGGTTGTCAGACTAATTCATTTTGTCGTAAAAATAATGCATTTCCCAAGAATTTCAGTTTTCCAACATCGCTATTCAAGACCATTTCGGGTTCGATAGCCACAAAAGTGCTAATGCAGAAATGTAGCTTGTTTTTCACTCTACTACCATACCATGGGGAATCTGAGAATTTTCGCGATCTGGCCGGTTCTTCTGGAGTAGACCTACCAAGACCCACTTTTTGTACCTTACCTTGCCAAAATTACCGTAAAAAGGAAAGAAGAGTACCTACATACTTGAACATCTCGAGATTTGAAGTCCTAAAAGTAAGTAAGAAGCTAAAAAAATGTCAAGGTCGTATTGAATTTTCCTGATTTTTGTCGAATTTTTGAAAAATATTGACTTTTTCGACCATCAACAGTGGAATATTTGGCTGAAAATTAAAAAATTCGCCAGAGTCCTAAAAATTTTTTTTTCGCCGAAAACATTTTTGGGGAAGGTCCTGGACCGTGGTAGATCATTCTGAGAAATTTTCATCAAAACCTGAGAAATCGATTTTTTTGCCTGGCTTTATTTCGCTGGAGTGACCCGTTACCATTGGGTAACGTCCCTCCATATACCCTTCAATATCATTCAAAAACAGGGCGAAAAGCTTCGGTGATAGGGTGCAACCCTGTTTAACTCCAATATACGACCTTGTACTCCTTGAAACAAGCCAACAATTCAACTACAATAAAAACAAATGCTACCGGTAGACCAGTCCTTACTAAATGCTCTACAAGCAGCGCTCTACCAACGTTGTCAAAAGCCCCCTTTTGATCTACAAAAGCTAGGCATAATTTTCCACCTCTATTTGTCAAATATTTTTTCACCAACACATTTAAAACTAAAATCTCATCGAAGGTACTAAACCCCTGCCGAAACCCTGCCTGTGTACTACTTAATATATTTTCCTTACACAGCCACTCTCTTAGCCTCATCACTAATTCTGCAATAAATGATGAATCCCACTGTAATTACTGTGATTCTCCGTATCCCCCTTCTTGAAAAGAGAAATCATTATGGACGTCTCCCATTGGCTAGGCCTTGATGCTTTACCCCATTTCCATAATATAGTGGGAACGCCGTCATTACCGGGCGCTGATCCTCCCTTCATTCCCTTTAGTGATTGCCAAACTTCATCACTTGTAACACTCTCAATTAATTTTGAATGAGTTTCATCTGCAGGGAAAAACGTCTGGCTCCTATACAAAATACTCAAATTCTCCAACTCTTTTTGCTGATTCCTTGATTCTGTATCCTTTGCTTCCAACACATCAGGCCATGACTCAGCGGGTGGTGTTCGAATATCATCTGGCATATGTATTGACTATTTTACTAACTATTCACTAACATATACTCTCCTACCACCAGGATATTCTTCTAACTTAACTTTTTCATCTTCTAAATTACAACTACCTTTCACTTTTCTTAACGCCGCCACCACTTCTTCACTCTTTATCCTACCTTCCTCATAAAAAAATACTCCTTCTCTTTTTTTCTCTCTACCATCTTATGTCTTGGTACTAGATCCGCCACCTGGTGAACAACACTTACTAACTGACCTATCGCTTCCTCTACCTTCCTCTCTCTTACCATATCAATGCGTACATTTAATTTACTTTCAACTTCTGTAGCACCTAGCCTATCTACAAAAATCTTTTCCCCGGCCCCTTCTAACTTAATAGGTCGCTTTACTATCTCCATTCCTCTACCATAACCACCAATAGGCCTCGGACTCATACTCAACTCAATAGTTGCGTTTTATGTCTCTGGTTCCTGTTCCGTGTTTTGTGTTCACAGTTGTATGGTTTGGATAAAAAACGCTATTTTTCCTTACGCTGTTCCGTGTTTTGTCACTGAGCATGTCTTTAGGCGGGAAGTCTGTTAAACTGCAAATTAAATTCTAAAACGACCATACTTTAGGTTCCATCTTTATCCTGTGAACTTCTGCAATTCTTCTTTTCTATCTGCGAATCTCTCTGCAATTTTCTATTTGAAAAGCGATAAAAGTTCCTATTGCAAAACAGACAGCGGAACACAGAACACGGAACAGCCGTACGAAAATGGGAAAATGAGAAACAGCGTGTTCCGTGTTTTGAGAAAAACGAGAAAAAGAGAGAAAACAGCCAACAGAACAGAGGCAAAAAACGCAACTAATGTCTAGCTTAATGGGTATAAGATCCGAACCCGTAACACCTAGTGTCCTAAACACACAGACAAACAGAAGGGTGGTCAACCGGGGGCGCTATAATCGTAAAGCATTGAGAAATTTGTACAGCATCTTCTGCGCTCCTTCTATACTATTTCGTTCTGGCGTCACATGTTCTGCGAAAGATGGAGATTAAAAAGATGAGATCATGTTATTTTAAATATGCGAAGCACCTGCTCCACTTGTCGAAATTATGTCATAACCATACATTGACGGAGAAATTCAAGATGCAAGTGTGACCCTTTTGGATGTTTCCTCATCGCTTTCAAAAATCATGGACAACAGGGCCGAACCAGCGCACGACGTCGTCCACTGCTTCCTGACCGAAGATTGAAAATTAAGTGTCTTGTTCTGCGTGCTTATGTGTTTTGTTTATTTTCTTTATTTTCTTCATTTACTCCGCCTTTTCAAAATGGCGGGTCATAAATAAATTACTTACTTACTTACTTACTTATTATGGAGCCATAAATGTCCTATCGCTAGATTTTCGGATCCTAAAGATGAGGAAAGTCAGCTCTGAGCGAATGGTTCATTTTCAGCCTTGCCAGAAAAACATAGAGGCTTTCGTTATGCACAAACAGAAAATGTGCCCCTCAGCACCTTAGCAGGCAGTGAGACAAAGTAAATTTAAACAAGAGCTAGAAGCTTTATGGCACTTGCAACCTCGTTAGCATGAATTTCAGCTTAAGGGTTGTGGTTTGGTCGTGCTTCTGCCGGGATATGAAGGAAGAGTCGCGTTGTTGGTGTGATGGTTCCGTTGGTATTGTACTTACCCACAAAAGCAAACGGTCACTTAAAAAATATGTTTCTGTGATGTGAACAAACAGTGATACAAAAAAGTTTGTCATCTATTTGAATAATTTGCTTTAAATTCTATGACATCTTGTTAAATAGTCAGTGAAATTTTCAAGCCCTCGCTTTTCGACGGGCATTCCCATCAGCTTCTAGAAGAACAGGTAGTTCGCCGCTTCCTTGATAACCCGAAAATTTCCGGTCCTCCCCCCCCCCCCCGATTTTCGGTCCTCCCCCTCCAACTCCCCCCAAAGTCACCGGATCCACACCGGACGTGAAGTTTGACATCTGAGACACGAGGTCTTTCCAAATATCAAGCTTTGTTAAGATCCGATTCCCCGTTCAAAAGTTATAAATATGTCAATATTCCGGATTCCGCCTCTCTCCAATCCCCCCACGGAATTTCCTCAATGAACAAGACCAAAGGTGTCGGTGGGATCCCAAAAATCTAAGATTTGATCCAGACAATTCGGTCTTGTCTTCGCCAGGCTAATCATCAGAGAGAACCGAGTTCAGATATTCTATCTACCTATCTATACCTCTATAAGCCATATCTATTTTGACGATATTGACCGAAACTTCCTGCTTTACTACTGCCAAATTTGCGGTTTCGCCCGAATTCCGAGCGAACTACTAGTCCAGCAAAAAAAGAAAAATTCAGAAACGAAGCCGGCGTATCTCCTTATCCCTATAAAGAAATCTAATCAACTTTAAATAAAATTTTTACTTAAAAAAAATGCGGGTACAACCGGATTCTGGACTAATTATATGTCCGGGTAAGAAATGATCATTATATACAGACTCAGCGTCTCTTCTTACCCCTAAATATATCATCTAATCAACTTCAGATAAAGCTTTTACTTTTAACATATTTTCCGGTTTTGGCCGGATTACAGGCGAACTAGTTGTCAGGCGAGAAAATGGTTTTCACCATCGGGTTCAGCATGTCTTCTTACCTATAAATCAAACATTTAATCAACTTCAAATGAAACTGTTACTTTTAACCAACTTCCCGGTTTTGGCCGCATTCCGGACGAACTGCTTGTCCGGCGACAAAATGATTTGCACCATCATGCTCAGCATCTCTTCTTACCCCTAAATCAAACATTTAATCAACTTCAAATAAAACTTTTACTTTTAACTAACTTTCCGGTTTTTGCCGGATTCCGAACGAACTACTCGTCGAGCGAGAAATTGGTTTTCACCGTCGTGCTCAGCATGTCTTCTTACCCCTAAATCAAACATTTAATCAACTTCAAATGAAACTTTTACTTTTAACAAACTTTCCGTTTTTTGCCGGATTCCGGACGAACTACTTGTCCGGCGAGAAAATGATTGTCACCATCGTGCTCAGCATGTCTTCTTACCCCATAATCGACTATCACATTAGCTGTTTAAAAATATTTTGTTTGTCCCTTAAATTGAACCCCCTCCCCCACCCCCAAATATAGGGCTACAGAGCCCATCTACGAACTCGACCTTACCCTTGACCCAAACAATCCTCATACCAATTTTCATCAAAATATCTCATTCTCTTCGAGAGTTATCGTGCTTACAGACGGACGGACGGACCACTTTTGCGATGTCATAGGTATCCCTCCACTTACATTTTGGGATCCCAAAAACTAGGTTTCGAAGAAACTTCTCAGTTACTGCAAATCGAGGTGGTTGATAGACCTTTTGCCTTTACTTTCTCACATAAGCTTCCCATTCCAGGTTCCAAAAGCGTTCCCTGGTACGGCGACATGAATTTACTGGGACCTCTCAATGAGTTAAGCCCGTCGGAACATCCGCCATTCCCCCTTCGTCCAGTTGAGAAACGTAGTTACGCCACTACTGTGATTACTTGGTCCAGACCTGGTTCACTTCAGGCAGATGTACAGAAGGTGGTCAGACATGCGCGAAAACTACCAGAAAAGACGCACAACTTTTATAAGGTAAGAAGCTATCTTATTGTCAGGAACATCTATACAAGAGTTTGAAACATTGTGTGTAGCAATCTTTCCGCAAATTTCGGAATGGAATGTTGAGGTCCCATCAGTCCTTTCTATCTGTACTCACCTCGCACTTACCAGAGGGTCCAAATAAACATACACAAGTGGATTTCTCTCGTGAAACTGGAGGATCTGAGTCAGGAGCGTCGCTAGCCAAAATTCCAAGGGGGGTGGCAGGGCGCCTACTGGCCGCCCATTTCAGCTTTTCGTCTCATATGTGAGAATAAAACTCGTGATAACTGCAAGCGTTGAAGACTGAAGATTAGAAGCCTAGTTATGTCTCAGAAGCGGTTCTAAGGGCTTGGGCGTGGAAGGTGAGTATCTTAAAATATACGACTGGCAGATTTCCGGAAGGCCTAAGAGTCATACCCGTTAGATACAATAGCCAAGAAACACAGCACTATATCCGCAAAACTGTAAATCAGACAGAATGAAAATGAGCGCCGCGGGCGAAATTTTTTAAGTAGGCCATGACTTTTTTCGGGCAAAACGCTACTTCCCCGCAACAAAATCTATATAGCTTTTAATGCTGCCGAAGCCCCGAACTTCCAAGCCTAAAATCCGAATGAAATGAAGAGACTTTCCAGTAAATAGAGCCTACTACGAAAGATGCCGCAGGCAAATTCTGTGGAATCCTATATGATCAGAACGCCTTTTCTGATCCCAAATGAAGGTAAGGGCCACTTAGCAGAATCTGCCCATCTGTCTTTGTTCACGACGAATCCAGAAAAATGCGAGACATTTAGCTGGAATTTGGGTAATGTGCTTCAGTTCGAGCTTTTCCAAAAAAGAAGTACTGATCATAAAGAAAGAAAAAAAAACCAATGACATTTTGCAATAATCAGACCCGTCATTAAATCTTCTCTCATTGCTCATGAAGCCGATTTCTTTTTAAACGTCGGACTGGAGAAAAATTCTTATCATTAAAGACTTTGCTACTAAAATACAAAGGATCTTTGCATGAAACTAACAAATTATTGGAAATGTACGCCATAAGCAAAAATCAGCCTGATTTTTACTTGAATCAAGAGATATCAGTACACAACAGATCGTGTTAAAACTTGTGTTAAAACAGTGTGCTACAGGGTGAAATTCATGATTTGACTACTGTCTTTTGTCGGTCATGAAAGCTTAAATCTAACAATCATACTTCTCATTCTGACAATATATGATTAAAAAACCTGTTCGTCTCTGAAGGACTAGAAATAGCCTGCCTCTCAAAACATGCGACTGGGAATGCAATTTCTTAAGTTTCAAAAAGCTCAAGAACCCAGAACAGCCGACGCCTTTAGTAACTTTCCCAGCCGTACTGCCAGCCCCCATTTAGCTTTTCCGAGTGAGTGCCCAGTTGAGCTGAATTTTCGTGGTCGGGCGCGCGCTCTGCGAGCGCCCGTTTTAGCTAATGTTTGAGAGCGCCTGTTTTAGCTAAATTTGTGTGGTCGTGCTCTCTGCGAGCGCCCGTTTTAGCTTTTTTCTTTCTTCGAGGGGGGGGGGGGTACCCCCCCCCCCCCCCCCATAGCGACGCCCCTGATCTCAGGTATGGTGTCCCACCAGCTATGTTAGGCACTGGCGGAGATACCCGTGTTTTTATTCCCTGGGAAAAATCGCAGAAAGTTACCAGGAGAAGCCCCATTCCATCTTTCGTGCCTGAAAATGAATTTGTGTACTCTCGTTTGAATTTGAAAACCTTGGTTATGTTCATATTTTACATATATTTCACATCTTTCTATCTTCTCTAAATGTTGAATTGAGGATGCTTTGGTTGATGACTACGTTAATCTGAAATGCAAAGTCGGCATCATTGCCGTGAAAGCCATTTCGTAATTAAATTCTACTGTACTCAACTCCAGTGGACCAGAAACGGGTGTACACCCACTCTGGTACTTACCTATATATATGACGATTCAACAAATTTGGATTTCATCATGATAGTTCGAAAAGATAAAAGCGATATCTATCTATACCTCAGGCAAAAGCCACCTAGGACATCAAAACGGCACATTTGGCACTTCCTGCCATCAATATTCTCCTCCTGCTGGGAATCAGGGAACACCACGAAGTTCTGTACCACCTCCTGATGGTTCCACATTTGCTCTTCTGAATTGACCGTTACTTTTTTGCTAGGAACTGAACAAACTGAGGAAAGCTGCCCTTACCCTCGGCTTCCCGGAGTTACTCGACAGCCTAGCCTCTCTTCTTGAACGGGAAAGTCAGGCACTGCGCGGATCCATGCATCCCGAGTGCGCAGTGCAGCTAACGCACGCAGTCCAGCAGCTGCGACTACCCGTTGGCAAAGACCCAAGGCATAGCATAGCAGCCATCAGGACGAAGTTCGGAATGGACGAATAGAACCAGTGTATTGGTGTCAAGAAAGATCTTCTCTGCCGAGCAGAAGATGGGTGAACTTTCGTGTGATATGGACCGTAGTTCATAGCGTGTCGGAATTTCTCAACTAGACCCGCATAACGGGAAATCGAGATGCAGGATCGGCCTACGCCGACTGCTAACTTTCGTCGGAAAACTTGGCGGTAACCCATCTCAAGAGCCTTTAAAACTCATTGGGGTTTTGTCGTCGCTGCTGTAGTAAATCCCACGCCAAGCCATTCTAGCGATTCCAGGGTAAGACCGCGTTCAGAACCACGGTTGTAGCGTTTCAGCTTTTTCCGCTCAGACAGTATATAGCGAGCTAAGAGGATGACTCGAACGTACCAGATGAGTTATTGACAGCATTCACAGCCATAGGTTTAAACCCTAGATCCTGGCATTGTCAGTAGTGAGTTTGACGTGTATGTGAGAAGAAAAAGGGGAGATTACGCCCGTGAATACAAGAAGGCCTTTCAAACGAGAACACACTCATAAGGCTTTTCGTGAAAATAACTGACTACAGTCCGAACGGGCTAACCAGTCGGCCTTATTGAACCTATTGAGGGACATGGGAGGTCTTTACTTGCTAACGGTATTCCCCAATATGTTCCTAAAGAACACTGCCTAGGCCTTTGGTGTAACCGAGAGTGAAAGGTGTTGATAGTGGGGTCCATGCCGTGCCGGGATAGCTTACGTTTGACAAGAAGTTTGTTTCGCCGACACACTTATCCCTCTTTCGAACGAGAAGCAGCTGCTCCCGTTTCTGTCGTGCCTGAGCTCAGACGAATAGGGCTTTAGGAAAACAACAGCAAAACACAAATCGGGTGTATTTCGTGGCGGACACTCGTCCGTTTCCGGGCAGAATGTGGCAGAGCTTTGTCTAGGAAGTATAGTGATGCTCCCCTCCCCTCCAGATAATATTTCCTATGTTTCTTCCGCTTTATTTGTCTCCGCGTTTCTTCGGAATTTAGCACCTTTAGATTGCGGTGCTAATGAAATAAATGTTTTCTTGCGGAATATGATATGATATATTGGCTTAAAGCCCGAGGATCATCGCATACATAACAACAAACAAAACAAATAGAAAAAGAAAAACGGAATAAAGTAAGAATTAAGATAGAGTCGTCGGCGGGAAGCGCAGCGAGTAACACTGAAGTGTAGTAGTTAGTGCCGTGAATAGTGCTTGTTAGGACCGGCGAAGAAGGAGTCACAGGAGACGTTCATCAACTAAGAACAGTGGGAAGATTTCCCAAGTTCCTAGCCTCACCTGTTTTCTTGTAAATTACTTAAAAGCAGGTGAGGCGAAGAACTTTCTTAGTTGATGAGTGAAGCCTGATTCAAGTAATTTACAAGAGAACAAATGAGGCTAAGAACAGTGCGAAGAGAAGAGAGGTGCATCACTATAGAAGCTGTGTATTCTAGCCTGCAGTTGTCAGGTTTCTATAACTGAACAATAACTTAGTTCTGTAAACCTTAGTCCTGTTTTTGTATATCTTTGTAATAAAATCATCAGAACTAGCAGTATCTTTACAAGGAATAAAAACTGTTTTCTTCATTTTTCGAATAGTTCATTATCTAGTACGATCTAATTTACACATAAAATGGATACGCTTTAAACATTAAAAACATATCGGCTAAGAGGGGAACGATTCTGAAGGCTACATTACATGTATAAAGAAATCACAGATAACATTAACTCGTGGGATCTTCCACCTGGGCTGACCACTGCACTGGAATTTAATTAGAAGATCCTAACTTAAAAGCAGCTATTTCGACCAATTAGTTTTGAAACTCGAGGGTTCGTGACACCCATCCAGCTATATCAACCTGCTCCTCATCAGATCGTACGATCCAAGGGTGAACCTGGAAAACAAAATCTTTGGTTAGCTTTGTTTGGGTGAAGTAGTGGAGCTAGACACTGACGATTAATAATAATACTTAAAGCTCAATGGACACTTCTAATGCTTTACTTTGTATTAAATGCTTCACAAATAACCATTTCCGACTTCCTTTAGAAGGCGCTACGAAAATCAGCCGTTTTCTTGTTATCCCTTGTCTTTACCTCTCTGGCATTTCGGCGATCCAAACCTTAGGAGCTGGGATATCGTGGCAGGAAATTCAAAAACTCCCAGCAATACTTGACAGAAAAGGATATGTTTGAGATATCACCAAAGTCAAGCCGCAGATCCAGTTTACCTGATTGTTCTAGTGTTTCATCAGAAGTTCCATGGCTTAAAGTGCCTGTTAAAAGTTCTTCTTTGTGGAATAGTGTTGTGAAGCTTGATTAGCTTGCTTTATAAAGTGTACCAGAATATGCAATAAGCTTATAAAAAATAGCATAGCTAAAAAAAATCATTCAAAAACAAATAACCTATTCAAATCTGAATTATACAAGCTGATTTATGCATAAAATAAAGATCTACTAAGTATTATAAGAAACATCACTTTTACCTTTGTCCAAGCTAGTAAATCGAGCATGTACTGGCCCAAAAAATTACGCTTTGAAATATCACAGAAAGGAAACTGTTGAAAAAGCTGATGATCTGGGGGTAAGCATTGTTCCTAGGTTGATACAGAGTGGGATTGGGATAGTTTGATGTGCCCATTGAAATTTAAGTAAGTAAGTAAAATATTTATTACCCGTATTTTTCACTTAGAACAAAACAGAGTAAAGAAGGAAATAACGGAAAAGAAAAAGAAGAGAAATTTAAGGCACACCACAGATACAGACACAAGACATTTTACATAACAGTTACGCAATCAAGAACTATAAAAGTGTTTAAGCTTTGAATGCGAATTTTAAGGTATGAATGCGAATTCTTTCGCCCCTACAAATTTCTCAGGCCATCTTAACATTTTTCCATTGGTCGCAAATAACGGCTCTTAGGACAGTAGTTTTTTTTCCAAATATCCTAGACCCCCACTCATCCCGAACTCCAGCGATCGGCATATACACCGTAATTTCTCTTATCTTGTGCAGTAGCTGTTTGTTCTTTCTAGACTGCAACGTTCACGAAACCATGCTCGAATTCAAAGAAATCAATGTACCACATGCTCACGGGAACTGTAACAAACACTTAAGATTTTGGTGTACCGTTTCGGGAACATTTTCCCCTTAAAAACTCTCTACCGTTCAGATTTTTCTTCCATATTCCAAACATCCGTTTTCGTCAAGATGGATCCGGAAGTTGACGACAGGCCAAAAGGTCTGGAAGTTCATGGCATTATACACCCCACATTCCGGAATTCCATTTCAGATCGTCATCGATTGTTACCCCAAGCAATTTAACGGACTTGCACTGCCTGAATGACGATGGATGTTCAGCAGTTTCTCTTCTCAGTCTGCCAAACCGCATAACCGAAGACTTGCTATCATTGATTTGTATTTTCTTGCTTGACAATTGAGTTTTAAGGGAAGTGATGGAGTCTTGCACCGGATTTGAACTGTATTAAGTGTGAAAGAAAGCTCAGAAATAACGAGAAGGGAAAGATCATCTGCAAATGTGTACCTATGAAGGAAATCTTCAGCTTTAGCACCATTATTAACAGAACAAAGAAAAATCAGGGGACCCAACTTAGTACCTTGGGGGGTACCACAAGTTATTTTTTCAACTGCGGAGACGCAACCATTCAGTTTAACAACTTGGCTCCGGTCTGAGAGAAAACTAGCAATCATACATTGAGAAAATTGACCATTAGAGAAATGGCGTCCAAAGCAACCTCGTGATCCGGGAGATTGAAAGCTTTTTTTTTGGTCAACAAGGATTAGGTCAATAAACGAATCATCTTCCTCAAGCGTAATGCCATGAACCAGGCTAACCAAGTAATGTGAGGTGTTAATACCTCGCCTAAAACCAAACTGATTGGGGTCAAAATTGTCACATACTTCAGAAAAAAGACAATCATACTTGAAACTTTCTAGTAGCGTCGCGAAAAGGAGAAAAGGGAAGAGTGATTGTTATGAAGACTGAAGTGTTTAATGACAGTAGATTAATGACAGTAGCTATAATGGAAATTTGGAAGAGTTGGCTTGGATGTGCGGAAGCTCCTGACACCTACCTGCAAGGTTAAGCCTGGCTTTTAGCCGGATTTGTTCAAGTAATGGCAACAAGGACAACTATATTTTTCTTTAAAAATTTCGTGCTGTATAGCATTGGCTCTGTTTGGAGAAACAATAAATATTCCCAGAAGCTAAAGCTTAGAATTTATAATAGCAATGTCCTTTCCGTCCTTACGTATGGTTGTGAAACTTGGAGCATCACTGCGCAAATAGAAAGACGACTCCAGGCATTCGACAATAACTGCCTAAGATCTATTTTGAATATACATTGGACGAGAGTAAGAAACGACGAGATCTGTCGTATGACAATCATACCACAATCCTCGATGTCATTAGAAAGCGGCGATGGATGTATAGCAATGTCCTATAGCAGGATGTATATCAATATGGTGCTAATGGGTGATGGAAGGCTGCCACACGAAATATGGTGTTGGACACCCCCTGGCCTCCGCAAGTCAGGTAGACACGAAATGACCATTGGCAGGTCGTTAGAGAAGGTGGCGAAGCTGGCGAGGTCTTCGATGGAGAAGCTTTGGTCGATGGCTCAGGACAGGTCGTCATTGCGAACCACTGATGCTGCCTTTTTCGCCTCCAGGCGTAGGAGGACTAAGTAAGTCTAAGTAAGTCTTTTAGCATATTCCTTAACACAGGTGGCATAATGAACAACCCACGCAGCCCCTATTTTCCATTCACAGGCAGCATCGACAGAACTCGGTCAAATTATACCAGCCTTGCGAACTGGACACTGGACGTACAAAAAACTAGTCAAACCTGCTCGTATAGCGGCCGAGGTTAACAGATGGGAGGCCGTCTTGTGCCAATCAGTAATCGCCCTATTTCTCATGCGCAGTATGCTCCCAACGAGTGGTACAAATTATTTCTCACCATTAGTGACTTCAGATCCGCCCTTTCTTGCGGGTTTTTCTTCAGACACCTGTCGACAAAATCCTTGAACTCGTTCGAGAAAACGCCAGATGGCAGTCTCGGCGGTGGCTCGTTCACGATGTAGTCTAGAAGTTCGAAGATTGCCATTGGTCGCGGTCCGTTACCACCGTTCCCTGGGCCGCCCATGTAGTAGCCTAAAGAAGCGAAATATCATGACGCGAACTGCTAACAATACAGGAGTGTTGCATGAAGCTGCCCTTACTATGGCACCGCCCACCCCCCAATTGGCCATGGTACATGATCCTGCCACCTTGGATCATGAAGCTGCCACCCCAGAAAAATCATGCAAATTCCAAGAAAACAGCAAATTTTGTTATTTCAAAAGGTCAAGGAACCTCTCTGACCAAACAGCTGGCCTCTAACTTCACCATGTAGCAAAATACTATTTTTAGCAAAGTGGGCGACTTCATGATCACTTGGGTGCCTACATTCTTTCGTGTTCTCTAGCTTAGCCTTGAACAATTACAAGTAAACTATGGTACCAGCAGAAAGTGAAGGTTCTAAGCTTCCTTTCAGGATACTCCACTGAATTTTATCTCAACCTTTACTCTTTTTCCCTAACAGGGTGGGGAATGTGGTCCACCAGTCTCACGGCCGTTTTGAAAATCGAACACACCAGTCTCACTGTTTCGGACCACCAGTCTCATAAAAATGGCGCCGGGAACCACCAGTCTCGGAAACGAGACCAACAGTCTCAAATTCAGACCAACAGTCTCATCTAATTCCCAATTTTTTTAAAGTAAAAAAGTGTTTTCTTTGTGTTTCTCTGTCAGTCCCTTGAATTATGCGCTTGTGTCAGCACTACAGGTAGAGTGAAGCTTGGGCTTTCAACACATGTATTCATCTCTGCTATTGGCTTAGTACTTCTCAGTGAGTAGGGCTCTCAAAAAGCAAACAAATTTATTTTTTTGTTTTCTGTGTTGTTTAATAGAATTCTGCTACTCTGCCAACTACAACAGGTAAAGTGAAGCCTGGGCTTTCAAACGATATATGATTCACTGTTACTGGATTACCAAGTGTCACATTGGGTGGCTTTGAAAAAACTGTTTTGGTAAACAAATGTAATTTCTAGTCTGTCTATGCGATTTCTTGGAATTTTTCAACTTTGCGACCAGTTTTGGTAGATTTAAGCATGAGTTTTCAACAGATCCATGTCTCTCTGATACTGGCTTAGTCAGTTTGTTGCTGGGTTCCTATGGTAAACTCATTAGCTATTTTTTTTTAACTGCCCTGCTTGATACTGTTGAATGTTTTGTCGCCTCACTGTTCAGTTCACCTGACTGACTGGTCCGGTATTAGTTTGTTCCATTCTTTTTCCATGCTTAAAATACTATTCTGAGGCTGTCTCTACACAACTACAGCAAGCGGTCAAGTATCGCTCAATGGAACCTATTATCGCTCACCAGAGCTGCGTTTGATTTGCATTGACTGATAGCGTTCGATTTATCCAGTCGACTGAGATTTTGGACTAAAATTTGACTTTTGACGACCGAGAATAAATGGTCATTCGTTCCATGGTTAAGCGGTTAAGCTACAGTAAGCGGTCAAGTAACGCTCAATGTACCTATCATTGCTCACCAGAGCTGGGTTCGGTCCGCATTTCCTGTCGGCTGAAATCATCATTTCGCTGTTTCATTTGCTATTCTCAGTTGACTGATAGCGTTCAATTTATCCAGTCGACTGACAAGGTGACTTTTGACTTTTGACACTGACGAGTAAAGGTGACTTTTGACAACAGAGAACAAACGGTCATTTGTTCCATGGATAACCGGTTAAACTAAGCGGTCAAGTATCGCTCAATGGAACATTTTATCTCTCACTAGAGCTGCATTTGATTCTCGTTTCCAGTTAACTTAAATCGTCATTTTGCAGTTTTATTTCCTTTTCTCAGTTGACTGATAGGTTCTATTTATCCAGTCGACTGACATTGTCCACTAAAAGTTGACTTTGGACGACCGACAACAAATGGTCATTCGTTCCATGGATAACCGGTTAACCAACAGTAAGTGGTCAAGTATCGCTCAATGGAACATTTTATCGCTCACCAGAGCTGCGTTTGATTTGCATTTCCAGTTGACTGAAATAACCTTTTTGCTGTTTTATTTGCTATTCTCAGTTAACATTCAATTTTTCAGTCAACTCAGATTGTCTTTCTTGGGATTTTCTAACTTTACAACCAGTTTTGGTAGATTTAAGCATGGACTTTCCACAGATACGTGTATCTCTGATATTGGCTTAGTCAGTTTCTTGCTGGTGTCCTTTGATAAACTCATTAGCTATGTTTTTTTTAACTGACCTGCTAGACCCTGTTGAATCTTTTGTTGTCTCGCCATTCAGTTCACCTGACTGCCTGGTCCGGTACTAGTTCGTTCCATGCATTTTCCATGCTTAAAATACTATTTTGGGGCTGTCTCTACACAACTACAGTAAGCGGTCAGTAACACTCAATGGAACCTATTATCGCCCACCAGAGCTGCGTTTAATTCGCATTTCCAGTTGACTTAAGTTATCATTTTGCCGTTTTGTTTGCTATTCTCAGTTGACTAATAGCGTTCAATTTATCCAATCTATTGAGATTGTCCACTAAAAGTTGACTTTGGACGACTGACAACAAATGGTCATTGGTTCCACCGATGACCGGTTAACCAACAGTAAGCGGTCAAGTATTGCTCAATGGAACATTGTATCGCTCACCAGAGCTGCGTTTGATTTGCATTTCCAGTTGACTGAAATAATCTTTTTGCTGTTTTATTTGCTATTCTCAGTTAGCATTCAATTTATCCAGTCGACTCAGATTGTCAACAAAAAGTTGACTTTTGCCGATCGAGATAAAATGGTAATTCATTCCATGGTTAACCGGTTAGCCTACAGTAAGCAGTCAAGTATCGCTCAATGGAACCTATTAGCACTCACCAGAGCTGCATTCTAATCGCATGTCCAGCTAACTTTAATCATCATTTTACTCTGTTATTTGGTGTTCTCAGTTGATTCATATTGTTCGATTTAGCTCTTGGCAAGGGTGTGGAAACTCAAGAAGGTAAGGGAACATCACTAAAACAATATGACAAAGCGACCTAATCATGTTCTATAACATTTAGACAATTACTAAAATTACCCTTTGTTTGTCTCCTTGATGATGCTGTACGTAGCAGCTTCAATTTGAGGGTCTCATGAAGAGACCTCTTACGTGGACCAATCTATAGTACTTCAACCTACAAACAATAGTATATGTTCCTATAACAAGAGCAACATCTGTAGAGGAGATAGTACTTCAACAATTAGAAAAAGAGTGAGAGGAATATTCATGGAGGACTCGTAAAACATATGGTATGTGAAAAAAGTATCACCAAAAAGTTGACTTTTGACGTTCGAGATAAAATGGTAATTCCTTCCATGGTTAACCGGTTAACCTACAGTAAGCAGTTAAGTATCGCTCAATGGAACCTATTATCACTCACCAGAGCTGCATTCTATTCGGATTTCCAGCTAACTTAAATCATCATTTTACTGTTTTATTTGCTGTTCTCAGTTGATTCATATTGTTCGATTTAGCTCTTGGCAAGGGTGTGGAAACTCAAGAAGGTAAGGGAATATCACTAAATTAATATGACAAAGCGACCTAATCATGTTCTATAACATTTAGACAATTACTAAAATTACCCTTTGCTTGTCTCCTTGATGATGCTGTACCTAGCCGCTTCAATTTGAGGGTCTCATGAAGAGACCTCTTACGTGCACCCATCTATAGTACTTCAACAAACAAAACAATAGTATGTTTGTAACATACAATAGTACGTTCCTGTATCAAGAGCAACATCTGTAGAGGAGATCAACAATTAGGAAAAGAGTGAGAGGAATATTCATGGAGGACTAGTAAAGAACATATGGTATGTGAAAAAGAATCACCAAAAGTTAAAATTTGACGATCGAGATAAAATGGTAAATCATTGCATGGTTAACCGGTTAACCTACAGTAAGCCAGTCTAGCACACTAGCCCCATTTCAGGTACGGTGCTCAAACGTCTAGCACCATGCTTGGGTGCTAGACGTTCAAGCACTGTACCTTGGATTTCATGTATGGTGCATGGATTTCAGTATACAGTGCATACATCAAAAACACAGTTTCTGTCATCACAACTGAGCACCGGCTCGGACAGGGCTGAAATTACTACTATGAATTAGAGAAATCAAAGACAATCCTTTATATATTTTTCACAACCAAAACAAAGGGCTCTAATCATAATGGAGATGAAAAACCTAACAGCACCCTATCTATTTTCCATGTATTTTCCCTATTTATTCCCCAAGAGCCAATATTCTGGTTGGCTGCTAGGTAGAAAAGGCTGAGGCACAGGACACTTTGCATGCAAAACCCTTGACTATGTAGAAAAGGAAATGAGGTTTTTCACATCTGTCATCAGCTGAGCCCTTTTGTTTTTGTTGTGAAAAACATATAAAGGTTTGTCTTTGATTTCTCTAATTCATGGTAGTAATTTCAGCCCTGTCCGAGCTGGTGCTCATTTGTTATGACAGAAACTGTGTTTTTGATGTATGCATTGTATACTGAAATCCATGCACCATACATGAAATCCAAGGTACAGTGCTTGAACGTCTAGCACCCAGGCATGGTGCTAGACGTTTGAGCACCGTGCCTAAAAAGGGGCTAGTGTACTAGACTGCAGTAAGCAGTCAAGTATCGGTCAATGGAACCTATTATCACTCCCCAGAGCTGCATTCTATTCGCATTTCCAACTAACTTAAATCATCATTTTACTGTTTTATTTGCTGTTCTCAGTTGATCCATATTGTTCGATTTAGCTCTTGGCAAGGGTGTGGAAACTGGAGAAGGTAAGGGAACATCACTAAAACAATATGACAAAGCGACCTAATCATGTTCTATAACATTTAGACAATTACTAAAATTACCCTTTGCTTGTCTCCTTGATGATGCTGTACGTAGCCGCTTCAATTTGAAGGTCTCATGAAGAGACCTCTTACGTGCACCCATCTATAGTACTTCAACATACAAACAACAGTATGTTTGTAACATACAACAGTATGTTCCTATAACAAGAGCAACATCTGTAGAGGAGATAGTACTTCAACAATTAGAAAAAGAGTGAGAGGAATATTCATGGAGGACTAGTAAAGAACATATGGTATGTGAAAAAAGAATCACCAAAACCAACAAAACAAAAATTACCAGAGTGGGTGACTTTACGTTAGTTCACGTAGGTTAACTTGAACACTTTTAGCTAGGACTTCTATAGCCAGTGTAAAACATTAAGAATAAGCTTATTTTTTTTATTTTTTTTTACCATCATTGGGTAGGTAGCGTACTCTGTAGCACCAGATTTGTTAGAACATGAAAAAATGTTGGCCTCATGGCCGCAATTTAAGATGACCAGTAAAAGGTGCCCGGTGGGTTGGAATCCGCAATCTTTTTCTCAACCTACGCTTAACCTTGGAATGAATGACCAATTGTTCTCAGTTGTCAAAAGTCAACTTTTACTCGACAATCTCAGTCAACTGGATATATAGAATGCTGTCAGTCAACTGAGAATAGCAAATAAAACTGCAAAATGATGATTTAAGTTAACTGGAAATGCGAATTGAACACGGCTCTAGTGAGCGATAATAAGTTCCATTGAGCGTTACTTGACCGCTTACTGTACCTTAACCGGTTAACCATGGAATGAATGACCATTTGTTCTCGGTTGTCAAAAGTAAACTTTTAATCAACAATTTCAGTCGACTGGATATATCGAACGCTGTCAGTCAACTGAGAATAGCAAATAAAACAGGAAAAAGATGATTTAAGTCAACTGGAAAGGCAAATCGAACCCATCTCTGTTGGGCGATAACAAGTTCCATTGAGCGTTACTTGACCGCTTACTGTAGCTTAACCGGTTAACCATGGAACGAATGACCATTTCTTCTTGGTTGTCAAAAGTCAACTTTTCATCGACAACTTCAGTCGACTGGATAAATCGAACGCTGTCAGTCAACTGAGAATACCAAATAAAACTGCAAAGTGATGATTTGAGTCAACTGGAAATGCGAATCGAACGCATTTCTGGTGAGCGATAATAGGTTTCATTGAGTGTTACTTGACCGCTTACTGTAGTTTAACCGGTTAACCATGGAAGACCATTTCTTCTCGTTTGTCAAAAGTCAACTTTCAGTCGACAATCTCAATAGATTGGACAAATTGACCGCTATCAGTCAACTGGAAATGCGAATCAAATGCAGCTCTGGTGAGTGATAATAGGTTCCATTGAGTGTTACTTGACCGCTTACTGTAGTTGTGTAGAGACAGCCCCAGAATAGTATTTTAAGCATGGAAAATGCATGGAACGAACTAGTACCGGACCAGGCAGTCAGGTGAACTGAATAGTGAGACAACAAAACATTCAACAGGGTCAAGCAGGTCAGTTAAAAAAACACAACTAATGAGTTTATCAGAGGACACCAGCAAGAAACTGACTAAGCCAATATCAGAGATACGCATATCTGTGGAAAGTCCATGCTTAAATCTACCAAAACTGGTTGTAAAGTTAGAAAATCCCAAGAAATCGCAGAGACAAACCAGAAATTACATTTGCTCACCAAAACAATTTTTCAGAGCAACACAATATGACACTTGGTAATCCAGTAACAGTGAATAATATATCGTTTGAAAGCCCAGAGCTTCACTTTATCTGCAGTAGTTGGCAGAGTAGCAGAATTCTATTAAACAACACAGAAAACAAAAAAATAAATTTGTTTGCTTTTTCAGAGCCCTACTCACTGAGAAGTACCAAGCCAATAGCAAAGATAAATACATGTATGGAAAGCTCAAGCTTCACTCTACCTGTCATGCTGACACAAGCGCGTAATTCAAGGGACTGACAGAGAAAAACAAAGAAAACACTTTTTTACTCTAAAAAAATTGGAAATTAGATGAGACTGTTGGTCTGAATTTGAGACTGTTGGTCTCGTTTCCGAGACTGGTGGTTCCCGGCGCCATTTTTCTGAGACTGATGGTTCAAAACAGTGAGACTGGTGTGTTCCGCGAAAGAGACTGGTGGACCACATTCCCCACCCTGCCTAAGTCATTTCCCAAAAATAGGAGTTTAGGGTGGCGGCTTCACGCAGCACTCCTGTACGAGAATAAAATTAGTGATGCTGCCTAATACTTTGCATACGCTTACGGACCTAATATACGGCCGGAGGTTGCATGAAAACGAAACTTTCTGTGGTATCATAAGGGGGGATTCAATGAATATTCGACATACTTTATAACGTTTTATTTTTGTGTTGTTTGTAGATTCTTGAATACTTTTTTATAACGTTTTTGTAACATATTATGTCGTGTTATACGTGAACTGAACTGAACAAAACTTAATCCAGACAGTCGGGTCTTGGTAGTGTTCCGGTCTTCGCCAAAACCTGTAAGCAAGTTATTTTGTTCCTAGTCGACACATCGTTCCTTCCGGTCTCGGGCTAGATTCATACTGGATTATCAATACCGGTAGGAACCCCCTCAGTTCCTGACTCAACATATTCTTTACTATAGGTCAACGGATATATCCATGCTTGCTTCCCAGACTCCTAATTTTGACACATAAGATGCACGAGCTGAATGTTACCTATTTTCATTCAATCATGACCACAGACAAACGGATGAACAGTTTACCACGTCATTCCTCACTAAGTTTTTGATCGCAAATAGCTAAATCATCGTCCCAAGAACCAACAAGACCAAAGGTTTCGATGGGATCCCAAAAATTCAATATTTGATCCAGACAATTGGGTCTTTTCTTCGCCAGACTCCTTAAACATTTTTAGTATTAAAATTCAGAAACAGATTAAGGCAAAATAGCTAATCATCTGAGAAAACCAAGTTCAGATATGGATTGAGCATGTGTATTTACCCCTATAAGCCATATCTGTTCTGAACTACTTGTCCGGCGAAAAAAGAAAGCTCAAAAACGAACTTAGGAATCTTCTTTCCGCAATATTGAACATCTAATGAACTTCAAATAAAAATGTAACTTACAACAAATTTTCCAGCTCCAGCCGGATTCCGGTCGAACTTTGTGTCCGGGTAAAAAATGATTGTCATACACGGATTCAGCATCTCTTCGTAATCCTCATTCTCTTCTCAACCCTCAACAACTTTTAATAATTTTCCGGTTTTAGCCGGATTCCGGGCGAACTACTTGTCCGGGTAGAAAACTGTTTTCATAGAAGTGTTCAGCATGTTTCTTCCACCTAAATTGAACATCTAATCAACTCCAAATAAAACTTTTACTTTTAACAAACTTTCCGGTTTTGGCCGGATTCCGGGCGAACTACGTATCCAGCAAGAAAATTATTTTCACCGTCGAGTTCAGCATACCTTCCTACCCCTAAATCAAACTTCTAATCAACTTCAAATAAAACTTTTACTTTTAACAGACTTTCCGGTTTTGGCCGGATTCCGGGCGAACTACTTGTCCTATGACAAAATGGTTTTCACCATCGTGTTCAGCATGTCTTCTTACCCCATAATCGACTATCATATTATCTGTTTAAAAATATTCATTTGCCCCTTAATTTAAACCCCCTCCCCCACCCCTAAATGTAGGGCTACATAGCACATCTACGAACTTGACATTACTCTTGACATAAAGAATTCTCACACCAAGTTTCATCAAAATATCTCATTCCCTTCGAGAGTTATAGCGCGCGCAGACGGACGGACAACTTTTGTGATGTCATATGTATCCCTCCACTTACGTTTTGGGATCCCCAAAAAAACAATCGTCAATGAATCACGACGGAATATTTTCTAATCATATTAAATTTGCACCTTCGAGTTTCTTTCTGATTGTCCAGTGTTTTTTTTTATTTGTTAATTTGATGTTGGTGGTTGGTTGTGTTCCATCTTCTTTCCAGTTGGTGGTTGGTTGTGTTCCATCTTCTTTCCAGCTTGGTACTATCACGCCCATTTCCAGAAGTGGAAAGCGAAATTTATTTTTGTGGGATTCTTACCGGCCAATCACTCGTGGGTCAATATTCGGTAATTTGTTTGAACTTTGTATTAAACGTCTTTTTGAAAACCTTGATGTTGGTGAAAACCAAGTTGGGTTTAAGAAAGGTATGCGTTGTGAACATGCCCACGCTGCATTTTCAAAAATAATACTTGAATCTAGAAATAAGAATGAAACTTTATACGCTCTTTTAATTGACATAAAAGGAGCGTTAGAAAACTTATCTCACACTTCAGCAATCCTGGCTCTTCTGTCTAGGGGTATGCCACTCTCTATTTGTCGTATTTTGCGTTCGTGGTATAGCCGGATGTCGGTTAGGGTATCTTTGGGTTCTCTTCTGTTTTCTTCTTATTTGCCAGTGGGCAGAGAGGTGAGACAAGGTGGTATTTTATCTCCTTATATATTTAATGTTAGCCTAGCAGAGTGTCTCCGGTCAATCCGAATATCCCTGATTTCGGCTCTTCGAGATGTTTCTTACCTAGCTTATGCCGACGACATAATTTTACTGAGTAAATCAAAAGCTGCCTTGGAAAACAAACCTTGTGGGAAAACCAACCTTGTGGGAAAACGGCTGAGAATTTTAACCGTTTTGCCACTTCTCTGTCAGCAAAGGGTCTTTTCGTTAGTGCTGGTAAATGCCAGTTTTTGTTGTAAATAGCACCGTGGAAGGGAATGAATGTCTTGATTGCGGAATTGGGGTTATTTTTTCAGCATGTGATATAGTGACATACTTAGTGATCCATATGCATCGTCAGCTAAGGTTTCTCAGTCTATAATTGTCCCTCATATACAAGAAAGAATTCGCAAGGCATTTGGCCTCTTAATTCGTTTTCGATATAGGAAAGACATCCTCGGGTCATTGTTCACCGCTGTTGCTTTACCTCATGTTCTTTTTGCTGCAACAATCGTAGAAAATTTTCGAATTTCCGACATACCTGCTATCAAATTTCATATTTCAATTTTCCAAATTTCTCCTTGGGCTCCCCATTTCTTTCAGTAATTCGCAGTTGGTTTCCAATTTTAAAGTAAAAGACCCAGTTTTAATTTTGAGGGAAACGATGACTAACTTTTATAATAAAAAAATCTTCGGTAGACCTCCAAACCCACAACCTGTACCCATTTTTTAACAAGTGAATAATATAGTGCGTAAATAATTGTAACTTAGTTCTCGAAATCGTGTGTATTTTGTATAGTATTTATGTGTTAATGAATGGACCAGATGGTGTTGACAGTGGAACGCATGTGGAACAGAAAGGGGAAAAGATGTGTTAATCTAGTTTTAAGAAGCCATTTGAAAGATATTAATAACATTAAGATTCATAAAGAGGTATTTAATACGAAGGTACTGCCGGTTATGCATTACGCCTCCGAAGTGTGGGGGTTCCATAAGGCAGGTAAGTTGGAGCAGATACAGTTGAATTATTTTAAAAGATCATTATGACTGAGTAGTACGACAAATAGCTTAGTAGTTAGGGGGGACATAGGCTTAGGAAGTGTAAGATGTAGGCGTTTAGTGAGTATGGTTAGTTTTTGGGAAAAGATAATTAGTCTTCCACGTGTTAGAATGTTGAAAGCGGCATATCTGGAGTCCCTTAGAGATATAAGTAAGGAGTCATGGGCTTACCAAGTGAAGAAAATTTTAGATGAGTGTGGTGTTGGTGATAAGTGGAATGAGGGTATGGGTCATGAGTTGGAGTTAGGGACAGTAGCTAAAGAAGTAAAAAATAAACTTAGGGACCAGGAAATCCAGAGGTGGCAGGTTGACAGAGATAGTTCAAAATCGCTGAGGTTTTATACAGAGGCGAAAGAGACATGGGGTGAATGTGTTTATTTTAAAGCGGGTTTAGACAGGGAGGAACTGAAATTAATAATTAGTATGCGAGCTGATATTTTACCTCTGGGGGATAGGAGAAGGTACACGGGTAAGCCGATTGGGAGGATTGGTCCTTACTTCTGCCCCATGTGTGGAGATATGAATGAGTGCGTGCGACATATTATGTGTGAATGTAGGGAATTGAATGATTTAAGAAGAGAAATATTTGGAGTAAATGAGTGTGATCAGGAATGGATGGAGCGAATGCTGAAGAGTGAATGTTTTGTCACTATAAGGAAAGTGGGCAGATTCCTCAAGTTGGCTATGAATCACAGAGAATTTTTCTTGTAGATTTAAGTGTTTGTTATAGTTATGTTGTAGGTTATGTATTTTTCTTTTGTATTGCCATGGCCCTTGGGCTTTTAGTGTAATAAATATCATATCATATCATATCATATCATAGTTCTGTTTTATACATTATTTTGTACTCCTCAATTCTGAGGGAAATAAATGAATAAATAAATAATTCACGTTAATTTGTTGATGTTTTTTCTTCAGATCACTTTTTCACTCGGCCGTCGCGTCCTGCTGACGACTGTAATGTTTTAGAAAAATCATTAACGTACCAGCTCTAGGAGACCGGGCTGGAGCAGACATGTTTCCTGGATCTTCCATGAACTTAGATCCAAAAGCCGAAGCCAGCGTCAGTGGTTCAGGTGGTGGAATCGGATACATCCCAATCGCCATTTCAACTAACGAAAGGCCTAATGACCAGATATCACTCTGAACCGAGTAGTTCGTCCCCTGCAGTCGTTCCGGCTGCAAAGAAATTAAGTATTGATTAGAACTGTGCTAAAATGAAAACTTGCAGTAAGACCGACTAGAGAAAACTGGGCCACATTTCTCAACGGAATTACTAAGAAACCGTCGTGTAAAATAAAAAGGGTTACAATAATAGTTGCGTTTTTGCACATATCATGGTATCTCTGTGGTATCTGATACCACAGTAACTGGATCTACATTCTGTCGTTTTTGCAGTTACCGTGGTATCTGCTACCACGGTTGCTTTGCAAAAAGGACAATTAACGAATTTGCGCTTTTAGAAGTCATCCCAAAAGAAAAACTGATATCCACTCACATCACAAAGTGCCGAACTTCTTTCCCACCGATTTGACTAAGTCCTAGGCACTTGTGTTGGTCCCACGGTCCACGGTCCCACGGTCCCACGTGGTATCTGAACATAAGATACCACGATAACTGCGAAATCGCCCTTAATGAAAGGACTCATGAAAAACCCGCTGGCCTCTAAATAGGTTGTCGGAAATAATAATTACGAGACTCTTTTTCCCTGGTAGACTTTGTCCACCGGGTTGTACAGGGAATGGTAGTAGGAAGACTATCTTGCAAATGTACTTGGTGAAGGTCCAACCACTCACTATATAATCACGCCAATGTAGGGGGACTGTAGAGAAGCAGAGATGTTACATTCCGTTTACACATAATGTTTTGCGAGAGATCACGATCAATCAATCGTTCAAATTAATGAACCAAACATCTTAAGTCTAGAAGAGGTAAATAAGAAATACATGAACTCCGCACGTCTGATGTTGCTCATTCGAAACCCGGTGACGTACCCCAGAGCTATAAGCCGACTTGATCATTCTAGCTTATCGATTCTTAGTTGTACTGAATTTCGAAATTATGCGTAAGCCTCGGAGCCACTGGAATCTAAGCCACTGTGGAGATGTAATTCCGGAAAGTTTGTTTGTTTTGGCTTTTCCGTCCGCTTCAGGTCCGTTTCTTCCAGTCCCTGGCGTTCAACAGCCTGACGAGGACCCTTTCAAAGAAGGGCGGAAATAGCGCTGCCTAAGCATTGTAGCTGACTTATCTGTTTTTAGTCATTGTTTGAACGTATACTTTACCGTCAGCAAAGGCGATGAAGTTTAAAAACTCAGCAAGACCTAAGGACAACTTTCCAGTACAAAGTATCCACAGCCTACCCGGCGCGTTTACAGAGGCTGGATTTTCTGTCAACTTTCCGGCTGCATAAAGACCCGACTGAAACCCGGTACGTGTAACCGCCAGAATCTAAAAGCTGCAGGGATCAGTCTGAGAAACGTACACTTAGCGAGACTGGGGCAACGGTGTGCTGTACTTATGCAACAGTCTCCGTTCTCACCTCTCCTATTAGGAATCTGGATCCAAATATGCATGCCTTATAGAGTAGGGTCCTAGTTTTTTCTTATAACTTCTTCGCAATAGGCCGGGCACTTTAAGCTGCAGCTCCCCTTGGCTAGTATACCGTATCTACGACAAGGTAAGTTTCCCTACTGTATCCAGCTTACCACACGGAGAATGCTGTTAGAGAGAGCGGCTGGTACGGAAAACAGTACTCTCTATGGGATGGTGGTAAAGGAGGTTGCCAACCCCAAAGAACGACGACTCACCGACATGTAACTTCTTGTCCCGACGAAAGAATTAGCCATGGAATCGATCAGCTGACCTGAAACGCCGAAGTCGCATATCTTTATCTCTGCTCGTGTGTTCACCAAAATATTAGAAGGCTTCACATCTCGGTGCATGATTTTGTGTTTCTCACGCAGATAAACCAATCCTTTCAGCACCTATGAATAGAAAAATAAGTTTTGTGTCAGTTTAACAGTGCCAACTCAAGCGCATACGACACACAAGAAAAAAAATCCAAATTCGATTTATTAATATTAAAATTACAATTCATTTATTCCCAAAAAGTCTGATAATACAAAATGCACGGGATTGTCAAATTGACAATCCTGGGCACTAGTTATAAAACCTTTGGTCTTGTAACAAGACCAAAGATTTCGATGGGATGCCACAAACTTCAGACAACTGGGTCTTGTATATATCCGGTCTTCGCCAGACTCCTTTTTTACTATTAAAATTTACAAACAGATTTAATCATCTGAGAAAATCAAGTTTAGATATGGAATCAGTATGTGTGTTTATCCCTATATGTCATATCTACTTGACGAAATTTATCAAAACTTCCCGACTTGCTTCTGCCAAATTTCCGGTTCCGACCGGATTCCGGGCCAACTACTTGTCTGGCAAAAAACTAAAGCTCAAAAACGGATTCATGTCTCCTTACACCTAAATCATAACTCTAATCAACTTCAGATACAAACTTTTAACAAATTTTCATGTTTTGGTCGGATTTCGGGTCAACTATTTTTCCGGTGAGAAAGGAATTTTCATACACGGGTTCAGCAAGCCCTTTGCCACCACATGAAACCTATAATCAACTTAAGACAAAACTTTTACTTTTAACAAATTTTCTGGTGTCAACGGATTCTGGGCGAACGGATTCTGGGTAGAAAATGATTGCCATATACGGATTTAGTATGTCTTCTTACTTAACTACGTATCCGGCAAGAGAATGATTTTCATATAAGTGTTCAGCATGTCTTCGTACCCCTAAATCGAAATAAAACTTTAATTTTTGACAAATTTTACGGTTTTCCGGGTGAACTACTTTTCCCGCGAGAAATTAACCGTCATCATCGGGGGCACGCGTGCAAGCTTGCGAATTTCAAGATTCCCCAAGGACGTTCTTAAGTGGAGTTTTGGCAACAGAATTCTTCATCCTCGGAACAGCCTTACCGAAGATGCGGTTAATGCTGAATCGATCAATAGTTTCAAGTGCATTGTTGATGGGATTTTTAACTCTGATCAGTTCGACTACTCAAAATTTCTTAAGAGTTATTTAGAGGCGAACGCCTTTTCTCTTGCTTTGTCTTATTATTATTATTATATACGCGATCAGCATGTCTTCTTACCCCTAAGTCGACTATCTCATTCGACTTTTAAAAAATATTTTGTTTGCCCCTTAATTTGAACCCCTCGCCACCGCTAAATGTAGGGCTACAGAGCCCATCTACGAACTCGGCCTGTCCCTTGACCCAAAGAATCCTCACACCAAGTTTCGTCAAAATGTATAATTACCTTCGAGAGTTATGGTGCTGACAGACGAATGGGCAGACGGACAACAGTCATAGGTATCCCTCTACTTATGTTTTGGGATCCCAAAAATCGTAACCCATCACCAAATTTGATTAGTCCAGACATAATATTAAAACATGACAAGCAAAAACAGCACACTCTCGGTCACAACGCTCCCTCCACACAAACAGTCTTAGCCGTTTGTTTGAAGTGTCAACGTTTACTTTCGTCCAAACTGTACCCACATATGTTTAGTGGAGCTGACAGGGAAGGAACCAAAAGTAAGTGGGGCCTCCACTGTCAAACGTAAGGCCGTCGTGACTGTGTTCGTCCAGACCCGGCGTGCTCTCATTGGCTGAAAATAGCCAAAAACGGCAGTTATGACAGTTTACGATTCCCAGTGGAGAAGAAAGTTACTACGAGTGACATAAGCATGATATAACCTTAGTAATTATTTTCTCAGAGCGTAGTAGCTTGGGTTATGCCACTTTTAAAGGTAATGTACAAAACTCAAATCAGTTTCGGTCTTCCCTCTTACACGTTAGACCCCGATGAACAAGAGCTAGAAGCTCATATGGCACTTGCAAGGGACCAAGGATGAAATACAGAATTTACCTTTTCGTGGGTTAGTTCTGACCATTTGTACGCAAAAACCTTGAGGTAAGAAAGACCATGGACTTGGAAAACACGAGAATGTATCGTTTGGTAAAAAGTATTTTATTTCAGAGCTTGGCTGTAATGATGCGCACTTTAAAGGCGCTAGAAATTCATCTGTAAGCAAAACCCTAGAGGCAGAACGATAAAAGGCCCTTGAGGATCATTGATATAAATATTCTTTGAGCCCAAGCTGACTTTGAAACATTTATTCCAGCAATGTTTTCAACGGATACGTCAGCTAAGATTCTTCATAAGCGATATTTCGGCCCTTCTTGGCAAGGGTCCTCGTCAGGCTTTCAGTCCTCTTGTTCAACTTCGGGGAAAGAAACAAACATGTCGTTTTGTCAAAAGTATTTTTCGTTTCGTTCTAGCACATCTAGAAGTACCCTAACTCTCAAAAGTGGGATAGATCGCCCTACCGACCGACAGACAGAATTGCGATCGATATATAGCACTTGAGCCAGAGGCTGCAAGTGCCATACAAACTGTCAAACAGGACGAAGAAAAACCTTAAAGCACCCCTCGTACTATTTACTATTAATGTTTTAAGAATCAAATCTATTTGAATATTGTGAAACTAGGCTCGGCAAAACTCGGCAAAATAGAGATAATCGGTTTTATGCATCAATAGCACGACACGCGAACAATCGTCGAGAGCATGATGCGCATGGGAAATAGTGAATCCTGGGAACGTGCAAAGATTAGTGACTCTCCAGGTTAAGAATAATGAATGTAAATACGGAAGAAGGTTGCACTGGCATTAAAGGTACGACGGGTCCTTTAAGAAAAAAATAACTATGTAAAGGTTTGTGCAGCTACACAAGCTTTTCTTGATTATCTGTTCCTTAAGAACGGGCCGGAAACACTGAAAGATAATTATACTCACGGCACTCGTAATTTTCCCAAGGATCTGTTCTGGTATCCTGCCCACTCGCTTCAGTATCAAATCCAGGGATCCCCCATCCATGTACTCCATGCATATACTGATCTCACCCTCACTGAAAAACGACAGTTAGTTAATCTCACTTTCCCACAACAAATTTGTCTTCTCGCTATGGTGAGACTCCTACTAGTCAAACTGAAGCTCAATATTACATTATATATCAATATTCTATCGTTTTGCTAAATATATATTACGCCTCCCTCATTGGACCAAAAAATTTCCAGTCCTTTTCAAATTAGTGATCCACTAACAGCAGTAGAGAAACAAATAGAAGTTTATTCTCTTTCGTGTTTTCCTTTCTTCTTCTCTTTTGTCCTTATTATTGGGATCCCAAAACGTAAGTGGAGGGATACCTATGACATCGCAAAAGTTGTCCGTCCGTCCGTCCGTCCGTCTGTAAGCACGATAACTCTCAAAGGGAATGAGATATTTTGATGAAACTTGGTATGAGGATTGTTTGGGTCAAGGGTAAGGTCGAGTTCGTAGATGGGCTCTGTAGCCCTATATTTGGGGGTGGGGGAGGGGTTCAATTTAAGGGACAAACAAAATATCTTCAACAGCTAATGTGATAGTCGATTATGGGGTAAGAAGACATGCTGAGCAAGATGGTGACAATCATTTTCTCGCCGGACAAGTAGTTCGTCCGGAATCCGGCAAAAACCGGAAAGTTTGTTAAAAGTAAAAGTTTTATTTGAAGTTGATTAAATGTTTGATTGAGGGGTAAGAAGACATGCTGAGCACGATGGTGAAAACCATTTTCTCACTGGACGAGTAGTTCGTCCGGAATCCGGCAAAAACCGGAAAGTTGGTTAAAAGTAAAAGTTTCATTTGAAGTTGATTAAACGTTTGATTTAGGGGTAAGAAGACATGCTGAGCATGATGGTGAAAATCATTTTGTCGCCGGACAAGCAGTTCGTCCGGAATCCGGCCAAAACCGGAAAGTTGGTTAAAAGTACAGTTTCATTTGAAGTTGATTAAATGTTTGATTTATGGGTAAGAAGACATGCTGAACCCGATGGTGAAAAACCATTTTCTCCCCGGACTAGTTCGCCTGTAATCCGGCCAAAACCGGAAAATATGTTAAAAGTAAAAGCTTTATCTGAAGTTGATTAGATGATATGTTTAGGGGTAAGAAGAGACGCTGAGTCTGTATATAATGATCATTTTTTACCAGGACATATAATTAGTCCGGAATCCGGTTGTACCCGCATTTTTTTTAAGTCAAAATTTTATTTAAGATTGATTAGATTTCTTTATAGGGATAAGGAGATACGCCGGCTTCGTTTCTGAATTTTTCTTTTTTTGCTGGACTAGTAGTTCGCTCGGAATTCGGGCGAAACCGCAAATTTGGCAGTAGTAAAGCAGGAAGTTTCGGTCAATATCGTCAAATAGATATGGCTTATAGAGGTATATAGGTAGATAGAATATCTGAGCTCGGTTTTCTCTGAGGATTAGCCTGGCGAAGACAAGACCGAATTGTCTGGATCAAATCTTAGATTTTTGGGATCCCATCGACACCTTTGGTCTTGTTTACTCCGTCTTCATGCCTTGTGTTTATTTTGACGGGTCATAAATAAAATCATCATTCTTATTTCACTGTACTTTCTGCTCTGTAACCCATCAAAAATGAAATACCGTCTGACACAGCAATAACGCATCCTTTGTAACTCGGGAAGTTTTGGTAGATTTTGCGTTAGCGTTGTATATGTCAAATCAGTATCCAACAAAAGCTGGGTGACGTCTGAATGAATCTATTCAATACAATCTTTCTCTGCTCTAACTGGAAACCTGGTATCATGGGTAAAAGCCAGAGTAACAACAGTGGATGAACCAACAGATACGGCCACTGATACTTAAAGCTTCACTGAAGAGCCCATCGAATCCGACTTTCTTACATAAGCATACCGTTGCTGCTTTCCAATTCAGATTCTCCAAATGGAAAAATGATCCGCTCCCACGCACTAACTCTCCCACTATTCCCGCACTTTGTAAACACTACCTGTTACGCGCAATGTTGATTAACCTCGCAACCATCGTAGTATCTGATTGGTTTTCGCAACCGAATCAATCATAAAGGACCCGAGAGGCGGGGCTTAATTAAAAAAAAATATCTTCTTACGAAGGCTAAAGGGCAACAAAATGAAAACAATAAAAGCAGGTTTCAGTTCCAGTTTAAAAATGGCCTGCCAAGATCCCACTAAAGAAAGAGGAAACTGCAGATACGAAGATTTCAGCCATTGCCAATAAACAAACAACCGATCTCATCCCGTCTTGAAAGTGTTTCGTCAAACAAAGATGCAGAAACCGAAAATGCCGACACTTTAGTGTCATGCCAGAAATAAATAATTGAAGCTTCTACCGACTACAAATAACCTATTCGGGGAAATTACTTTTAAATACCACTGTATGGAATAAACTAGTCCTGAGTTTTAATTTTTTCACGGCTGGTGTCTTTGCTGATCGATTGCGGCGATGACACCGTATTTACCGTAATTATCTGGATCAAATATTAGATTTTTGGGATCCCCATCGACACCTTTGTTCTTGTTGCACTTTGCGGTTATAATGTGGGAGGTCGGGTCGGGGAAACGACTTTTTCCAAGTTAATCTGGTCGGGTCTCTGATACACATGCCAAGTTTCATCATATTTATCCACGGCATCAACCGTATTCATCCTCGCCTGAAACTTGTTTCGATTAGGCCTTTTCGGAAAGTTCATATGATATGATATTTATTTGTCTTCAAAGCCCAAAGGCCGTAACAAACACACATAAATAACAACATGTAAATACAAAAACAAACGGTCACACTACTACACTAAACCCCACTCAAACACTTCTCCCTGTGGAGACTGGCCACTCTGAGGAACCTCGCCAGGTTTCTTATAATAAGAAAATCCCTACTCCGCATATGCACACATAAAACACTTTAAAAAATAACATGTAGTGTCCCTACCTGTAAAATGCTCCGAAAAAACCAACGATAAAAGGTGAGTTGCACTCGTGAAGAACCTTCAACTCCCGAAGAATCTGCTTCTTGATTGCTGGCTTGACTTCCAAATGGATAAGCTAAGGCAAAAAGAAAAATGTACATCTTTCTCTGGATCCTTCTTAGCACAACACACAAAGAATTAACCAGGAACGTGAAGCAAACGTAGAGATCTAGGCCACAATCCAAATTCCTGAACGGACAGTCATAAAGTGATCGAGCTCCCTACCCTAGCATCAGTGCCACAAGCCTAGAACAGTGGTTCCCAACCTTTTTCGTACCGCGTACCCCTAATCAAGGTTCGAAAAGATTGCGTACCCCCTTTTTCAGAACGTGAAAAAGACGATGGTTATTATCATAAATGATAAGGCATACATACATGTTTAAAACTATACATAAATCAAGAAGACAATCACTAGAGGCTGCTTTGTGGCAAAAATTTTGTCAAATCTCGGCTCGACCTCATTAGCGGTATATAGTTCCCAGTCACCCTGTTTCTGTGTTTGGTTTTCATATTCTCTGTGCTTTCATCAAGCTGCATCGCAAACTGTTTCATTAGCTTAATTCGCAACCTGAATGACAATATCACTTACAATGTCTTCGATTCTACTTGAAACAATATTGTTTGACACAGGAACAGATTTTACGGCAGTAGGCTGGCTGTTTCCGAATCAACATTATTTCACTGATTTTCCCCAGGGCATGGAATCAGAGGAGTCATGGAGGGGTTGACAACACTTGCCCCCCCCCCCAAACAAAAAATAAAGGTCTGCCAGACGATTAAAAAGAAAAGAGTCTGCGCGAAGCGCCGCGATTTTTCGTAAAAGCAGTTTAAAAAAAATCAGTAAAAATGACTCGTTGGTCAGTAACAAATACCTTGCTAATCAAGACACATTTTGGCTGGTGATGCCTCTGCTGGTAATATCAGGCTTTCGGCAATCAAAAATCAGTGAGGCGAGATTTTGAAGCTACACACTAAATCAATTTTGGTTCCTTCGCGTACCCGTTGCAAGGGTCTCGCGTACCCCTTGGAGTACGCGTGCCACCGGTTGGGAAACACTGGCCTAGACGAATTCTTCAGCCGCTTACAGAAAACTGTGTCACAATTGGACTTTTATTTTATTTAAAATTAGAGTTGCACCTCCAATTATGATGGCCCATCGACTTTGCATATGCTTTTTAATTTAGCCTAACTTCAAACGACTGACGGTTTTTCTTTCGTGTGATTTCTATGCCATAGTGATCGCATTCTGGTACTTAGTCCCCCCCCCCCCCCAACGAAAACAGCTGAAACCTTGGTGATGTTACAGCCTAGCACGTGGTATCTGCAAAATCACTGAAAGTCCTGTACCCACCATAGCAGAGGCGCCATTACGGGGAGGGGGGGGGGTATGCTCCCCTGGATTTCAAAATCTTTTTATTCGGCGATTTTTTTGCCGCTAAACAGGAGCAACTACTTTACTTTAATGTATGTAAGTACATAAGTAATTTTATTCTTCGACAGCTGCTTTAAATATCCACCAAAAAGAGTAATTAAATTTTGAATTAGTGTAATAAACCTGGGATTTTGACCCAAAATTGGGATTCCGGCTAAAACAAAAAAAGGCGACCCCCCCCCCCACACTGACTATAAAAAACTCAATACCAAACTCCCAAGCAACAGTCCTAATCAGATTTTCTAATTCCTATATATTTGCATTCGGGTGTGGACCCCTAGACACCATCAAGAGGCTACTGAAATGGCGCCACTGCACTCTACTTTACTTTAATGTATATTAAGTATATATGCTTTAAATATAAACTGGAATTTGTGTGATAAACCTCGGATCGGGGCCCAAAAATGATATCTTACCCTCCCAAGATTTACTGAAATGGCGCCACTACACCATTGGGCAAGATTTGTTTCTGCTCTAAAATTCCGCAAAAAGAGTTGCGCTTTAACTTTGGTAATTAGTTGAAGGGAGTAAAGCGTTCTATAGATGTGGCTCTACAAGCGAATCTTAGTTTGCACAAAAGCCGATAGATCTAAGCCATTTTCAAACCAAAATAATAACAATGCAAACCAATTCTGATAAACAAATTTCAATTCTGGCAGATTTACTGACCTTTCTCGCCATGACAAGGCCAGTAGGCTTGTGTCTGACTTTTGTGACAACACCTCCATTTCCTGTGCCAAGCTCGCCAAGCTTTTCAAAGTCTTCTTCTGAGAGATCCCCAAGGGTCTGTTTTTGTATTAGGAATGACTGCAGCCGCTGCCTTTGGACATCATCAAGCTCAAGCTCTTTCAGGCAGTTCTGTATTGTCTCAAGGGCAACTGAGCTAAAAGAAAAAATATACTTCAAAATACCTCTAAACTAAACTTTAACTGAAAAGCCAGCGTATTCCTGTACGTCATTCCTCTTGTCAATTATGCAAAATTCTTTTGGAAGACCTATAAGTATAACCTGCTGTAAAACTCACCATGAATCACTAAGAAATTCAGAATTTACTTCTATGTACAATTTACTTTGTTTAATTAAACTATTCTTTTGTTTCGGGATGTCTGGCGATCGAGGTTGTGTTTTGGCTATCAAGCTCACATACAGATTAACAGCATTCAAAAGCTTGTCGCAGAGCAGAGGATCTGTTGAGACTTTGATCTAGACTTGCTTGAGTGCGAAAGGCTGTGTTCAACGAACGGCGTTTGACTGCCAAGAATAAGGAGTTTTCTTTGTTCAGTTGAACCTCCATTTTATTCGTCATTCCTGACTGAGGACTGACTCAACCGGGACAAGCTGGAAAGTCAGTTTCAACATCTCTGAGCCTCGTTTTTGTTGCATGCTGCAGGTCACTTCTCGTCCGATTCCGGACTGATTCTTTCTACATCCGTTTTTGCACTGCAGTGCTTCCGAGGAAGATGGCAGAGCTTCTCGAGAATCACGGACTTGCTCCCCCGACCAAGTCCGTGCTTCCCTGCAAGGTGCTGCAGCGCTGCCGCTTCAACCAAGAAGAAAGTGAATCCTAAAATGCATACTGTGCAAAATCAAAGAAGTGCTGCAGCAGCGATGCGGCAGCGCTATTGCAACAAAAACGAGGCTCTGTTCAATAATTAGGCGCGAATTTTCAAAATTCTAGACAAAACAAATTAAAGTTCTATATGAAGTTTACAAATAGTGGGCCTGTTATGCTAAAATCCGTTTTTGTACTTTATTATAGCAGCTGTTGCAAATATTAAGTTAGTTCGACTATTAACATTTTCATATCAACTTCATTTGTGAAAAGACTTTTACAGAATGTGCCAAAGAAGACACTAATATGAAAAATATTTAAACAGCGTTCTTCGTACCGGCAACAACGAAAACTGAAAACAAACGCCACTACTGAATAGTGAGTGTGTTTTTGGGATTCTGTTTAATTGAAATAAAAAAAGAGAGACATTTTCTTTCATTCTTCCTCATGGACCTGCTTAACAAGACTGCACAACACTCCGGGTCCCAGTTGGTCTTTCGGGTAAAAACGAATAGTAGCTTTCAGCTCATGTTTCTTTACCTGCAATGAATAGGTCACTAGTCAATGATACTTCAACGTTGTCTGTCAATTTTCCCATGTGAGCGACGAAGATTTGGCAAAAGATCTGCTAAACCCCGCAAGCCCCTCTGCTTTCTCAAACTTCCCCATCCTGGAAAAGACCGGGGCAGAAAAAAAGGTTCGAGAAGCCATTTTTGGAGGCAAAAGATCTTCATGACCAAGTTTTGGGAATCTAAAGAAACCTAAAATATGATGAAAACACCAGTCCCCAGCCTCCCACAACCAGCCACTCCCTTCTTCCCACACCTCCGTCTGCCCCGGGAGTCATCCATTAGCTGTATGAACTAGGAACCCAAAAACTCTGTCACTCAGTTTTTGGAAGTGCAGCAGCAAAATCTTTGTTTACAAAACACCTTGATGAAAAATTAGGCTAGTAATATTAATAATTATATCAGTAAGTAATTATCAGACATTCAACTGTGATGACCTTGTGCTGCTAGTCGTTCCAGGAACTGTACACTCTAAAAGATTTTCTGTATAAAGATTAAAGTTAAACTGCAGTATTTGCTACTCGAATTATAATTTTCTCTATGCAGATAAGATTAATACCAAATAGAGATAAGATGAATCCAAGTAGCAAATACTGCAGTTAAGTTTAATCTTTATACAGAGAAACTTTTTACAGTTTATGTAGCATCGGTAATGAGGCAGTAAACCCGGCGCTGATCGATAATCTGCTGATTTTCCATCCCCATGCAAACGGCGAAGTGCCGTTGCTCTAGATTGTTGCTATTTTGCTGCTGAAATCCGAAATCCCCGCTTTTCGTAAAATAAATAACTATCGAAGTTGAACACTTTCAGTTTCGCACATTAATTGAAAAATCTTGTGTGAAATTTTCAAGTGCGTCTGGATTTGGCAATGCTAAAGGCAGACAAGGCTAGCAGCTGCAAAATAGCTTTTCCCGCGTTCTATTCCCCGGAATGTCACTGACATTTTACGAACATTCAAACAGCTTATAATTCTGTCATTTTTGCCATTTATTTCAATCTAGCACGACCTGGCTCTGAAAAGTCAAGATAAAATGGAAAAAAGGAATCCCCATTTTTTTGTGCTTGGAGTTTAAATAAGAACACTACTTTTTCAATTTCCCGCCAACAATTCAATCCTTTTTGGCGAGAAGCGCTTCGAACGACCTGACACTTAAGAATTGCCGATAGGTGACTCTGACGTGATTGGCTGGCCCATTGTAATGTATTTAGAGCCAGTTCGGCGCTGCATTCCATGAAACTTGAAGAGTGGCTTCTACTGAAATCAAAGCTCTTCGATTTGAATACAGATTTTGTTTTGGAAGATTTTGCTTTTGTTAAGTAGATAAATAAGGCTTATTTTGGCAGTCTTAATTTGAAGTACGAAGCTTTCCGCGATTTTTAATTAAATATTAATCATTTTTCAAGGGTAAGCCTATCCAGCGTTTGGCATAGGGTCTCCAGCTTTTGGCATAGGCTATGCTAAGCCTTGGGCATATCCGTTTGGCATAGGGTATCCTAAAATGAGGGATTTGTGGTAGACTGCACTATTGCCATCTAAAAATCAGCAGCACAAACCACCAGAATTGTCAAAACCGAAATGAAGCTGCCCCAGTTAAAGAGTGACTGCCCGCAATTATCTGAGCACAAAAAGGACCGCCCGTGAATATAGTTATGGGCGGAATATGCGAAAATCAAGTGGAGCATTCTTGTATGGCAGCAGTAGTGTCAAGAAACGGCAAAAAGAAGCATGATTTTCAAACAAATTTTTTAATACACAAACAAGATCTTTGAGTTGAGTGGTTTAGTTTTTAAGGTGATTCAAAGCTAAGTGAGGAGTTAACTGCCCAACTACCTTCGCTCGTACCCTACTGTACTGTATTCTACCGGACTCCAACCTCGTATTTTTACAACCTCGAACTTGAACTTCAAAGGTTAAGAGGACCTATCCAGTCCTAACAAGGTCCTAATTGTCAAGAAATAAACACTGGATGACCTAGGCCTAGGCCACCTAGGGTAAAATTAGGACTGTAGAGAAGTTTGCTTGTATAGTATTTTCAGGTTGGGTGCCCCTCCTGTACTGGAGAGGCTGATGTCAGTTACAGGAGATATGGGAAGGAATTTCTAAATATCTTACTCAATAGTTCCATTTCCACCTGATGATGGAGCCACAGAAGAAACAACACTGTTAAATGTTGCACCACTATGGAAGCTGCCAGCTGAAGGGGGCTTTATTGTTGTATCAGCCTGGAGACTAGACGCTTTTGAGTATTCTACAGGTGGACTCCCAGTACCACTACTATCTGCTTCTAAGGGAGGTAATGTTAAGTTAAATTTATTTTTAGACATTTTTTGTTTGTTTATTGTTTCACTGTTTTGCTGATACATACATAATTACAGAATATTGGACTTACTGCTTACGAACGAAAATAAAAGTGCATATGAAAATATACAAACGTAGAGAATTTAAAACAAAAGTAGCATTTTTCTATCGTCAATTAATTTGAACAATAATTAAAAAGAAATAAATTATTAGAAGCTAGTAAATGTGTATGACTTAACAAATATTACCGTTTTCTTCTTCGACTGGATTCCAGCAAAGGTTGACAATTTCTAAGGGAAAATTCCTTCTGAACGTCGAAAGAACTGACATTTGTATTAATTTCAGAAGTACGTTTTTCTGTAATTTTCAGCCTAAAACGCCCAATATAAAGTATAGTCTCATATATTTTTTTTCATCTGATATCTCTATGTCAAATGATTTTTTCTTACATCTGAAAGTCAGCCAAAAGGGATAGATTAAATATTACCTCATGGATTTTTGCTTGACAACGTAGCAGAACTACTATCAACCAAAAAGTAAACGTAATATTAAATTTTGTGAATTATCCTTTTGAATCCGTCCGTTAAGGTAGTGGAAGTTCACAACTGATTCACGGACATTCATTAAGTTTTTAGGCCAGTTGTTGACAGCCTTCGCCTTGTGTGACCGGTGGCTGTATGCCACACTATGTTTTTAGTCTTGTTTGTATGTTACCAGCCCTCCTGACTATCGCGTTTATCTAATAGTGCTCTCTCTCGTTTAGATGGGTAAGTACTCTCTGGAGCCAGACAACCCAGTCAAGTCATGTAAAGCCAGAGGCTCAAACCTCCGAGTTCATTTCAAGGTGAGTGATGCATCACTATATATGCCTCCTTTCAGAGAGACAGACTGTAGGCTTCGTAATTTGTGATAGCTACACCAATTCCCAGAGAAGTTGGGTTGCTGCCAAGACATTTCTGCCGGATTGCAGTCGATCTATTTTAATTTCACGCCATGCTTCCATTGCAAACTTCTTGGAAAATAAGCTTGAACAGAATCAGCTGGGCCTTAAAGAAATAATTTATTTGAAAATCATTTGTGTAGAACTCAATTTACTGACCGGGATGATAAGGCTTGTGATTGGATCTGTTGGCCTCTGCATAGGGTAGACATTAAAAGCACTACTGCTAAAAAGCACTACCAGCAGTAGTGTGAATTTGCCAATTTTCTGCAACGAAAAATGAATTGTTGGAAATTTAAAATTTGTTTTTCCTATAAATCAGCTGCTAAATATATTTCAGTTACACCAGTATTCAGGACCAAATCATTGATTTAATAAGGCCCACTGTAATACGTCCTAGCTAGCTTTTGTTATCACTAGTAATTGCATGTAAATTCAGGTGTAAAAGAAGTACATGAACTTTCCTAGAAAGAGTTTATTGATACCAAGGACTGAATATCCTTTTTTTTCTACACCAGGAAACAAAAAAAGCCTGTTCTTTGAACTTGAGTACCATATTCCCAGTTTCTCTAATAATTCTTGTGCGGCTGCTCCTAATGATAAGAACTAACACCCAGTTTCAATAAATATTACAAGGCAAAATGGTGGCTGTTATGCATTTGGCAAATATTCACTGTGTGACTTCATCATTCTATTTAAGGTGCCAAATTATGCAGTTTTTAACACATGCCAGCATGCTCCCAGAGTAATGAGTGTTTTTCCAATCGAGAATTGGGGTACTCAGCAGCAAGTTCGTGAGGTATTATTGAACCTAAATCAAAGCTAAAGTTCAGGAGAATCATGGTCCTTCTACCAAAAGTTGGAAAAATAAATGTCGTACTCAGTTTTAGCTTGCTACATTTGTCATATTTTTATTGAGTTCCTAGCCTACTGCCCAAGATAGGGTTTAGATTTCTTTTTTGTATGGTTTTTACAGGCTGTTGCTCGTTAGTTTTAATGCACTTCTCCACATTCTGTGACTAGGTTGTATGTTGTACCATGATCTTCCAGTGTATAAGTTGCAACTTCAGATAGGCAACAACCCCAAAATTTGTCATGTAGCATAAGTGCAAAACTAATTGATATTCCTTCAGCCCAAGTCAACTGCGAATCATGTTTGACGGTTCAAATAAGTCATCTACATTTCATTATCAGCTTTATTTCACCCCTTCTTGGCAAGTGTCCTCTTCAGTTCGGCTGGAAAATGAACTTCTTAATTTTCATTTTCCACCTTGAGCTTGAAGAAGAGCCTTGCCAAGAAGGGCCAAAATATAGCTCTGATAAAATGTTGCTGACTAGTTAACTGCAAAACTGATCTCTGTGTATTCCTAACAATCATGTAGAATAATATAATAATTCTTAACAGTCCCAAATCCAGGTCTAGTCAAATTATTTAAATCTGACTTTGAGGGATGTGAACTTCTAGTCCTGCAATTTTTCTTCCCTCTAGTGCACCACAGCAAGGAATTGACATTCAGTTGGGAATGGGGGACTAAGTATGAAAGTTTGAGATAATTTTAATTTAAATATTGCTAGATAGATCTTTTTGAAGTGAATGCTTCTTGTCAGATCTAATCTATCTCTTCTGTTCTTTGCCAAGCAACCATGAAATGAAGTTACAAAATAGAAATGGGAAACAAATCTTTTGTTCTCTGTATCTCTTGTGTTCTTTGTCTTTTGATAGAAGTCAACAAAACTGAAGTAGAATAGTTTTGCCAGAGCCCTGGTTTTCAGAATTAGAAGTCTAGGCTGACTAAATATTAGCTTGTGGAATTGTGATAGGTTATATTATGATGATTCACTTTGGCCTGAAATCCTGTGAAGGACCATATTGTTTCAAGACGGAACTGATAAAAACTGATGTTAATTAATTTAGTACCATTTTCTAATTAAGAAACTAATGGATCTGTTGTGTTTTAGAACACCAGGGAGGCAGCCACCGCAATCAGGAATATGCCCCTCCGCAGAGCTATGCGATTCCTCAAGAATGTTCTTGAAAAGCAGGAGTGTGTGCCCTTCAGGAGGTTCAAGGGTGGAGTTGGCAGATGTGCACAGGTAAGCGTGGATTTCTTCTGAAATTATATTATCTTCCTTCTACTCATCCTTTTACTTCAATGTCTAAATCAAGTCAGGAAGAGTGTTCGGGTAACTCAAACTCCATTTAAAGTTTTAAAGGTTAAGTGAAGGGTGTGTTATTCTAGTTTACTGTAATGGCACACATTTGCTGCATTCCCCGCAAAGAAAAAAAAAAAATCACCACTAATTTCAAATCGCAATGCTGTCTTGACTACCATTGCCAACCAAACATTGTTTCTCATTCTACTTTTTATTCCTCCTGCTGAACCAGTCATAAACGTTTAAAGAATCAGGGCTTAATTTTGAAAAAAGAAACATGGGAATATTAGATAGAGCTAGGGCATGGAATACATCTATGAAAAAGAATTGGCCAATTAGTTCTACTTAGTACTTCATAGAGTATGTGATGGAGACAGTTCAAAATTGTTTGTAAGTTAAATAGGCCATTTGCCACAAACTGTTCAGGATTGTCTTACCAGGGCTGCTGCAAAATCCCTAAATCAGGCTTAGGTCCCTTTTGATTTTTTCCTGACAAACATTAGCCTACTGATGAAACACTTACCAGTTGGGTGTTGAACCCGCACTTCTTTTTTCAAGAATCTAGTTCAAAAGAAATGGTAGTCTATTATTATAGTTGTGTAAAATGCAGTTTCAGCTGCAAAGAAGTGGGAAATTTGGAATCTTGGCAATGAAAAAGTGAATTTTTCCTTTAACTTTTCTTCTAGACACCTTCTTTGGGCAAGCAGATAATGTTAAAAGCTGAGTTATGGTCCAAAGTGGCCAAAGAAGTGTCACTTTCCTTGCATTTTTTCCCTTTTATACCATCTGTACTTTGGCGATTAAAACTACATAAAAATGCAAACATTTTGGGAGGGCATTGTCACACCCTGGCTTTGTCACTGAAAAAGAATATATGAAATTAATGCTTAAAAAATGCCGCCCAGATCTAAGAGCCATATTTTACAAGTGCTTTAAACCGTAATTTCTCTTATTCTAGCAACTAAAGTGCGAAAAGCGTTCTACCACTGTGCACTTCAGGTTTGATTAGTTATGAACTTGGTTCTCTTTAGGTCTCTTTTATCTTCGTATGTCCGTTTTTTTGTTTAGAATAGTACCCATTCTAAGCCTGTGGCGGCCCTGTCTTACCCAAAACAATGTTAAAATGATGCCATGAAGGTATTCCAATTCATTGCTGAGTAAATGTGAAGCAGACTCTTGAATTGGTCCATGTTCTGCTTAGGGAATATATTTAGGCTTAGCTAAACTTCGGTTATGCCTTGAAAAGTACTCCTTGTGGGAAGAAAAAATGTTGCTAGATTATGCACCATTTAGTATGATGATTTACATTGGCCTGATTTCAATGAAGGTCCATATTTGTTTCAAGACGGAACTGATAAATATTCCTGCCGTGTCTCTCAATCCTTTTGCCTATCCGTTTTTACTCACAGCGAACCGTTACATTTTAGGCCAAGCAGTGGGGCACCACCCAAGGTAGGTGGCCGAAGAAGTCCGCCGAATTTTTGCTCCAGCTCTTAAAGAACGCCGAATCCAACGCTGATTTCAAGGGACTCGATGTTGACCACCTCGTCGTTGACCATATCCAGGTTAACAGGGCCCCATACATGAGGAGAAGGACCTACAGAGCCCATGGTAGAATCAACCCATACATGAGCAGCCCCTGCCACATTGAGGTCATTCTCTCAGAGAAGGAAGACGTTGTCTCCAAGGCCAAGGATGAGGAGCAGACAAAGAAAAAGGTCTCAAAGAAAAAGCTCGCACGCCAGAAGCTCACCCAGCGAGCAGAATAAATTTTTGTTCTGAGAAAAAAGATTAAACACCTGTCTTTTTTCTCCCCGAATTTCTGTCCTGATGTGTCTTTGGGTCTTGGAATTTCAGTTGATTTGGATCCCAATTAATAATAATAATGATAATATATTGCTAAAAATCAGGCTACAGAGCCTCTACAAAATTCGCTTAAAACTGTTAAGTTTAAACATTTCTCCCTGAAACATTCTGTCGATAAGAGATCCGCTTTTGAAACTGGTCGACTTCCGTATTGCGAAAATCTTATGCACACGGACCAAGTCGAAAGGATTGACATTGTCTAGAATGTCCAACGGCTTGGGTTCAATCAATCAATTTTATTTTGAACCCTAATAGCACTAGGCTAACATGGGCCGGAAAAATAAACACTCATTGTTGTTTTGATATTTCGGTTTTGCATTGCTATGGCCTTACAGGGTATTGTTACCAACTGTTGAAGAAGACAAATCTTGCCGAATAAAACTCGTGATAGGAAATAACTGAAGTCTAATCCACCTTGTTCGTCGTCGACCATTTCTATTTCTCACCGAGTGAACCCGTGAAAGTATTGTGATAGTAGTGTTTTATTTGACGGCATGCCTAATTTGCCCGAGGGGTTCGATGAGATTGCAACTGTTTAGCGGCTTATGCAGGTTTTATAGAAACTAAATGAATCAACCTTCTCTAAGTTGAAGAACAAAATAAATTACTATTGCACAACATTTATATTCTGTTTTTATGTTAAACCTGACGAGCTTCTTCGGTCAATCGTCCTATTTCCATTCATCTGAAGAATCGACTGGACCTCGCCCGGGTTGCTCTCGGGTCACAACGCTAACATATACCGACCCGAGACCAGCCGGCCGAGGTGAGTATATGGGGAGAAGGAAGCCCGTTAGAACCCCTTGCTTCCTCTCCTTCCCACTTTTGATCACCGTCCCTGCGGCATTCAAAACCTTACCATCTTACCTTATGCCCATACCCAATGGGGCTAGACTGCCGCATATATATATTTTTTTTTTTTTTTTTGACCGGTAATGCCATCTTTAGCTGGTCAGAACGGGACTTCAATTGACCAGAAGATGGCGGAGAAATCGTGGTTTTTAGCTTGTTCACACGGGACAAAAATGAGAGCGCGTAAAGAGCGGCTGGTCTGTTCAGAAACGGACTCGACTGTTTGGGGTTGATGGGAGAATAAAAAGAAAAACCTAATTCCAAATATTCTTTTTGTTTGTAACACAAAAACATTAACGCAGATATCGTGTGAGTTTGTAAAAGTTAAATATACTTGACTTGTAGTCTTTAGACCAGAAAAAAGTCAGAAATCGAAAATTGGCTGATTCTGTCGCAAGGTGTACACCTGGTCTCTGCAATCAGGGCTATCCGTATCGCAGGTTATGTCTGTATTTCAGGGTTAAGAAAATATGCTGAATCAAGATCTGGACTTTGTTTTCTCACCGGAGAAGTACTTCGCACGGAATCCGGAGAAAACCGGAAACTTGGTCAATGTAAAAATGTATTCTGGAGTCGAAAACTTTGTCAACATATAGGGAAGTATATCTACTGAATCAATTTATGGGACTTAATTTCTTGCGCATTAGGAATTTCAAAATTTGTATGCCGTCAGGGCATTTCTGAGATATAAGCCAATGTTTTTTCAAGGGATACAGTTGTCGAAATACAAAATTATTGTACAGAGATATAACTTAGAGTTAATGGGGGGACAAAGGTCATAATCATGCATCCGAAGCAATCCTCCTTCATTCTCGTCGGAAATGCCATCTCTATCTGGATTCTTCTTTTTGGGATCCCAAAACGTAAGTGGAGGGATACCTATGACATCGCAAAAGTTGTCCGTCCGTCTGTAAGCACGATAACTCTCGAAGGGAATTAGATATTTTGATGAAACTTGGTGTGAGGGTTCGTTGGGTCGTCGGACCAGTCAGGTTCGTAGATGGGCTTTGTAGCTCTACATTTAGGGGTGGGGGAGGGGATTCAAATTAAGGGACAAACAAAATATTTTGAAACAGCTAATGTGATAGTCGATTATGGGGTAAGAAGACATGCTGAACACGATGGTGAAAACTATTTTGTCATTGGACAATTAGTTCGCCCGGAATCCGGCCAAAACCGGAAAGTTTGTTGAAAGTAAAAGTTTTCTTTGAAGATGATTAGATGTTCGATTTAGGGGTAGGAAGACATGCTGAAGACTATGGTGAAAATTATTTCATCGACGGACAAGTATTTCGCCCGGAATCCGGCCCAAACCGGAAAGTTTGTTGAAAGTAAAAGTTTTATTTGAAATTGATTAGATGTTCGATTTAGGGGTAGGAAGACGATGTTGAAAACTATTTTCTCGACGGACAAGTATTTCGCCCGGAATCCGGCCCAAACCGGAAAGTTTGTTGAAAGTAAAAGTTTTATTTGAAGTTGATTAGATGTTCGATTTAGAGGTAGGAAGACGATGGTGAAAACTATTTTCTCGACGGACAAGTACTTCGTCCGGAATCCGGCCCAAACCGGAAAGTTTGTCAAAATTAAAAGTTTTATTTGGAGTTGATTAGATGTTCGATTTAGGGCAAGAAGACATGCTAAACACTTGTGTGAAAACAATTTTCTACCCGGACATGTAGTTTGTCCGGAATCCGGCCAAAACCGGAAATCTGTTGGAAGTCAAAAGTTTTATTTCTAGTTGATTAGATAAGCGATTTAGGGGTAAGAAGAGATGCTGAGTCCTTGTATGACAATCATATTTTACCCGGACATATAGTTCGACCGGAATCCGGCCGGAATCGGAAAATTTGTTATAAGCTAAATTTCTATTTGAAGTTGATTAGATGTTCATTACTGGGGAAAGAAGATACCCTGAATTCGTCTTTGAGCTTTCTTTTTTCGCCGGACAAGTAGTTCTGGAGTTCGGCCGGAATCGGGAAATTGGCAGAAGGGGCAGGAAGTTTTCGTCAAAACAGATATGACCTATAGGGGTAAACACACATGCTGAATCCAAATCTGAAGTTGGTTTTCTCAGGTGATTAGCTATTTGGCCTTAATCTGTTTCTGAATTTTAATTGTAAAAATGTTCAAGGAGTCTGGCGAAGACTGGATCTGGCTAAGACAAGGCCCAGTTGTCTGGATCAGATATTGAATTTTTGGGATCCCATCGAAACCTTTGGTCTTGTTCTTCGTGTTTTTCAATGCACTCTGGACGGCAGATGTTGTAATCGGGAAAATTTCATGTTGTTTTAACCTCGGTGACAAGTAACTGTCAGTGTAGACTGAAAAGAAGGAATATACCTTTACGTTTTAGGCAGAAAACAATCTTGTATAGTGAGACATCCAGTCCAAACAAGAGAGGATGGTAGGTACCTCTGGAGTACATTTGTCTGAGCGAATGACGTTCTCCCAGGCTTCTTTTATTCAAAAGACCTAATTATGGGGCATCGGCTGCATTTAGGCGAGTCTTCCTTAGATATGATTTGTATTCCCTCTTTAGCTTGGAAACTGCACCGGATGTAGGCCGGCCGCAGGCAATACAAATTCTCAACCAGTTTTGCTGAATTTGTTAGCTTTTTGGGATCCCAAAACGTAAGTGGAGGGATACCTATGACATCGCAAAAGCTGTCCGTCTGTAAGCACGATAACTCTCGAAGGGAATGAGATATTTTAATGAAACTTGGTGTGAGGATTCGTTGGGTCGTCGGACCAGTTAAGTTCGTAGGTGGGCTTTGTAGCCTTACATTTAGGGGTGGGGAAGGGGGTTCAAATTAAGGGGCAAACAAAATATTTTGAAACAGCTAATTTGATAGTCGAGTATGGGGTAAGTAGACACGCTGAACACGAGGGTGAAAACCATTTTGTCATCGAACAAGTAGTTAGCCCGGAATCCGGCCAAAACCGGAAAGTTTGTTAAAAGTAAAAGTTTTATTTGATGTTGATTAAATGTTCGATTTAGGGGTAGGAAGACATGCTGAGGACGATGGTGAAAACCATTTTCTCGACGGAAAAGTAGTTCGCCCGGAATCTGGCCCAAACTGGAAAGTTTGTTAAAATTAAAAGTTTTATTTGGAGTTGATTAGATGTTCGATTTAGGGCAAGAAGACATGCTGAACGCTTATGTTGAAAAAATTTCTACCTGGACATGTAGTTCCCCCGAATCCGGCCAAAACCGGAAAATTGTTAGAAGCTTAAGTTTTATTTCTAGTTGATTAGATAACCGATTTAAGGGTAAGAAGAGATGCTGAAGCCGCGTTTGACAATGATATTTTACCCGGAATTATAGTTCGACCGGAATCCGGCTGGAGTCGGAAAATTTGTTATAAGTTAAATTTTTATTTTAAGTTGATTAGATGTTCATTATTGGGGAAAGAAGATACCCTGAGTTGTACTTTATTTGTTGGTGAAATGGTATACCTGAAGTTTTTTAGCTTTCTTTTTTCTCCGGACAAGTAGTTCTGGAGTTCGGCCGATACCAGGAAATTGGCAGAAGTGGCAGGAAGTTATCGTTAAAACAGATATGACTTATAGGGGTAAACACACATGCTGAATCCATATCTGAACTTGGTTTTCTCAGATGACTAGCTATTTGGCCTTAATCTGTTTCTGAATTTTAAGCCGCGTTTGAACGTTCTAGCGTTGATCTGGCGTTAGCAGGAAACTTGCTTGAATACCGTTTTTGAATCTGGCTTTGAAAGCCAGAAGTCGAGATTTCCTGGCGTTATGCTTAGAAGGGTTTTTATATTCTGGCTTTGATCTAGCGTTATTCTGGCTTTCTTGAAATTGTCAACTCGCTTACCAAGCACATTGGGATTTGGCGTTCTTTGAATTTGGCAGAAAATTCAAACTTGGCAGAAAAGATGACAGAGAAGATTGGAGAAGCTGTGTACTATCAGCCTATAAAAATTGATGATGATGGGCGTTTCATCTTAAAGGAAATACAAAGTAAGCATCCAGATGTGTTTGCACTGAGAAAGTATAAAAATTGGGCACAAAAAGATAGGTGCCATGTTAACCTGGCTGTGTACAGCTACAGGAACACTGAGTCTGAGGCATTTTATTTTACAACAACATTTCCACTACTAGCAGGCAACCCTTGTATCAAAACTTGTTCTAATGAAACAGGGGTATGAAGATCCATCTTTTTAACAGCCTGTTTGTGACAGGGATGACCAACATAGTCTTCAGTTCGGTACGGAAAACAGTTTTCCATATAGACTGTCGGAAAACAGTTGTCCGTGGGTCGTAGTATCGTAAATGCCCTACCGGCGATACTTGGCGGTCTAGATAGAATAATGTATATGGATAGAAAGATTAGAAAGGCTGAACAGGTATTAAGTTAATAAGGGTACTGAAGCCCTACCAGAACTGAGAGAGAGATACTGACTGACTTGGAACAATGTAAAGGCTCTTATGGGTCTGGACTTACTACAGTTACCCCAAGTAGAGACACAAAGAAAACACTGACATACAGTAGAGGTATGCTTATGTGAACACCTCTCTAGATTTTTCCATACCTTGTCTTTGTTTCTGGCTTCTAAAACAGCCAAAGAGAAAGGAAAAATAAAAAACTTTATATCATTGAACAGCTAACTGTTTCAGCAATCCTTCTGGCATTAAAGAACAACTAAAATATTTTTATTGAAATAAGTTTCCTATTTAAAAACTTCTCTTTCTTCCTTTTGTTGGTTCGGATTCATCATTAGCGAAGGAAATAGCTTCGGATAGAGCCACCTGTCGGTTCGGACTCGCTACTCTCACAGTGAAATTACGCACCGCTGTCTCGGCCAGATGTCATGCAATTCGCGGTGGCTAATGGTTTTTTATTGCGTTATGTTTTTTTGTGTATCTGTGTGTGATTAATTAGTTTTACGTAACTGTGTGAATGAACACAATTAGCTTTGTCAGTTGGGGAAGAGCAGCGGTCAAGGTACTGACTAGTTTCGTATTTTGCTGCGGAGAACTGCTTGAATATGAGCATATTTACATTCGTGTCCGTTGTTACGGGACGTTTCTTGCGTAAACAAAATTCTTGCGAATGGGTTCACACTAACGCGAATGTTGGGGGACGTTTTCGCGTGGCTGGCTCTGGTCCCGTCGCCCTCCCGTCGAGCTTGACGGACATTTTCGAGTGGATGCCGCTGGGATGTCGTCGATCTTTTTGTCATTTTCGCGTGAACGGATGAACAGGTGAACGGGCAATCCAGCTCGACGGATGCCTCCAGTTCAACACCGCTCCGAGGGCAGCGTTTAGCTGAACAGGGATATTGTTTAGACCTTCCACTCATATGCTCGCATCCAGCTAAATGGGTATTTTTGCGTGGACGGAGCCCATCTTCCTCAGCCGTTCAAGGCCCTATCCGTTTTCTTATTTTCGCGTGCACGAGATCACCCGTTCAGCTGTACAGCCATCCACGCGAAAACGTCCCCTTGCTACATTGTCCGTTTTTAGTTGTTTTTTCTTTGTCAGCCCATTTTTTCGAGTTTATAACTCCTGTTCACAATCACACGGAAACCCCATTCACGTCACGGGAACGTAGCGGGAGGTGGCGGGAGGCACCTGCCGTTCGCTCTCGTTCGGTCTGCTTGATCTAGCCTAGCGCACCTGTTGACAAAAATGCGCTTAATTTCGGAACGCTAGGTGCCGTTTTTCGGACTGTCTGGATCTTATAAGAAGAATCAGAGTAAAACAAAGCCAAAAGATTCAAACTTGTGATGAAATCTGGTTAATCTAGATGTAAATTCAGCGTTTCTGATAAGTAGAAAGCCCAAAAAGTTGCCTGGTATGGTTTAATTGTTTTCTTCGGCGAAATCCGATGTCAACAAACGTTCACATAAGCATACCTCTACTGTACCAGATCGAGTCAGCATATAGCAAGTATGTTTGTGCTTTTATTCAAACAATGTTTGCAACGGATACGTCAGCTATGATTTTTCATCAGCGATATTTCGGCCCTTCTTGGCAAGGGTCCTCTTCAGGCTGTCAATCTTCTGGTTCAACTTCGGGGAAGGAAACAAACCTGTAATCAGGTAATCAGGATTACAGGTTTGTTTCCTTCCCCGAAGTTGAACCAGAAGATTGACAGCCTGATGAGGACCCTTGCCAAGAAGGGCCAAAATATCGCTGATGAAAAATCATAGCTGACGTATCCGTTGCAAACATTGTTTGAATAAATGTTTCAAAGTCAGCTTGGGCTCAAAGAATATTTATCTACGAAGTACGGATTACAGGTTTGTTTCCTTCCCCGAAGTTGAACCAGAAGATTGACAGCCTGAGGAGGACCCTTGCCAAGAAGGGCCGAAATATCGCTGATGAAAAATCATAGCTGACGTATCCGTTGCAAACATTGTTTGAATAAATGTTTCAAAGTCAGCTTGGGCTCAAAGAATATTTATGTTTGTGCTTTTGAGGATCTGAGATATCTCTGACCAACTCGGTGCAGTCTAGTACACTAAGCCCTTCTTTGATACCCATGCTCAAATGGCGTGGCATCAGTGTAGCCAATTGGTGCACGTTCGCGCCATTCTGGCACCATTTGGGTATTGTTTTAGGGGGCTGCACTTTAAATTTGTAATGGAGCATTTGTGCACATTCCAGCACATTCCCCTAAATCTCTGCATCAATTTGTAGATATTTCACAAGATAATATCACTTAGATTTTAAATTTTAATATTGAGGGTTGCAGCAGGGTTGCGGGGGCAATTGTCACAAGTTTTGCTAGGGGGGTGAGATGAGGGGTAACTACTGCAAAATATACTACTTTTAAAGTATTAAAATATTTTAAAATACAGTAAGTTGAAGAGTAAATAGTGCGAGGGTTTCTTCAACAGCTGTATGGCAGTAGAGCCCTGTAGAAGAAGTGTCAAGATAACAGCCGATTGGTTGTCTATCATTGTCATTGTGACGTCAAATTTGATGCACTGCAGAGCAGTAGCGGGTAATCGACCAGTCATACACAAATCCTAAATTTTTGGGCATGGTGCCCCAAAGTCTGGGCATGCCCGGACTCATGTGCATGGTGCCCATACGTTGGTTATTTAATTAATAAGCCCTTATTATGTACTGACTGACTTGGTATTAATGAACAATGCAAAGGCTTTCTCCTTTTATGGGTCTGGACTTACTTCAGTTACCCCAAGTAGAGACCCAAAGAAAACATCTACAGACCAAAACGTATCCAGAGAGGTATCTCTGACCAAATCGAGGCAGTCTCCAGGGGGAGCTCCATCCAAACGACCTACGCTCTTGGCATGGGGCGAAATTCAAAATTCTCGTTTGTGAGCCAGGCGCCGGTGATGGGAAGATGCCATTTTTTCTTATAAGCTTATAAGCAAAAAAAATGGGGATGTGAACTGGTTAGATGAATTTACCTTCGGGCGGGATCACTGTTCCTATGGCCAGCTTCTACCAGACTATTGTAGTGGTTTGCAAACTCTGTTCACAAGCCCCTTGGTAGCTCAGTGGTAGAGTGACTGCCTTGTAAGCAGAGGGTCCTGGGTTCAAATCCCGGCTGAGGAGCATTTTTGTCTATCAGTTCACTACTTACAAATATTTTAAAATACTGCAATTTGAAGAGTAAATAGTGTGAGGGGTCCTTCAACAGCTATATCGCAGTAGAGCCCTGTAGAAGAAATGTTGAGATAACAGCAGATTGGTTGTCTACCATTCTGATGTCAGATTCGACGCGCTGCAGAGCAGTAGCTGGGAATCCACCAGTCATGCACAAATCCTCAATTTTTGGGGATAGTGCCCCAAAGTCTGGGCATACCCGGACTTATGGGCATGGTGCCCATACGTTGGGGTACCATGCCCTGTGAAATTTGGTTAAACTGAGACTGGCTAGCCTAATAGGGTTGTCTTCCTGTCCTAGATCAAAAGATACCTTATTTCACTTTCTATCCAACCTCATTTTCCAGTTTTCAAAATGTTCAAGCACTTCCAAGATACATAGAGTTTTGTAGAGACATAACTCTTGTTATTCAAAACAGTCGTTTTTCCTGCAAAAACAGTAATTTTTTCTGCAAAAAACGTCAGTAGAAATGACCAGCCAGTCGGTAAATACCTTTACCTTGCCCCCCCCCCCCCCCCCAAGAAAAAAACACATTTTGGCTAGTAACGCCTCTGCCAGTTCCTACCTGTAGACAACTCTCTCCAAATCTCTTTACCTTGTTTAAATCAACAAACGGAAGGAGAAGTTTCAAAATTCCAAGGCCTTCTGTAAACACAACTTTTTTAATTGACTGTGGTGCAAAAAAAGTTGCCGAAACGGGTAGCTGTTGACTGATACCAAGTTGGCTATTTTCCCATTCTGTTTGAATGTTAGTGGTAAGCAAGCAACAGAGGCAAGGTATGGACAAATAAGAAAGAGTTATTCAAATAAGCACACCTCTGCTGTACTGTAGGCTATGTGTGCTATGCCCTTGCTCCAGGGCACTGTGCCCCAGTTTGTGAGGCCTGTGCTCATTTGTTCAGGCAAGTTCTAACGCTGGAGTGCACTGTGCCAGAATTGAGGATTTTAGTGTGACTGATAAGTGTGCATTTCAGCATGGTTATAAAAAATGAGTTTACTATACTAGGTGATTCAAGTCATCACAGTCCCACGGATTACTTGTATAACTTCTTTTTATTCAGCCTAGTTGCATTTCCTTAATTCCGTTGACATTTTATTTAGTGGTTTAGGGTATCCCAGCATTAGGTGTAGCCTAACTGGTTGGATATATGGTAAGGGCTATTCAAAGTGTGGGTACATTCTGTGTGCAGTAAAAGCCGCGTTCGATTCAAAAACAGTTATCCATTGTTGTTGACGACCAGTCCTAGATGCCATGGCGTAGTGCTCTTGTTGTTTTGTTTAAAAGCTGTAGTCGTAGTTCTACAAAGTCGGATAATATCCGAAATTCCTGACGGAAGTTTTTTTTCGTTCTAGGATTCCCCTCAAAGTTCTAGCGATGATAAAAATCGTGTGTCTATTGTCGTTCGATTCGCTCAACAAAAAATGAAATTTTCGTTGAGAATGACGTCGTTATCCATGAAGAAAACGACTATAGACGATTTTAGGATAACGTAGGTGGATCACTGTTGGTGAATCGAACACGGCTATTGCCTATGTACCATTGACAGAATTCCGGTTAACATGCGGAGTCCTTTTTTCGCGAACGTGAAAACCACACATAGACAAGCAGATAATTATTTTCTTGTCAACCTTCCATTTAAGTTTGATATTAAAAAAAACTTTTCAGAGATCATTTGCATATCCAAAATATTTAAGTTACTTCTGTTGTTGGACTAGTGTTACCTCTTTGAAAAAAAGGTCAGCCCTACATGCATGGCATGGTTGTTTACTCGGACAGTGGTTTGGGGGAAATCATATTGACCCAGCTTGGTAATTGAGGCTCCTCACCTGAAACAGCACTACCAGAGCCAGAGCAAAGTCTCCTGAAAGTTCCTTAAATTTTGTATATCTTTCAGTGTCAGATCAGGACCAAAGTAATGAAAACGCAGCACCAAGTCTGATAGAAGAAAGATACTTCAGAGCTGTTGCTTTAGCTCAGGAGATACTTCTCGAAATTCGAAAAGACTCCAGCTCTTACCAGGTAGGCCACTAGTTATAGGCTACTAGTTACCACTGATGATGTTGTGCCTCGAAGGTTTAAGACTAGCTTTCTCTGATAATTTACTTGCTTGACTGGGGAGGCCATGATTCAAGTCAGCAAGGCTTTATGGATTATTAATTTATTTTGTAACTTCCGAATGGCAAGAAAACAAGAAAGATATACTTCCGCTGTGGTGCTTGGGGATAACTCTACGTCTTAACGCTCATTTTATAGAATCACATTTTTCAGCTTTGTCTCTGGGAGACTTGCTTGATCAAGGGATTGTGAGACAGATCTGCAGGCTTCATACTAGTATTATTCTCTACAGAAATCCTATAACTGAATTGAGCAACAACTTGGCAATCTATTATATAACAACACAGACAGGGCTAAATGAAAAGAATGCTGCTTGAGGTCAAACAAGACTGGTAGGAATGCTAACAGTAGAATAGAATGCTAACAGATAGACAGTCGTTTCTGGCTACCTTGCGTATAAACTAGTAGCATAGTTATTTATAGAACCGGTGGAAAGAAAGTCTAATGAAAAAATACCCATTCAGGCAAAATCTTACTGTCGTGCTCCCTACAGTCAGTTGTGTACCTTGCAGAAGAGCCAGGAAGCATTAACTCCTTCTGAAAGAAAGAAAATTAATATTTCGTATTGTACACTCATGGTATAAACGGAAATTAACGTCTATCGGACTTAAAACGCAAATTTTTTAGTTTTCGTTTTTTTCTAGTGTCTCTTACGAGGATGTTTTTTCACTGCACCACATGCCCAGTCTGGTTGTACATCTGTCGCCAGTCTATTTGAGAATGATCACTACAAAAAGTTCGCTTGTGCATCGTCAAGATTGAAGATACAGGTAAGTACCGGGTTTGCTGTTTACGAGTCAGAAATAATCTGGAGCAATTGGGACGAAACTTGAAAGATGCTAAGGTCATGGTCAAGGCCATGACGATGTGTTTTTGCTCCTGGTCCGATTCAACCTCAATAAGGACTGGGGGGGGGGGGGGGGGGGGGGCTCAACTTTTGGTCAAAGATACACAAAATAAATCCTCTTACGGTAAGACACAAACCGAGAAGGAACAAACGGTTTGCGTGACAGACATTATGGATAGGACAATCTGTGAGTGAGGCAGAACAAAAAACGAATAACCAGTTTTAGTTAACTTCTATAACCATCCATTCTTGCAAGCGGAGTCCAGGAGGTACCAGATGTTTCCCAGAAATGGTCAGGTTAGCGTGAAACTTCGTGCTGTTACGGTAGATAGGCCTACTCTAAGATGATCGATTTGTGTGTTCTGACGGATTAGATTAGATGGGGTGTGTTGGCGGGAGGGGCAGAAATGTTTTGACACGGGTAGGGATCTAACGAGTTAACCGACTTGGAAAGTAGAAAACACATACGGCGTATTCTCGCCGTTCCAGAGGACTCCTGGGGGGATCGAAGGGAACGGCGAGAATAGAGGGAGTCACTCCACGCGGACTCCGCGTACAGAAACAGCGAGAACGCGGGGAATGATTCCAAAATGGATTTTGTTTGAAACAAAAATATGCAGTTGACGAAATTAGTCTAGATACACTTTATTTTTGGTTTTGTTCATTCTGATTGTTTTTATTTAATTTTATATTGCACCAAAACCAGCAAAAATAGGTTTTCCTCCGAATCCGAAAGGGAGTCCTTTTTGATGATGGTGGTGATAATCGGAGCATTCCCCCTCCGCGGGGACTCGCGAGATACGGAAAGTGAGTCCACGGGACAAACAAAAACGTTGTGACTCCTCAAGTGGAGTCCTCGTGGAACAGCGAGAATACGCCTATATCCCATGTAGTGCGTTGGAAGGGGGGGGGGGGGGGCAGAAATGTTTGGCACACGTAGGTACCTAACAAGTGAACCAACTTAGAAGGTAGAAACCTCGCATGCCCTGGGTGATCTTTTTTGGATCTAGGCTGGATCCGACCTCCATTCGGGGGTAGTGCAAGGGGGCGCTATTGGACGTTTCCCGGAAATCCTCATGCTCGAGTGATCGGTTGTGACAGAAGATTTCCTGGATGGAACCATTCATGAAGGAGTAGGAGGGGGTTCCGGTCTTTTCCCTGAGATGCTCCGACTAGAGTGAAACCTGATGGTTGGTAGGGATGTCCCGACATATTTGGTTTCACGTGTAGAGACCAAATCCGTGTGACGACTTCTCCGAAAGTTTACGGTAGCTACATCCTTAACATGTAAACTAAATAATAGAAATCACCAAATGTTCGCGTGTGATCAGTGGTCATGTCAAACCAGTTTTGTCTTGTGCTTAAATATTTCCTTCACAGACATCGTCATTTCTGATTTTGCAGTCGCTGATAGTAGTGCAGAACAAGAATTTGATCAGCCTGTGCCCTTTGGAGAGTGCTGGCCATTTAGACCAAGGTACTTCTCGGTCAGTTTCATTCTAACAGTTTGTCTTTTTCAGTCGGCCAACAAAAGTGTATCCGTATCTTACATTCAGACGCAGTAGTGAAACTTGGGGGACCCATCTGCTGTCGCCTCTTGTCAGATAAAGATTGGACTTGGTGTCAGTGAAAGTTTTATCGGTGTTAAGTGCGTGAACGACATTCTCTCAAAGTGCAATGAGCAAGAACGGCTATTCTTCCTTACATGACAAAGTCATAAAACTACAAAACCATTCGTGAACCCTTACAGTGAGACACCAAGACTTCGGATCATTGCAAGTCTATAAGTTTCGCAGCGCAATGTTATCAAGAATGTGTTTAACGGAATCTGTTTCCGTGGTAACTGGAGTGGACTTGTTGACCATGTGCGTAAAGGTAACTCAAGGAAGAAGTTGCTACCATTGAAGGCAAAAACTGGCATTAAAATAGTTGGGTTTTTGCAGATACCATGGTATCTGATACCGCGGTCTAAAACCGTTTTTGTAGTTATCGTGGGATCTGATACCACGGTCAAAAGGCGTTTTTGCAGTTATCGTGGTATCTGATATTCAGATACCACGGTCCGACCGTGGTAACTGATCGTGGTATCTGAAAAAGTCATCTCACTTTCATCAATTTTTGTCAAATTGGTGGGAAAGAAGTTTGGCACTTAGTGACGTGACTGAATATCAGTTTATCTTTTGGGATGACGCCGAAAAGCGCAATTTAGATAGATAGATAAATCTTTTTATTCCCCAAAAGCTTATCATGGCTCACGCCAAATTTGTTTGGTACAGTCATGGAAAAATCGGTAATTGTCGTTTTTGCAGCAACCGTATATCAGATACCACGGTAATTGCAAAAAGACTAATCGCAGATCGAGTTACCGTGGTAACAGATTCCATGGTATCTGCCAAAATGTAACTAATGCTACTGCGGTCTTTGCGGATTTGAGTTGGTGTTGCAGCGGGCAGTTACTTTTTTTTTTCTCGTAGTAGAAGATAGATAGAAAGATTAACGTATTGACTCCGCTATGTTGCGGGGAAGATGGCTAACGAGATATATGGACTGGCAGCGGGGCAAGCTACTGCAAAACAAACTAATAAATGTTCAGCACTGGTTCTAAGCGTCAGCCACTGGTGGCGTTTTCTAGCTCTTTTATAAACCGTTAGGATCTGAGTTTCGACTCAATTAACTTTTGGCTTGAGCGTAGTTACTGTCAAAGCAGGTAGTGTCCAGTTTCCTCGGATCGTCCAGTTTTATTTACTGTGTTAGGCTAGCCTGCGCAGTTTGGTGGAATTGTAGTTGATCGTAGTTGAACTTTAATCCATGCTCAAATTTACCGGAACTTACGAGATTACAAGATATATAGAATGTTGTCATGTTTATTGGGATCCCAAAACGTAAGTGGAGGGATACTTATGACATCGCAAAAGTTGTCTGTCCGTCCATCTGTAAGCACGATAACTCTCGAAGGGAATGAGATATTTTGATGAAACTTGGTGTTGGCCCGGAATCCGGTGAAAACTGGACACAAAACTTGTCGACCAGTTTTCGGCTATGGCGGTCCTACCCCTTTATTCTCAAACGATTATAGCTCTGCGCACATGGCCGACAATCATGTGTTGATTCAGTGACGTAATCGAAGGTCGAAGGGGGTCTCTAAGGTTGTATGCAGAGGCGAAAGAGACATGGGGTGAATGTGTTTATTTTATAGCGGGTTTTGATAGAGAGGAATTGAAATTATTAATTAGTATGCGTGCTGATATTTTACCGCTGGGAGGTAGGAGGAGGTACACGGGTAGGCCTATTGGGAGAATTGGTCCTTACTTCTGCCCGATGTGTGGAGAGCGAGAGTGTGTCCGAATCTAATGTGTGATTGCAGGAAATTGTAGTAGGAATTGTAGGAATAAGTGAGGGGTTGTTCACTGAAAAAGGTGTACTTGTTAAGGGAGGAGTTGCTCACTGGAAAAAGATGTACTGGATAAGTGAGGGGTTGCTCAGTGGGTGTACTAAAGTTGTTTGGGGAGGGGGTGGGGTGAGCCGGTCCCAGGTACTCGTGAACCAATCCCAGGTGCACGCGAGGGGCTAGGAATTGGGTGTACCCGTTAAGGGAGTACTTAAGGGGTTAGACACTTGGTCGGGCCAAGCGAGAGGGTTGATTCATGGTGTACCAAAGAGGGAACTGCTAGGGTACGCGAGGGGCTACTCACTGAAATAAGGGTGAACTGGGTAAGTGAGGGGCTGCTCACTGAAAAAAGGTTACTTGGTAAGGGATGGGTTACTCACGAGAAAAAAGATGTACTGGATAAGTGAGGGGTTACTCAGTGGGTGTACTAAAGTTGCCCGTAAGCAAAGAACTTCAAAATGGTAACATTTTTGTTGTAGGCTACATATTCAAGCGGTTGATTATGGATAAATAGCAAAAATGTTAAAGGGGTCTAGCGAAGACTCGGAAATGTACAATATGTCAAATGTCAAGAAGTCTGATAAACACTAAAATTTTTGGGATCCCATCGAAGCCTTTGGTCTTGTTTACATTGTTTTATTAAGTGTTTTAAATATGTGTATTTTACTTTGTGTGTTTAATCATACTCCGCTGTTATGCAAAAAGCGGGTCACAAATAAATAAATATAAATATACTTTGTTGCCTGTGGCTTAGTATTGAGATTTCGGATAGTGAAGTCTTGGGGGTTACAGATTTTTTTTTTTTAATTTGTGCTTTGACGGTACTATGTCGTAATACGTAAGTCAGTGTCAGAGTGGGTAGCAGATGTATTCAGTGTACGCTGAACTTCATGATTAAACGCAAGTGTGTTTTTTAAACTATGGTTATTGAAGGTAGAACCCAGGACTTGGCCAGGACCACCGTCCGAACTTCCCCCTTTAGAGTAATGAAGCAAGCCAACCACTCGGACTACCGGTTTAGTCCAAATACGTTACCAACAGCTCGGGTACACGTTACACGTTTATTTGTACTTGTCATGTAAGTCCGGTTCATCGCTCTCACGACCGCCAGCTATTGCGGGAATTTTCAGCAACCTTTGATAATCGGAGCAAGTGAGGGGGGGGGGGGGGGTAATTTTTGGTTTAGTTTTGCAGTTTCTCTAATTGGTCTCGTCGCTTGACTATTTGCGCAAGTGCTGAAAGCGGCTGACAAACTCATTTTGAAAAGGACCCTTTAATCAGCATTTGCGTCTGAAAGCCAGGCTTTGTCTTTCAAGTTTTTCTTCCAAACTCCAGAAAACTGTTTTCGCAGAGACGGATCCGAAGGTGAACCCAGGCCAAAACCGTTTGGAAGATTGAATTGGTTAGGTGAAAAGGGAACGGCTAGGAAACGTTGAAGAATAGCAAAGGGCTATCGAGTACGCCATACCTAGTTACAGAGAGCTGCAATCGTGAGGCAAGTATTATCTACTTTCAGGGCAATAAGAGTTTACGGTAAGCGAGCGCCGTCTTGCTGAGATCCGTTCGTTGTAAGTTTTAGCTGTAGATTGCGCCGATTACCATCCAATTGCGGGAATTGGAAGCAGACTATGAAACTTAAACCCTGAACGGGGGGGGGGGGGGTCGATATTAGGGTTCAGCTCCTCTAATCAGTCTTGTCGGCTTCACTATTCGACCGGAAACCCGTTGTACCTATTGCTGCTGACACATCCGTTTTGAAGGAGATCATGTAACTCAAACCCTGAAAGGGACGGGAATCGTCGGTATATAGGTGCAGCTTCTTTAAACAGTATCGTTGGCATCATTATCTGTCCGCTCAAGCACTGGTTAGTGTCGTAGAAGCGAGTCACTCTCTTGGCAGGTTCATGTCCATTGGCGCTTAACTGACAGATCCATTTGACAGGAAACCCTTAATCTAGAAATCGAAGAGATATTGTTTTATTTACCACGTGTTCTGTCCTTGAACCAAAGGCAGTGATAGCTCTATGAATTCTCCTGTTTATTCCTCCCCCCATCCTCATACACTACGTTTTATAAGTTCCGCGTACAGTTCTGTACTACTTGTATACTCCGTATACAACTTGTATACTGTGAGGCAGAAAAGTAACTGTCAGGTAACTGTGGGCCAGAAAAGTATCAGAAAATAGTGTACAAATGAATGTTATACTATCAGGCTTATATGAATGTAGATATCATCCAGTTTTACGGCTGCGCTGCTGTAAAAACAGCAATTTTGTATTTGCCAGCGACATCTTCATTAGACTGGTTGGGAGCCGTTGATGTTTTCCTAGATGGCGTTGTTTTCCATACTCTCTTGATCGTACCAACAAAAACAATAACTGAGCAAATTCGCTTTCATCAAAGACGGACGGGAGCCTCGAGCGGTAGCCCTTTATCACCTGGCCGTGTGTATTCCCTCTCCTGCGGTCTTTAGTTCGCAAGCAGGTTCCCACAGCAATTTTACCATCGCAGAAAGGTCAAGAAGAAGGAATACCGAAGCAGAAACTAGAGGGAAGGTTATGGTACACTCGATGTGACTAGGTCCAGAATACGCCAATGAACCTGAGAAGGTCCGCCGAACGATGACTCAAATCCAGTGTCAACCAATCGCGGCGTTCGTTCGGGACAGCTGTGGTGACGCTTCCGGCTCTTCCGCTAGGTATACGGTGATTATTCATATTTACGAACAGTTAGTAATCAAGAGTATTTCAGTATTTACTATTGCAAACCGAGTGTAGTGAAATGGACGGCACGCTCCCCGAGATCAACCTGACACGCAACAGAAACCTAAAATGACCCTTTAGTCTCTCTACTACCTGGCTGACTCAATGGACTGTCGCAAGTGGTCTCTTTTTACAAAGGGCAGAAAATGCGTCTACATGAAAACGGATAAAATGCCAAGGCAGGAATGTACATAAGCAGCTGCATCCAGGGTTATGAGGAAGCCAGTGTTTAGTGTACTATTAGTAGAGATTGTGCTCAACTTGAGTTGTAAGTAAAGTGGCAGTTTGTCTCACTTTAAAACACCCTAGGAGATGGAGACCACAGGAATCCTCCACGATATCAACCCAGACGTCAATCCTCTTCCTTGAAAATCCCGTTTCTCATAAGAACAACTGAAACCAGGACAAGCTTTTATTGTACGGAATGTTACAGTTGGGACCTATTCTAATATCTCTGAATTTGCAGACGCAGGGATGAACATTTCCATCCAGTGTACCACTAACTTCAATAGCATCACGACACAATATATACAGTACGATTCCACCTTCAACTTCAACCACATCTTCGGTAAGACTCTTCAACGGTCCAACGATTCTGTTTGCAAAACTCCACCACTTGATTCCAGTCACTTGAGCGCTGTCATGACCGCTTTAATGACTCAATCAAATATCGTCTAAAATTTCTGTGCGCGATGGAGAGAAGACATAACACGTCAAGACTCTCAAGGTAGGTTAGATCCCGCAGGTATAGTTATAACTTTGTAGCTCTCCAGGGTCTCCTATCAATTTTCTCACGGGCTTAATAATGAATTTATAGCACGGTCAATATTCAATAATTAAAGAGCTAGCGAGTTGAACAGCAGTGTAAATGATTCCTCTTGCTTGAAGTAAAGTCTCTGTTCAAGGATAGTAAAATTGAAAATATTGCACTAATCGTGTCATTACTAGCCACAATCACAGGGTTGAACATGACCGGTCGAAGTTTTTCAGTCTGGCGGTCAGACGGTTGATTTTGTCTGATGCTGGAGAGGATGCTGGTTAAGTCGTTCTGCATCACATTTTGCCACCTGAAAAAGACGGAATGTCACCTTACAGTACGTTCGAACGAAACCAAGCGACATTGATGATAGCTATTCCTCAATAACATATCGCCTGATCTGCCCTTTTTTTTCAACCCTTATCCTGGAAAGGTTTGCATTCTGGAACTACCATGAAGATACCTGGCCTACAGCAGACCGGAATAGACAGAATATGATCTGTTCAGGAAAGTAATGGGGCTGCTGTTTTTATTCTCTACAGTGCTGGACGTTGACTGCAGTCCGAATATTTTCCTAATAATGCTTGCCGGCCAATACAGTAGAGCAATAAATGGTTGTATGGTTCCGAAGACAGACCTTGGAAAGAGCCAACCGTAAGAAACGTAAGAATAAGTAAAATGCCGTAGGTATTCAAGGTAGGTATGCAGTACCGTTGGGAAAGGCAAAGTTTCGGAGCAAGCGCCTTCAGTTTATCTACAATTAACTGAAGAAGGGAAAAGAATCCAGCTAGGGGGGGGGGGGGGGGGCGGTCCGAGGCTTCGTAGACCTAATCGAGGACTGCCGCTGTCAGTTGGGCCCTTGCTTTGCCTTTACGCCCTTGATGTTGCGGGAACAATGATCTTAAGATAGTCGATTATCTCATTTGTTTTTCCCTAAATCTCAGTAAACTCTCTTCTACTTAGCTTAAATCTCTGAGTGATGAACTTTTTAGGCACTTGCCCTTGGGCTACGAGCCGCATAGCGATCGCAATTCCTGACAGTCCGTCGGTCTGCGAGTCTGTCGGTCAGGGTTTTGCTAATTTTGGGCATTTCCAAGTAAGCTAGGACGATGAAACTTGGCACACACATCAAGGACCTGATAGGACAATACAACTTGGCACACGTATCAAGGACCCGAGCAGATTAATTTGGGAAGTAGAGGGGTCACATGCAGATGACATATTTTAGGGTCCAGACCGGATCTGAGCACGGGGGGGGGGGGGGGGGGTCCGAAAAATGCTCAGGTTTGAGTGAAACCTGATGGGTGGTAAGAGAAGATGCTTTGTGATCCATTTATGTGCCCAAACCAGACTCGACGGCGGTGAGGTGGGGGGGGGGGGGGGAGTACCAAAAACAGTGTGGCACGTCTAAGAAACGAGTGGATCTAAACTTGCACTGTAGAAAATTCAAGTGCCCTAGACGATTCGAGGCGATGCCGGCCAGAAATGCTCAGACTCGAGTGAAGGTAAAGTAGATTCCGAACCTACGGGGGTTGAAGGGGTATTTTGTGACGATTTCATCTATTTTCTTGCATCAGCTACTCGTAACAAGTGACATATCAGCTCGTGGCTCTTGTTCTATTGGAACCCAAAGATCATGGTTTTTGCTGGTGGGTTCAGCTAAGCACAGGACTGTAAGGTTATGAAAGATAAGTAGCCTACCTTCTCTCCTCTTTGGCGTCGTCTAGGAGATGACAGCTTGGATTCGCTTGCACCAGCGGAGTAGGCTTGACATAATGGCTCGTGCTGAAGATGATGCAAATCCAAACTCAGGTACCATAATAACGGAGACTAGCAACTTCTTGGACGAACTTATCTAGTCGAGCCTGGTAACTTGCAGTGCAGATTATCTTGGGCAGCAGGCAAGAACCGGCAATATGCTGCAAGATTATAATCATGATTAGTTTCACCATTCAAAAACATTATTTCTATCCCGAATATTTCATCAAGCTTTTGTGCACTATGACGAATCGTACCTGCTATGACTTGCAGGTTCAGCTTTAAAATAATATGTCATACGGCATCTGTTTAACATGACTGTTCCATCACTTGCCAAGCCACTAGAGCCAGCTACGTTGAAGCCACAACCTTCATTTTGAAGGGGAGTGGCAGGTCAGAAAACCGACCTGATTTTATCGAAAGGAAAACAAATGTAATGTGTACTCCAGACTATATGGACAAAAAGGTGACATCAGTGCCTCGACATTTCACATATTGGGATAAACAAAGAACTTGCTAATAACCAAGTTATTAACAGCTTTTATGGTTCCTTCAACTAACGTACAATAATTATACACATATCAATCCCACAGTAATATAATTACGATTAACTGATTGATTAATCAACCCAACTGGTCAACCTATGCAGAATTTTCTGGTTTTGGCCAGACTTCGGACGAGCTACTTATCCGGCAAAAATATAAGTTTCAGCTATGTATTCAGCATGTATCCTTTCCATTAAGTTGAATATATCATGAGCTTTTTTAACTATTTTTTCGTCCCTTAATCTGAAACCCCTCCCCTACCCCTAAATATAAAGCTATGGGGCCCATCTTCGAACTTCACCTGTACTTTTACTCAAAGCATCTTCACACCAAGTTCGAACAAATCTCCATTCGATTCGAGAGTTACCGTGCTAACATGGAGACCGACGGACGGACAACCTTACTTATTATTATAAATTGGGTAAATATCTGCTTGGGTTACCACCGTGGCATTCCAATTGTGATGTGACACGCTATTTCGGAATTATTGACCCAAACATAAGGTGTGAAGGAGTAGAAAGGCTGCTTCACGGGCATTTAAGGGCATCGCCGAGATCCCGCTAACCCGTCTTATGTTTTAAGTATTGAGTGTATTAGGCTAGTCGTGATTCATTGTGTTTTTGTACCTACTTGTTTTGTTGTTTCGTTATTTTCTTTTTTTGTACGGTAACTCCATCCTGTACGGCCATAAATTAATGTTAATACAATAGATATCCCGTCAGTTACGTTATGTTACCTTACGGCTGGAATCTCAATAAGTGATTAACACCATTATGTTAGGATTGGAATTTGGGAAACGTTAAGAGCTAGAATCTGCATAGAAATGGTTGAATTTGGCAGGAAAAAGCTAACTTAAAAAATCTCACCTGTAGTGCCCACTTTTTGTGATCACGGGTATTGACTAGCCTACAGTAGCTGCTGCTGCCAGGACGTCACTCCATCCTGTTTCTGAGAATTCTTAGGATCCCGGTGTGTAATCCGCTGTAAATGATAGAATTTGTAAGAGAAGCAGTTAAATATTAGTCAACACGAAAAAAAAAAAATAGTGTTCAGAAAAGTTTTGCATGTGGCTCTTTTTATTTTGTTCTTGGGTATCATAACTACTATCGTGACCTTCAATATATTGTCAAATTGTGCTTCTCCAAAACGATACCTAGTAGCTGGCTTATAGTCTTTCATGCTGCCTTTTAGCGTTACTGTTCGTATGTGATCCTTTCTGTTCAATAATTTAAAGCTCGAATTCTCAGTTTCTAGGATTCTGTAAAATTTTCGACAGATTTCGTAAAAATTTTTCGCTCTGCACTGCACCCCTCAAACGAGAATGCACTTCAGATACTCCTGTACACAGAAAAACTACAAAAAAAAACTAATTGCAATTCAGTTACTGTGGTCCAATTCAGAGTTAGTGCCCAAAGAATCTATATTTTCTGTACCTATGCTGAATGATTACTGTTCGGCATCTATTTACTTCTATGTACTGTACCCTGTCAGCTTCCCTGGACAATCATTATCTCAAATTCATCATGTAGCCTTTCAAGAAATTATGTTATAGGCTAGCGACTGTGAGATACAGTCTGGATACAGTAGTTCATCTAAACAGTCACAAATATTTATTAACAATAGCAGAATCTGAATAGCTTTGGCCTACCCACAAATGACTGATCTACCTCACAGTCAGGAACTACAACCTAACTCCTTGAAAGGCTATACTAAAAATCAGCTATAGAAGATTTCCAGCCACAATCACCACCATCATCAATAATCTCATTTTAGGACAAATAGGAAAGTTAGGGCCTAAGCCCTGCTGGGACGTGGCAACGAATTGTTATGCATCTCACTATTGATGAGTGGGATTGTCGCTAGTAACCCCACTCATAGATGTGTGGACTCGGCGTAAGAGTATCCTGGACACGTGACTCCAGGCGCATCGGTACCAAGGGCGGTCATGGCCACCAGCCTCAATGATGAGTATAGAAGCTTCATTATAGAGTAAGATCATGACGGCCAGGGTCTGCGTATCCTATAGAGTATATGTGTACAAATAAAGATATGAGGCTTGAGCCCAGACTGGGGGAAACACACTTCTGGGATGCACATAAGAAATCGACCCACAAAATATTTTTGGGAGCACAGAAGAACGCCAATTTCTCCAATCCAATTCCAATTTCTTGGAATTTGTTCAGTTTTCCGGATGTGGTGCAGTAGCCTATGTTTCTTGTCTATTTTTTTTTTTACTGTTTAACTGTTCAGCCAAGGTGGATTCCAGGTGGATTCCCAACCAGGGGCGTCCCGAGCCTTTCTTTATTGGGGAGGGGGGGGGGGGGGGGGGGGACCTGGTAAAAATTGACCGAATCGGTACCTGATATTGACCAATTTTTTTTTTTTTTCTAAAACACAGCGAGTTGCCTTCAAGAAGCTATAATGTAAAAAGTTGTATAGTATGTACAAAATCAAGTCTAAAGAGAAAATACGCCATCAGGGAGACGCCGTCACTAGCCTTTTATCTTTGGGGGACGTCCAGTTTTGCCAACAGGCCTTGAAAATGTGCCGACCCAAAACGCAGTTGCCACAAAGCAACAACGTCGTGAACGTCTGTACCCAGGAAAAATGAAAGCACCGCAGGGGAAATTTTTTTAATACGCCTTTTTTCTGGCAAATTCTAGCTTTTAACATGGTTCAAGCACCTAAAAATTCCACGCCTCAAATGCCAACTAAACGATGTACCCTTCTTCTAAATAGTGAAGACTGCTAAACGTGCCACAGGCAAAGTTTTGTGGAAACACTCATGATCAAAGTGCTTTTTTGCAATCCCAAGGCTACTTCATAAACCACAGAGCTGCCTGGCGAAAAAAGGGTCCATCCGGGGTTAAATAGATGTAAAGTACATCTATTCTGAATTTGCAGCAAACAAAAATAGGCTAGTTTTCATGTCAGGAGACGTGCTTATTCCTGAAGTTCTGCAATCATTAGAAGTATAAGTTAAGTAATGAATGGAAACCAGTTGAGGCCACCGTTAAATGGTAAAGAACAACAGCTATAAATGCCACTTCAATTACCAAGCACAGTAACTGGGGTGAACCAAACAATATGAATTCGTACTACCGAAAAATTAACTAAAAAAAATAAGGAGTCCATCGAGAGCAATAGTGTAAATTAAAAATATTAAGAGTGCGTTAGTGTGTATATGCGCATGTAAGATTGTTTACTTTTTGTTTCGTTTTGTTGCATGATGGCCGGATGGCTTTAATGTGCAAATAAATCATTCATTCATTCATTCATTCATTCATTCATATAACGACCGAGTTTGGGAATGGGATAAACTCTTGGGAGAAGCACCTAAAACAACCGAATAAGGTAAGTCTGGTAACACATGAGGACGAAAAAAAAATCAGGTGAATTACCGAATTGGTAACGAATTAGAACCAAATGAATCTGATTAATCACCGAATTATGAAACGGATTGACAGAATGCGATAGAACAGATACAGACTTGAGAAAAGTCCCGTGAACAGCCAAATTCGCTAACGAATGACACTAAATAAATACGTACCACCGAATTTACATATGGACGTACCGAATGCGGTGAAATCGACTCGGGACTGAACAAAAGTGGAATTATTTACCAAATTCGATAAAGACTGGGAACCAATAAACACGTTAAATCACCTAATTTGGCAATGTGAGTACAAAAGAGTTTATAAAACAGACCGATTCGGCGAAAATTTGACAGAATACCCAAAACGTAGGGGGGTACTGCACAACCCCCCTGATGCCCCTGTTCCCAACAACTATATTTTGCGGTTGTTACCCTTCATGCCACCCCCTAGCAAATTTAGTGACATTCACCATCGCAACCCTTGAGATCTGAAAATAAAAACTAAGTGATATTTACAAATCAGTATCTGGTTTTCACTTTCAAAATTTGTAGATAGCAAAAAGCTGCCAAGATTTAGGGGAATGGGTAAAAATAGCCCAATGCACACACCTGAAAAGTTCAAAGCGCAGCCGCCTAAAAAAAATGCCCAAATGGCGCAAATGTCCACCATCTGGCAACACTGATGCCACCACATTTGAGCATGGGTATCAAAAAAGGGCTTAATGTACTAGACTGCCCCAAGTTGGTCAGAGATACCTCTCTGCATACGTTCTGGTCTGTAGATGTTTTCTTTGTGTCTCTACTTGGGGTAACTGAAGTAAGTCCAGACCCCATAAAAGGAGAAAGCCTTTGCATTGTTCTTTAATACCAAGTCAGTCAGTAAATAATAAGGGCTTATTAATTTAATACCCAACATATGGGCACCATGCACATAAGTCCGGGCATGCCCAGACTTTGGGGCACCATGCCCAAAAATTTAGGATTTGTGTATGACTGGTGGATTACCGGCTACTGCTCTGCAGTGCATCAAATTTGACGTCACAATGATAGATTGGCTGTTATCTTCACACTTCTTCTCCAGGGCTCTACTGCCATACAGCTGTTGAAGGACCCCTCGCCCTATTTACTCTTCAACTTACGGTATTTTGAAATATTTTAATACTTTAAAAGTAGTATATTTTGCAGTAGTTACCTCTCGAGTGTGTTCCATCCTACTTATCGTAGTTACTACGCATGACGTCACGAATTCTGACTTTTTCCATCAAGGCTGGAACGATTTTTCTATTTTCCTGCAGAATATCACGCCCCAGGCGAATCCGACCAGTCACGATTCAGAGATCTGTAGTTACTACGCTTACTACTCTCCCGAGCGTGGTAAGCAAATAGTTACTATTTCGAGAAGGTTGGAACGGTCAGCGTAGTAACTTTTGGTGAGACTGGAACGGAAATAGTAACTAATAGTTACTATTGGTACGAGGGTGGAACACGCTCCTCATCTCACCCCCCTAGCAAAACTTGTGACAATTGCCCCCGCAACCCTCAAGATTAAAATATAAAAACTAAGTGATATTATCTTGTGACATATCTACAAATTGACGCAGAGATTTAGGGGAATGTGCACAAATGCTCCATTACAAATTCAAAGTGCAGCCGCCTAAAACAATGCCCAAATGGTGCCAGAATGGCACGAATGTGCACCAATTGGCAACACTGATGCCTGACTGATGCCAGGCCATTTGAGGATTTATTTTTCCGGCCCATGTTAGCCTAGTGCTATTAGGGTTCTAAATAAAATTGATTGATTGATTGATGGGTATCAAAGAAGGGATTAAGCATTGTCCTAATTGGTGTAATAAGGTGTATTACCACGTTTAAGACTTATTACAGATTCCTCTTTTCCTCGGAGCGCGCTGTAATAAGGTGAATAAGGAGAATAGACTAGCGTTCTATTCTGGCTTATGCAGGGCCAATCAGATCGCTTGGTTGGTTCGCCAGCAGGCCAAGGAGAGGCGCAGCGTCGTCAGGGTTGCCAAGGAAAGCACAACAGTTCTACTTTGTTGGAAGCTAAAGAAACAACTTTTCTTAACAAAAACACGTTTTTGTTAAGAAAAGTCGTAATAGTCGTAATTTGTGTTATATTGTACTTGTGTACTGTACTTCAAGTAGTACCAAGAACCTTTTCGGATATTTTTAGAGCTCGAAAAATTGTATTACCTTGGCAACACCGGAAGCCGCATTGATAAGAACCTCTTGGGTTGTACTTTTGGGGGAGGGGGTTGTAACTTTTTAATAACTTGTAACTTGTAACCTTTTGGGTTGTAACTTTTCTTAACAAAAACACGTTTTTGTTAAGAAAAGTCGTAAATAGTCGTATAATTTGCGTTATATTGTACTCGTGTACTTCAAGTAGTACCAAGAACCTTTTCGTACATTTTTAGAGCTCGAAAAAATTTTATTACCTTGGCAACACCGGAAGCCGCATTGATAAGAACCCTCTTGGGTTGTATTTGAACAGGCGTGTGTTTTAAGACGTAGACATCGCGAGCGCTATTCACCTTATTACACCTATTAGGACAATGCTTTAGTGTACTGGACTGCACCGAGTTGGTCAGAGATATCTCAGATCCTCAAAAGCACAAACATACTTGCTATATGCTGACTTGTTCTGGTATGTCAGTGTTTTCTTTGTGTCTCTACTTGCAGTCCTACTTGGGGTAACTGTAGTCTCGTTCTGGTAGGGCTTCAGTACCCTTATTAATTTAATACCTGTCAAGCTCGACGGGAGGGCGATGTGACCAGAGCCAGCCACGCGAAAATGTCCCCCAACATTCGCGTTAGTGTGAACCCATTCGCAAGAATTTTGTTTATGCAAGAAACGTCCCGTAACAACGGACACGAGTGTAAATATGCTCATATTCAAGCAGTTCTCCGCAGCAAAATACGAAACTAGTCA